>OY811983.1:6554626-6889626 GCA_963681505.1 Eunapius fragilis | reverse complement strand
GACATTTCCTTCTTTCTTTCAGCCAACAAAAGCACTTTTTGTGCACATAGAAACCCTTACATGATACAAGGTGTGGGGGAGCTGGGAATGATACGTATTGGTATTAGTTTGACTTCAGTTTGAGATCAGTTCAGTGTGGCATTTGGTCTCTGGTGTGGCATGGGCCAATTTGTGTGGTATTGGTACATGGTATAGGGTATTGGTGTCTCAGTCGTGGAGGGTTAGGGTATTGGTATCTCAGTTGTGGACCAGATAGTTAGGGTATTGGTATCTCAGTTGTGGACCAGATGGTTAGTGTATTGGTGTCTCGGTCATGGACCAGAGGGTTAGAGTATTGGTGTCTCAGTGGTGGACCAGAGGGTTAGGGTATTGGTGTCTCAGTCATGGACCAGAGGGTTAGGGTATTGGTGTCTCAGTGGTAGACCACATGGTTAGGGTATTGGTGTCTCAGTGGTGGACCAGATTGTTAGAGTATTGGTGTCTCAGTGGTGGACCAGAGGGTTAGGGTATTGCTCTTACCCCCCCCCCCTTCCCATGCAGATGTGTTTTGTTAACTGGATGAACAACGAACTTGCTGTGTGTGGAGGGGACCTTCTCTCTGGATACATACGGTAAGGTAGCATTCTCCCCACCAAAATGCACATGTACCATTACTGAACTAAGAAATGTCTAACTCTTCACAATGATAGTCACATCTCTCATTTTTGTTTTGCCTTATCACACTATGTGTAACTATGTACTGCATGTAGCAGATTAGTTTACATATGAAATCATTGTTAACATATTAAATCATTGTTTCCATTTTGTATGTATTCATTTTCCCTTCCCTCTTTTTCCCCCTCCTCCCTCCCTCCTCTCTCTCCTCACTCCTTTCCTCTCTCTCCTTGTCACCTCCTTCCCTTCCTCCATTTCCTCATCTCTTCCCTCCGCATTCCTTTAATTTCTGGCCCTCAAGGCATGACTACTGGAGAAAAATGTTGTGTGAGCATTATATGGTTCTCCCGGTCTCATCTGGAGGGTTTGGTGGTGACATTGGAGAAGCCTTTTGCCAGCTCTTTGCTGTGCTTGTGAAAATAGACACCCAGAAGCCTACCATCAGCTGTGTTTGTGGCAGGAGAGGTGTTGCTGTGGGCTGGTCCAATGGAGTTCAGCTTTTACAGGTGGGGGGTGGATGTGCCTTAATTTGGTTGCTCTCTTATTCCTTCCTTTGATAGGAAATAGCCATGTCTTTGCCTCCAGGAGGGGCAGAACAACTTTGCCTAGCCAGAGCCTTCCAATACACACAAGAACAGGATGATGTAAGAGGATATGGAGGTGGTGTATGTGTGGGGGAGGGGGGGGGGGCCCCCAAAGGATATGTTGTAAACTGTATTCAAGGTGTTATGGAAGCCTCACTGTAGTTTCATAGAAAGGATGAAGTGAAGTCCATGTTTCATTCCAATCACTGCAAGCTCATCTCACAAGCTCAGCTAAGGTGAGCCAGTTGAACTGTGGGTGTTTTGGCAGTAGTGGTGGGAACATGTGAGTGATGTCATTTCAAACTGTAGTTTATAGGTGTGTGTACAATGTATGTGTGTCTATATGCAGTCCTGAATGTGGCCAGCATCCTTCTGCCTCCATTGTCAGGGTGGCCAGCATTAACCCTTCTGTCTCTGTTGTCAGGGTGGCCATTAACCCTTCTGCCTCTGTTGTCAGGGTGGCCAGCATTAACCCTTCTGCCTCTGTTGTCAGGGTGGCAAGGTGCCTGCCGCAGTACATGTTCTTCTGTAACACCACCATGGATGACCCCAACAGGACCCTGAACCAGACAGCTACACTTTTGGAAAATTTACCTGTATAGTTCCAATTTGTGGTCGCTTGTGGTCATAAGAGTACATAGCTTACCAACACACAGCTCTTCAATGACAGTCACTACTTACCATTGGAACTGACTCTTCATTTACTACAGGTATACACTCACATGTAGGTACAAATAATTATACTTGTTTCCATTGTAAAGGGACTGTACCACCTTGTGAGTCTGGACAATACCTTGATGTAAATGAGGGTGGTCCCGTTTCTTCACCAGATGCTAGTTCACACCTCCAGCTCTCAGCCTTTGCCTATTCATCTGTTTGTCCACACTTGTCCTGTATTTGGGACATCCCTGCTGGTAAGGGACCCGATGCTTTGATTGATCACTTTTTGTGAATCCCTTTCAATGATCACTATTTTCCTTTGTATACTCTCTCCCATTACCTCTCCCTCCTTCTCACCCATTACCTCTCCCTCCTTCTCACCCATTACCTCTCCCTCCCTCTCACCCCATTGCCTCCCTCCCTCCCTCCCTCTCACCCCATTGCCTCCCTCCCTCCCTCCCTCTCACCCCATTGCCTCCCTCTCTCCCTCTCACCCCATTGCCTCTCTCCCTCCCTCCCTCTCACCCCATTGCCTCCCTCCCTCCCTCTCACCCCATTGCCTCCCTCCCTCCCTCCCTCCCTCTCACCCCATTGCCTCCCTCCCTCCCTCCCTCTCACCCCATTGCCTCCCTCCCTCCCTCCCTCTCACCCCATTGCCTCCCTCCCTCCCTCCCTCTCACCCCATTGCCTCCCTCCCTCCCTCTCACCCCATTGCCTCCCTCCCTCCCTCTCACCCCATTGCCTCCCTCCCTCCCTCCCTCTCACCTCATACTTACCTCATTCTCTAGGTACACTGGCAGTATATCCAGACAACCTTCAAACCCACTGGCACTACTGTGTCTATCTCTGAGCTCTTTGATGAAGTGGGCAATATATCTCAGTGGGTACAGAGGTGAACACGTATATGCACACAACACACCTCTGCTAATATGCCCCTGAATTTTAGCTCACTACAGCTGCCTGTTCCACTCTTGGATTGGTCAGGGTGGTCATTGTCAGTTGGTGCTTCTATGTTCCTTCACCTCTGCACACCAGCTACCAACACTGGAGACATGTGTGCAAGGCTAAAAATTAAGCTGCCTCAATTTTCACACAAGGTAATGCTGTGTGTGTGTGTGTGTGTGTGTGTGTGTGTGTGTGTGTGTGTGTGTGTGTGTGTGTGTGTGTGTGACTTATCTAGCTGGTCTTGGCCTACCATAAGATCCTGTGTGCGCTGCTGTGGTGTGCTCTCAAAGATGCCTGTGTTCACCTGCACACTCTGCTCTCAAGCACAGAGGTAGTAGGCCCACTCCAACTGATTACATCATGTTGGTATATTCTAAATATATCTCAGGAGCCTATGCCTGACAGTAGCTGTGGTCCTCTGGCTGTCAGCACAGTAAGGTCCAAAAGCCTTGCATCAGATCCAACTCCTTTCAAACCTTTTTAATTTTATCACACACTTATTCTCCCCACTCAAAATCAAGGATTGCATCACTTTCGATCCATCCACAGTCGTCATGTTTGAAGGAGGTAAGTCATATCTATGAGGAGTTTACCATATTTCCAATGAGAGTGGAGAGAGATGGCCACACATTTGCAATGAGGTGAGCCTTGCAAATGGGAAGGCTGCCGATGTATGGTGTGTGACCCCCCCCCCCCCCCCTCCCATAGGGTTGTCTATTTATCATGCACACAGTGCTGCTGCCTGTTAGCCAAGATCTAGGGGAAATGCATCTGTGTACTGACGCATGGTATGCTGTGTATATACACACACACACTGTAGTTTAATTCAGTTATATTTTACATCCTGCTATTGCTAGCAAACACTTCCCAATTTGCCAGGTTCCTTACTCAGCTACCATACTGTTCATGTGGGTACATTTGAGTTTGCTAACATTGTATAATTCTACATCTTATCTATCCTTCCTCCCCCTCCACCTCCACCCCTCACCACCTCTACCCTTTCCCTTCCCTCCCTCAATGCCTCTTCCCATCCCTCTCCTTTCCCTCCACCTCCCACCCTCTGTCCCTCCACCTCCCACCCTCTGTCCCTCCACCTCCCACCCTCTGTCCCTCCACCTCCCACCCTCTGTCCCTCCACCTCCCACCCTCTGTCCCTCCACCTCCCACCCTTTGTCCCTCCACCTCCAACCCTCTGTCCCTCCACCTCTCACCCTCTGTCCCTCCACCTCCCACCCTCTGTTTCTCCACCCCTTCCCTCTATGTCTCTCTCCTTTCCCTCCACCTTCTACCCCCTTCCATACTCCTCCCCCTTCTCCCTTTAACTGTCAGGGTTTTATCCAGAATATCTGGAGACATTTTCAAAAAACTAACCTTACAACCAGGCTTCCTGAAGCTCTGTGTTTGTGCCCACAGACGGTTCCTGCTAGAAGTGCAGTCTGTGTGGCGTGAAGAGGGAAGTGACGGTCTCTGTCATAGCTTAGTACCTGAGGTTAGTGACAGCCTCTGTCATAGCTTAGTACCTGAGGTTAGTGACAGCCTCTGTCATAGCTTAGTACCTGAGGTTAGTGACAGCCTCTGTCATAGCTTAGTACCTGAGGTTAGTGACAGCCTCTGTCATAGCTTAGTACCTGAGGTTAGTGACAGCCTCTGTCATAGCTTAGTACCTGAGGTTAGTGACAGCCTCTGTCATAGCTTAGTACCTGAGGTTAGTGACAGCCTCTGTCATAGCTTAGTACCTGAGGTTAGTGACAGCCTCTGTCATAGCTTAGTACCTGAGGTTAGTGACAGCCTCTGTCATAGCTTAGTACCTGAGGTTAGTGACAGCCTCTGTCATAGCTTAGTACCTGAGGTTAGTGACAGCCTCTGTCATAGCTTAGTACCTGAGGTTAGTGACAGCCTCTGTCATAGCTTAGTACCTGAGGTTAGTGACAGCCTCTGTCATAACTTAGTACCTGAGGTTAGCTGACCACCATGAGTTCCTACAATGGAAAGGTTTCTTTGTAACAGCAGGTTATCAGTATGAGCTTCATTGAGAGGTGCAGAGAACTCACTGTGATGGCCATACAGCAATCCTCACTCCCCATGGTGCAGGTTTGCAGTGAAGGGAGAGCCTCCCCTTGTGTATGGTTGCTTAGTCACACACATACACGCACACACCTCTCTCTCTCTCTCTCTCCCTCCAACCCTCCTCGCTAAAGGAATGCTTGGAACTCTGCCATGATGCTGTCAGGCCATACTGCATAGCCCAAATGACCCGCCCTGTAGCGTGAAAAAGGTTTCAAGTTGCAGCAGTGTAGTATATGCACGTTCATCAAACCTCGAACCATGAGAACACATTTGCATTGCTGGTTTAACAGTATACTTGCAGCCCTTTTATTTCAGCTACTTGTTAGCGGTGGGAAAAAAGAATTTTGTTTGTTTACGAAGTAGCCCGTAGTCGTGCGTGATCAGTTTTGGCGCCATGACATCGCGCGTACTTTTTTTGCATCATTATTATGACATTGCGCCTGTGCTCCTGCCCACGTGCGTGCTAAAGCGCTTCAGGGAAATAATAATAATATTACCCGTGACGACGACGATGAGTATGGAGCGAGTTTCTGTGCTCTTATTTGTTATTTTCGCAATATCCTCTACTCTTGGGGAGGACAATTTGTCGAATGTTACTTCAAGTGGAGATGCGACGTCCTCATATTCACAGCCGTCGAATGTTATTTCAAGTGGAGATGCGATTGTTTCCACGTCCTCATATTTGCAGCCGTCGAATGTTACTTCAAGTGGAGATGCGATTGTTTCCACGTCCTCATATTCGCAGCCGTCAAATGTTACTTCAAGTGGAGATGCGATTGTTTCCACGTCCTCGTATTCGCAAATGTCGCTGTCAACCTACTCGTCGAATGTTACTTCAAGTGGAGATGCGATTGTTTTCACGTCCTCATATTCGCAGCCGTCGCTGTCAACCATGATAGGGTATGGCGGTGCAGTAACGCCCACACCATCTATCGTGCAGAAATCTTCGGTGGACCTCCCTTTGATATCCGAAGCCTTCAATTTCAGCGGGACGGCTTTATCGATCAAATATTCAACCTCATTTCTACAGAGCGAACCTTCGACTTCCAGTGCTTCAGCAACCGAAGCTACCTCATTACTTAGCCAGCCCTCCTCACCGGTCCCGTCATCATCATCATCGCCTCCCGCAACGTCACCAAGCTGGGCTTCCCCGCAAGAGACTTCATTAGCGAACCAGCAAACCCTTGCTTTTTCGTCAATTAGCCTATCAACGATCCTACCAGTGAATCCCCAGACTACCTCAACAATGGGCCAATCAATCCAGGCTACTTCTTCATCAATTGGCCAGTCATCAACCCAGGCCATTCAGCCATCTTTCCCAGCTTCAACATCAGATCTGTTCACTATATTACAAACCATGGACCAATCACTAGCCCTGGTTACTCCATCAAGTAATGTCTCTGTTTTTTTTTCTTTGCCTTTAACCCAGGCTGCAGTTCCACAGTCCTCAACCCAAGCTGTAGTTCCACAGTCCTCAACCCAAGCTGTAGTTCCACAGTCCTCAACCCAAGCTGTAGTTCCACAGTCCTCAACCCAAGCTGCAGTTCCACAGTCCTCAACTCAAGCTGCAGTTCCACAGTCCTCAACCCAAGCTGTAGTTCCACAGTCCTCAACCCAAGCTGCAGTTCCACAGTCCTCAACCCAGGCTGCAGTTCCACAGTCCTCAACCCAAGCTGCAGTTCCACAGTCCTCAACTCAAGCTGTAGTTCCACAGTCCTCAACCCAAGCTGTAGTTCCACAGTCCTCAACCCAAGCTGTAGTTCCACAGTCCTCAACCCAAGCTGTAGTTCCACAGTCCTCAACCCAGGCTGCAGTTCCACAGTCCTCAACCCAAGCTGTAGTTCCACAGTCCTCAATCCAAGCTGTAGTTCCACAGTCCTCAACTCAAGCTGTAGTTCCACAGTCCTCAACCCAAGCTGTAGTTCCACAGTCCTCAACCCAAGCTGTAGTTCCACAGTCCTCAACCCAGGCTGCAGTTCCACAGTCCTCAACCCAAGCTGTAGTTCCACAGTCCTCAATCCAAGCTGTAGTTCCACAGTCCTCAACTCAAGCTGCAGTTCCACAGTCCTCAACCCAAGCTGTAGTTCCACAGTCCTCAACTCAAGCTGTAGTTCCACAGTCCTCAACCCAAACTGTAGTTCCACAGTCCTCAACCCAGGCTGTAGTTCCACAGTCCTCAACCCAAGCTGTCGTTCCACAGTCCTCATTTCTAGCTGTAGTTCCACAGACCTCAACCCAAGCTGTAGTTCCACAGTCCTCAACCCAAAATGTAGTTCCACAGTCCTCAACTCAAGCTGCAGTTCCACAGTCCTCAACCCAAGCTGCAGTTCCACAGTCCTCAACCCAAGCTGCAGTTCCACAGTCCTCAACCCAGGCTGCAGTTCCACAGTCCTCAACTCAAGCGGCAGTTCCACAGTCCTCAATCCAAGCTGCAGTTCCACAGTCCTCAACCCAAGCTGCAGTTCCACAGTCCTCAACCCAAGCTGCAGTTCCACGGTCCTCAACCCAGGCTGCAGTTCCACAATCCTCAACCATGGCTATATCAAAACTCACCTCATCCTTATACACCACAGTTGTCATTCCCTCCTCAAAGCTATCATTTAGCACACCACTGCTACCAACAGTATCAGTACCAACAACTAAATGGTCCATCCCTGTGACAATCACCTTCAAACAGATCTCCATTATTAACCTCAATGACAACATAATTTCAGATATCCAAACATGGCTAGCCTCCACACTTAAAGTGGACCAAGCTTTCATCACAGAAGTCAAATTGCTGCTAAAGAAAGGTCGCAGGCAGGATTTTGACACCCTGACCTTCATTCTGTTATCACAAGACCAACAGACTTCTAATGCAAGTCTTGTCTCTCTCCGTAATACCGTGACCGCGGTATGTTATTGAGGTGCCCTAACAATTACATGTGTGGGAAGGGAGGGGTGTGCATAAGTATTTCATATTGAGGAATGTTTAATTCTTAACCTTTGTGTACAATAAGGGTCATTTGTCAGTGTGGATGGTGGAATGTGTGGGGGTGATAACAAGCCCATGGTTGTGTAGTGTTGTTGTATCCTTGGAGAGGGGAGGATTCACTGCTCCATTCACTACAGGTAGGAGCTAATTTTACAATTGGTGGACAGGTCATTATCTTTGAAAATCTGGAAACAGGTAAGCTGAAAGGCCTGTGGTATTGGCTGTGGGCTAATGGCGGGGGGGGGGGGGGGGGGGGGGGGGGGGGGGGGAGGTTATGTGCTAGTGCAATATAGTGTAGGTGTGTACTTACCTCATACAGGTCAATGAAATCAGCAAATTAATGTAATTAAACCAATGAAGCAAACATCTTAGGGGGTGGGGGTGGGGGTGATTCCTAACCAGTTGCATATCTCTGCTGGTGCAGGTGGGTGTGACACATCTTCAGTTATATTTATTAGAATGGTGTGAAATTAAGAGTTTCAGATGATGACCTGGTACTATTTTTATTTCAATTTTAAATACCTAATTTTGTTTACAGTCTGAATTATTTCACACCCCATGTAATTACTATAATACCTTCATATTCATATTTAGTTATTTGTTCAGCAATTGGATAACATGTTTGGGGAACTGTGGGAGTGATTACTGTAGGTATGGCTTTCAAAAGCTTGTCCTACCAGCCGCACAGCACATGTAGCATGGACCGCATGCAGCTTCACACTGACCCACACTTCCCTTCTTATAATGTCAAGGCCAGTGGACTGTGTTAACTGAAGCTGGAACCCCGGCCCCTTCAGGGGGGCAGAAGACGCTCTCAGGTGGAGCCATCACTGGCATTGTGATTGGCAGCGTGGTACTAGCGCTGGTTGTAGTACTGTTTGTGGCAGCTGTGGCCCACATTGTATTTCAAAGAAGGAAATCTTCATCGTATGCTTTTGAGGTGAGTAGTTGATGTTGCCATGGAGTTTGCATCTCCTCACCCACTGGTTAAAATATTCAAAGTTTTAGTATACTATCCCACGGGGATCATATTAAAGTCCATGACGGCATCGAGGAAGTAAAAATAATAGTTTTTAACAGTCTTTGTTAATGTATCCTACTCCTCAAAGCTGGTCGAACATGCAAAGAGAAAAAGGCGGAGTAGAAGGAAGCAGTATTTGGTTGTACTGATATAAGCTTCAAGCGTATAGCGTTACAGCCACGAAAGAAAACTGAGGTTTGAAAGTTATGCCCATAAAAATGATTAAAATAATTGGTGCCTGACCTTAAGCAATGTGCCAAAGTTGCCTCATCAATGTTTTTGTGGGTGGCTACAGTTTTCAAAGAGTTTCTGTTTAAAAAGCATTTTATTGGTATCTCGTACAAAAGGAGCAAACAGGAGCTGCCATTTTTGGGGCCTCTGCACCTTTATGTGCTCAGCCTGCTCTTGCCCACTCCCCTTGAGAAGCCATTTAGACAATGAATGTAATCTTATTCCTTATGCAATAATTTCAGAAAAATTTTCACATAGCTGGGATATTGGTGGTAGGTTCATTTTTATAGCTGGTATGTTTTTTTATAGCGGTATTAATTAATGTTTTCATTACAAAGATTAACGTTTACTTCCCCGTGCCGTCTATTCAATTAACTCTCGGCCCCAGACCCTAAACATCACAGGGCAGATGGATTTCATCACCACACATTAGAAAACACTCGTTGCAAATTCATGGACAGTGGAATGTTTTAATTAGGTAATTTAATATGGCAGAAGCCATGTAGAGGGTACGTGGAGGTGTTTGTTTATAGTATCTTTGTCTGCTTAACCCCTTTGATAACTGACAAAGAAAGCCTACATCAGAAGTGCTCTGAAAGCACAATTTTCCACTGCATGTTGGAAGGCTTTGATGATGATGTCATTTTGTGACAAAAAACCTTCCAACAATAAAACATTGCGCGTGTGTCATATAACATTATTCATAACCACGTGACTATCATGCAAATATTCAATTGGAATACCAATTTCAGTATATCTGTGATCCCATTGGAAGTGCAGGAATTCCAGCAGTGTGTCCATGATTTTACAACAAGACCTTTCTAACATGTGGTGATGTAATCCGTCTGCGCTGTGGCATGTTATGGTCTGGGGCCAAGACTATATGCAATTGGCTGCATTTTTAATAGTATGGCCAACTTTTTTCATTCTTGTTCCCATATAGTTACATACATCGTACAGGGACGGGACTGGAGGCAACCTGGGTATCCCAGTCAGGTGAGAGTTTAGCAACGAGCTTCTCTTTGCAGGGAATGAGTCTTTGTAAACACTCCCTCACCCCTCTGATATCTCTATGTACTGGCTGTTATTCAGCCATAGGGGCCATGGTACAGTACCGGCTCGGAACAATGGAAAGTGTCACACCTCGCAGCAACGGAAAATAAGGCATGCATTTCATGGTGGAGTTGGGAAAGCAGTTGGTATACATAGCACACCCTTACTGCTTCATCAGTAAAAAATTCATTTGGTGAAGGCTGGTCCAGATCTATCAATATCAATAGTGAAAGCAGTAAGGTTGCGCTATGAATCCATGAATATGCCTTATTTTCCGTTGTTCTGAGCCTGTACTGTAACAGAAGTGGGGCCATGGTAACAGAGGTGGGGGCCATGGTAACAGAGGTGGGGGCCATGGTAACAGAGGTGGGGCCATGGTAACAGAGGTGGGGCCATGGTAACAGAGGTGGGGCCATGGTAACAGAGATGGGGCCATGATAACAGAGGTGGGGCCATGATAACAGAGGTGGGGGCCATGGTAACAGAGGTGGGGCCATGATAACAGAGGTGGGGCCATGGTAACAGAGGTGGGGCCATGATAACAGAGGTGGGGGCCATGGTAACAGAGGTGGGGCCATGGTAACAGAGGTGGGGCCATGGTAACAGAGGTGGGGCCATGGTAACAGAGGTGGGGCCATTCCAGCAGTTCAAAGTTAGGGATTTGGGGGGGGGGGGGGAAATAAATCACCAGTCAACCAGAACAGTGCATATACATAGCCTGGCTCACTGTGATAATGATTATGGGTTACTATAAACACTAATAGTTGGTTTAGTCAATATGGTTTATTTTCTCTCTATGACTACCAAGCCAGGAAAGGCATTGGTTTATTGACAACATGTCCCTATGGTGACAACACACTACCTGCATGTTCCTATGGTGACAACACACTACCTGCATGTCCCTATGGTGACAACACACTACCTGCATGTCCCTATGGTGACAACACACTACCTGCATGTCCCTATGGTGACAACACACTACCTGCATGTCCCTATGGTGACAACACACTAACTGCATGTCCCTATGGTGACAACACACTACCCTCATGTCCCTATGGTGACAACATACTACCTGCATGTCCCTACCTACGTATTTTAGAATTTCTAGGGCACGAGAGAAGTTAAACCTACCTACCTACCTACCTACCTACGGAACAGCATGCACTGCTTTTTGTTCATAGTAGCCCTCCAAGTCAGCAAGCAGTTCAGTTGTTTTCTGGGAGGGAATAGCTATGCCTGAAATGCTATGTATGTATGTATGTATGTATGTATGTATGTATGTATGTATGTATGTATGTATGTATGTATGTATGTATGTATGTATGTACGTGTGTGTGTATGTGTGTATGTGTGTGTGTGTGTATTGTGTGTATGTATGTATGTATGTATGTATGTATGTATGTATGTATGTATGTATCTACTTATGTATTTATGTATTTATGTATGTGCAGTTACTTCATTTGGTGCATATGTTATATTCTTACCCTCTACAGTGAGAAAGTAATCCAGTAAATCCGGCAGTACCACACATCTCCAATGTGTAGTTGTATATATATGTGTGTAAGATGGTGCTGTATACGGCATGAGTCTAATAATATTTGATTACACCCAGTGCTCTCTTCTCCTTTTGAACATTAACCTTACCAGAGATCTCTATAGTACCTCTTCATACTTTAACTATTCTCAATAATTTTGACTACTGGAAACTCACAGAGGGACCTAATTTGGCCCTTAATAAAACTCCTCTCTGGCTCATTTGTACTGCCATAGATTATCGAGTACATATGACTTTCTCCTCGAGCAATGCATGGAATACCCGTATGGTCTTTGATGTGGCAAAAATTCTTCATGCGTATGTAATTAATAAATTCATCACCGATCAGCGATATTAAAATTAGACCGCCAGTTTTACGCCGCCAATTTTAAGCGTGTGAGCAGCGCTCCATAAATGTGTCTTCGCGGCGTGCTGTTGGCGATCATTTTAACGGCAGCTGCCGCATGCAGCAGCAACGATTCGTGTTCGTACTTCGGTGAAGCGACGGAAAGTTTGGCGACATCGCCGGTCTACGTAAGTTCGCCAACGGCTGTCACTGATTTCTTTTCGGGTACGGCGTCTTCGTACCATCCGACGGTTGCAGACACTCCCAATGTGGCTACCGCTTTTGGAGATGCGTACTCGACGTTGACTTCAGTGTTTCAGGAGACAGCAACTGTTCGACAACTACCATCCTCACTGGTCCAGATGTCCCTTCCGATGTCGGAACAGCTGTCGTTATCACCGATACAACATACATCATCCCCAGAGGCTCAAGCATATTCTGAATATATATCGCTCTCAATAACGCAGGTATTGTTCTCAATGTTGCAACAGACACCCTCAACAGTGGTTCAACAGACACCCTCATCAGTGGTTCAACAGGCACCCTCATCAGTGGTTCAACAGACACCCTCGTCAGTGGTTCAACAGGCACCCTCATCAGTGGTTCAACAGGCACCCTCATCAGTGGTTCAACAGGCACCCTCATCAGTGGTTCAACAGGCACCCTCATCAGTGGTTCAACAGACACCCTCATCAGTGGTTCAACAGACACCCTCATCAGTGGTTCAACAGACACCCTCATCAGTGGTTCAACAGACACCCTCATCAGTGGTTCAACAGGCACTGCCACTTAGTTCACCCACGCAATATCAGAACACAAGGATTTCCTCTGATGTGTCTACCTCCCTGCCCCAAATCAATACCCCAATTTCAACACCCCAGTTGACACCCCAAATGGCTTCATTGCCTTTAACACCATCATCGTCATTCTCAACAACGAAAACTTCTGTTGTCCGACACCCCTCGTCCAGTCTAGACAAGCCATACTTCAGTTTTACTACTACAGCTAGCCAAAGGCTGACCACAATGTTAGCACAGACCATTGCCATGACACCACAGAGTGCCTCTCTACAGCCACTGCAGACTACAACACAATGGACCACGGCTGCATCAAGCTCCATGCTGTCTGTGTCCCCTCCTTCACCCTCTCCCCCTCCGACCCACTCCATATTGGTGGTACTGTCGCTGCTTCCACCTGTGCAGATCCCTCTGAACCAGAAGCGGCAGGCTGTCGCTAATGTCACCTGCCAGCTTTCTAAATTCCTAAAGGTGCCGTATCGGAATATCACAGGCGTGACCCTTGGAAGTGTGTCAGGAAGAACTAGTCGCCAGGCTGTGTTCACATTCAGCACAGTCAGCTTTGTGGTCACTGTAAACATCAGCAACAATACAGTCACTAAACTAGTAAGGAGTGTGTCCGTCACTAAGTTATGTCTGTCACTAAACTAGTAAGGAGTGTGTCCGTCACTAAGCTATGTCCGTCACTAAACTAGTAAGGAGTGTGTCCATCACTAAATTAGTAAGGAGTGTGTCCATCACTAAATTAGTAAGGAGTGTGTCCATCACTAAATTAGTAAGGAGTGTGTCCATCACTAAATTAGTAAGGAGTGTGTCCATCACTAAATTAGTAAGGAGTGTGTCCATCACTAAATTAGTAAGGAGTGTGTCCATCACTAAATTAGTAAGGAGTGTGTCCATCACTAAATTAGTAAGGAGTGTGTCCATCACTAAATTAGTAAGGAGTGTGTCCATCACTAAATTAGTAAGGAGTGTGTCCATCACTAAATTAGTAAGGAGTGTGTCCATCACTAAATTAGTAAGGAGTGTGTCCATCACTAAACTATTGAGGGCTGTATGCCAGTAGCTATGAGGGTTGTTTGTAACTCCAGAGTTTAACCGTAATGTTTCACCCTGTGATGCCCACAAATGTAAATGTTGACGTGAAGTCAGCTAAAGGGGACCTTACCAAATTTGTCCTTACAGGCTAACGTAACCTTTACCATCGCAGGACGGCATGTTGTCGTTGCTGATGTCAGCATCTCTCTTTTTAACCCTGGTAAGATGTCTGCAAGGTGGTTTTGTTCAATAATAATGGGTCTTCTCTCCAGTAGCCAAACCTGTGGTGCACGGTCTTGACCCTGCCATTGTGGTGGGCATTGTGGTGGGGTCAGTCGGTGGTGTATTGTTATTGGTGGTAATCATCACTGGGATTGGTTGCTATGTGTGGAAGGAACACACCCTTCGCACGTACAGAATTGAGGTAATTAGACATTGCACACACAGCTGACTGTGAGCATTAAGTGTATGTTGTGTGCATGTGTGTGTGTGTGTGTGTGTGTGTGTGTGTTGCATGTGTATGTTTGTTGTACCCTTGGTATGGAAAGTTGTTACAGAGGGGGGGGGGGAGGATGTTGGCACAATTGTCCAATTAAGGAAGTGCTTTGGACTTAGGGGATTCTCTACAAATACTTACTTCAAGGTGTTGATCTTTCTGGGGTGGGGAGGGAGACACTATTTGGAATTATTGCTACATGTACAATATAGGTGGCTGAAAGCATTCCTGAGGACAGCTCAAAGATGGCTGAGTACAAGTAAGTCGTAACTGTTGGGTTATGTGGGTAGAGGACACACGTGGGGGAGGGATGGGTATGGAAGGAAGTGGGAGGAGTGAGAGAGGGATGAGGGAGGGTGTGGAAGGCTAAGGGGATGAATGGGTCATGTGGAGAGGTGACAATGTGGCAGCTAATGATTGGGAAAGGAATGAAACAACATGTGAGAAGTGACAATGAAGGGAGGGGCAAAAGGACAATGATGAAAGATGAAAGGAAGGAGTAGGAATGTGACAACAGATGGTTTAGTGGTATCAGTTGTAACTGAAAAATTATAATATTTCAGTGGCGGAGTGATAACAAATAATGTTTCTAAAGCACTCATCAAATGTTTTGACCAATACAATCATATGTCACATTTAATAGATTTTTTGTAAAGCATGAATGTCACATTAGAATTTTTTTTTTTAAGTGTGGGATTATTTCAGCCTTCTACATGAACACTGGTTTAGTCCCTCCCCATTCTAACTTGTATTTTTAAAAAAGTACTTTAATATCAACAGAAAAGAAGCTGCGATTGAAAATGACTATCAGTTCATGGACCCAAGTAATTCAAAGATGGAGTCATACTCAATACAAACAACAGTTTAGCCTCCTCACACAGACACACACACACACACAGACACACACACACAGACACACACACACGCACGCACACACACACACAACATGGTTACATAGTGTCATCACTGTATCAGTTCTTCGAACATCATCTGAATTATTGTGTTGTCAGCGTTGGCAGTCATGGGATTAGAGGTTAAGAAGGTCATCGTCATGGGATCAGAGAAGGTCAAGAAGCTCATCGGAACCAAGTGACTGTTCAGGTCGCTTGGTGCTGGCAGGAAGAGGTGGGTTGGGTTTGGGGTGGAGCTTGCCATGCTCTGTAGCTCGCAGACTGTTGGCAGCGGGTGGGGGCTTGGGTATGGTCAGCGGCTTTCCTGGGGGGGGCCTCTTCTGTTCAATCCTTCTCTTTCGTTTCACGGGGGGAGAGGTGCCTCCTGTGTCGGCAACATCGTCCAATAGGGATGAAGGGGCGGGGTCACAGCTGCTGCTGGGTACCAAGTAGGCAACAGAGGAGGATGGCTTTGGTTTTGGAGAAGGGGTCTGTGCTTCCTCCCCACTTGTGTGGTCATCATGGTCATTTGACGCCATTACTGCTTCGTGCGAGGCCTCAGGTGAGTTATGAGATCTCTCTGAAACCTTTGAGAGTTCCTCAGTCAGAGCTCGTATCTTACCCTTCTTGGTGTTCAGAACCTCCTTGAACTTGCCAAAGAGGTCAGTTTCAATGTCCTCCTTGAGGGTAACACATCTTTCCAGTTGATCGAGCGCAACTTGCCGCTCGTTGACGAGACGAGCCTTCTCCCTGTTCGATTCGGCCACCTGCTCCCTGAGGCTAGCGATGGTGTCTACGGCGTAACGAAAGAGGCACGAGTGGGCGCGGTCTGGAGGCTGCGGGTACAACTTGACTGTGCCCAGCTGAAACCTGATATTGTCTGCCACTAGATGCCTCTTGAATGTCATCTCGAGGCAGTCGTTGGGGGCGATACGGACAGCGTAGGCGAAGTTCAAATTTCCGACGTTCTCCCTTGTTAGGGCCTTGAGCATCTCGTCGAGGAACGAGTTCTCTGGCATTTCAACCCGATTCGCCATGGTCTTGATTTCCTTGTTCGATACCTTACCCATCCAAGTCTTGCTGCCATTGGAAGCTGTAATAGTAAAAGCAGAATTTTCAAACTCTGTCAATACATAGAGCGAGATGTTCTCTTCATCGTCGGCTTGGATAACTGCAAGGGACTTCCTTGGCAGTATTTCTAGTTCTGGAGTATCGGCATCCATGTTGGAGTTCACGATTTACCGCGCGCATGGGCGTGGCTTGGGAAGGTTGTTATACCATGTTCGTGCTGATAGCTGTAGTCGCGTTAGCGGGTACCTGTTCAGGAAGTTTGGACTTAAATAGCAGTTCGACATGCAGAGGCGTTATTATTGACAGCGGTTATAACGCAAGTACACCTCTGGTTCTCTGTTGCCTACTGTGAGTCATCGATCTGTTTGACAATCATCACTGTCGGGTTTTTTTGTCTTTAACATAGACCAGAACAGTTCTATACGTGCGATTATCCCATGTTGAAACCCAACATGTCGGTGGGGAACGTGAGCTACTGTACTAAGGTGGGGCACACGCCACTGCATTGCTGCCTGTCATTGGGTTACTCACTTTGGTTAGTTTGGCGGTGAGAACTTCGAAGACGTGGAAACGACGTCCGTATACTGCACCGTGGTGAACGGTGTCGAGTGTTACGGTAACAAGACCTTCATAAAATATAACGTACCTTGTGTGCGGTAAGTTGTGTAGCCGCGGAAAGCCTTCCCTAATCGCTCCTCTCTCTCTCTCTCAAGGTACAACGGCTATTACTTTCCAACGATTGTGCTGTATTCGCTGTTCCTCGGCATACTTGGCGTGGATCGGTTCTGCCTGGGTTATACGTGCCTTGGTGTGGCCAAGTTGTTGACTCTGGGAGGACTAGGGGTTTGGTGGGTGGTGGACCTAATCCTGTTGATAGCTGGAATGACTAGCCCTGTCGATTATAACTGGGAGCAACATTTTTGAAAACGTACGAGGCCTGTGGTTGCATATTCTGTGTCATGTGTACCAAGTGTGTGTTCCATGTGGTGTGTCGTAAATGTCTTGCATCAATTTGAATTTTTTTAATCACCCTATTTTAAAACCAGGAATTTGTCAAGAGTTCTCTCCCTCTTCTGTCTTGTTGTATGTTTGTCTCTTGGAGGGCTAGTGTTTTCTCCCTGTGATGAAGCCCCTGAAGTCCCCCTATTCCCTCCTTGTAGCAGGGGGTGTGGTGATGATGCTTCCTGTTGTAGCTGCAGTGCTAGGTGGTAGTCTGTGTGCTCTTGAAACTGCCACACTGGAACAGGCTGTCTGCATACTGTGCACACCTGACAGACGTCAGGGTTACTACAGACACCACCATCTCCACCATCACCTCCACCTCCACCATCATCACCACCTCCACCATCATCACCACCTCCATGTCCACCACCACCCCCAGCATTATTACTGCTGAAGTATTTTCTTATATCAGTACCGGAGCAACAGTTGGCCGATTCAACACAGCCTGCTTCAACGTCTATCTTTCCACGATGTTGCCTCTTTGCACAAGGCTGTACTTCCACACCCTCACAGGACACAGCAGACTCCTCCTCCTCCTCCCAATCTCCACCCACTGAAGGATGCACCCTGGCCTTACCCCGCAGGATGGTCCTAAAAAGCGGTGATACCACTTCAGGAGTGTCTGACAATAATTTGCTGGGAGGGTCTCTCGGACTTGTCAGGAATAGGTCGAGTACACATGTTGATGCCTTTACCAGTGGCCTAAATTTTGTTGCAGTCACTGACAAGCCTATGATACCAGCTGTCCTGGTAGGCAGGTAAAGGCATTTTTAAAAAGACGATGACAACAAAAACATGTTACTAGCAAACCATGTTAGTGGTGTCTTCACAGCAGGGTCCACATGACCAACCCCAGAGTGTCCACGCATCATGGCTGTCCAAAGCGACCTGGCTACAGAGGCAGGACTACTGCTGCTCTGGGGAGGAGGCAGTGGACAGGAGCGTGACAGGGCGCTTGGTAGCTCCTCTGGGTGGAAGTGTACTACCAGCAGCTCTGCCAGACGACTGTTCTGTAGTGGGTTAAGATGAAGCATGGGCATAGGAGTCGAGAGGAGGGACATATAGCTTGCCTCTTCACGGTCCACCTTCAACCTCTCAAAGATCTCCTCCGTAAGTTGCTCCAACCAGTGCAGGACCTGTGTGTGAGAGGGCATGGGGTCTCTCCCATCTCCCCTACACTTATCTACGCAATAACCTGCTGAACACTGGTAAGTTTCTCTGGACCGTTGAAGTTCTTTCCACATCCAATTGACTGGGATAGCAAACGGGCTCTGATTGGTTCATTATCCACACCTCTGCATATCAAATGGAGCCAGGAACTACAGGGTGGTGGTGGTGGATATCAGGACAGTGTAAGCCCATCCCCACACACACCATCCTCACACACACCATCCCCACACACACCATACCCAGACTTCTCTCCAAAATGTTTCTGCAGCACCTCCTTTGGAAAGCCTCTCAACTGACCGACGTTGTGGATGTTAAGGAGCTTTTGCACCTGCTCACCAAGCTTACCACCAAGATGTCTCCTGTACACAACACAAGCCAGGGGAGTGCCCCTTAATACTCAGGAATGTCCTGTACTCCCATTTGGACTCACACTTTCCCAAATGGGGTCTTATCAAAGACTGCGGGCACCAGGGAGGTAGGTAGGATGGTCTGTTGGTTGGGTTTGTTCATACCAGCAGCCAACTTGGCTAATACCTTCAAGGAGGTGGGGTTTGGGGTTTGGGGGGGGGGGGGGGGGGGGGGGAACATTACTAAGAGTTTGTGCGCCCTTCGCTTCAAGTTAACCTTGTTATGGGCGATTCCTGCAGAGCAGGTGAAGCCAGTTTCATTCAACACGGCCTCTCTTATCTCATTAGCAAGGATGGCTCCCACACTCAAGACCAGCTCAGTTGTGCTGCCTTCTGAGTCCAACCACACAGACAGAAGCTCTTCCCGAGTGGCAGGGCCGCACTCACAAATGGTGTCCTCTGCTTCCAGTGCATCCAGGTCTTTCATATAGTCTTCAAAGTCACCGTTCCACTCTTCATCAATGGCAGGTGGTCCCAATGGACAGCCATCATCTCTGTCCAGCTGCTCACACACTCTGGAGACGCCATAACTCCCAGGCTCTTTGGTATCTGCTTTCATAACGCTTGGCATCTCCGAGGTTCCCCCTCCAGCTACGTGCGTGGAAGGTAGCATAGAAGGCAGTACCTTCGTAGGGCCCAGCTGCTCAATCCTCTCTGAAACAGCGGTTGATATGTCTATGTAAGCTTCATCTATGCTTGCCCGCTCGATGCAGCCAGAAAACCTCGACAGAACCTTAATCACCTCAGCGCTCGCTGCCCGGTACTTGGTCAGGTCAGCCTTCCTTCGCTTTTCGGGAATCCTGGGAAGTTTTATCTGAGGGCAAAGCTCCTTAGCTTCATCGCCGTTGTTCCTCCGCGAAATACCGTACTTTCTAGCTTCGTAGTCCACTGCAATGATGCTACAAACAACGCGACCATGTACAATTCACGTACATTATATTATTTAATATTATATAGTCGTGCAAAGTGTCGACCTACGAGCCTCCCTTCCATTTCTTGTACTGGACAACTGCACAGGGGTGACCATTCAGGCCTGGGTCTAACTTCTTCTCTACCTGTACGTAGAAGCAATCCATGTCAACTAACACTACAACCCTCCGTGCCATTTCTTTTTTAGCATGTAATTATAATATTAAATTACATGTATTAAATTGTAATGACGTAATTGTTACTTGGACCAAACTAAAAAATAATCACCTGGCCTTGTCATTTCAATTTCTTCAAACGGACAACCAGACATACAGGCAAGCTAATGCCGATAGAAGTTGAGCTCTTAACCGTAGATTTTACAGATACAGTAGTCTGTATCTGCGCTTATATTAAATAATAGCGCCTGTATATGTGCACCTTACAGTATTGCAGCTGCATGTCTAATCTCCCTTCTCGTGTCTAGTCCTACATGCTTAACTGACCTAGATTTAGACCACTTTTGCTGATCCATGGCTGATGATGGTGGGCTTTATTTGAAGCATAATATACCCCAATTTATCGGATGCATTTTTTGTAAACAGTGTGTGTGTGTATATGTGTGTGTGTGTGTATATGGAACAGTGTCCAGCAAAATCACCCTTATGATACTTTATCAAATTTTCCAGGACAAGCAAAAGAAAAGTGACGCTCGCATTGAAATGTATGGCTAATTATAAATTCAGTGCCTAATAACTTTATGATGGATAGTCCAATTTAGGATGCGTAAGGACCATTTGATAGAAGCTCTTTGGAGTTCACGGAAAATGAAAAAATTTGAAAACTTGAAAAACTATCCAGAAGGGTGATTTTGCTGGACACTGTCCCATATTATATATGTGTGTATATATGTGTGTATGCATATGTATGTGTGTGTATTAATTACCATACTCACGACTGGACATTAGGTTTTCTAATTAGAAATGTATTACATTAATGGTATTCGTAGTGTCCTGACGAATCAAGGGGCTCATTAAAATGTGGTTTATGTTCTAAAACTTATTTTTATCACAGCAATAAAATAAAGTTATTCTTTTAAGCATTTCTTCATTTATTTCTGTACTAGCACCTGTTCAGACGTGTTATTTTTCTGCCTACTAACTCCGTGCAGGTCACGGTCATTTTATGGCTATTATGAAACGCTCAAACGGCAACCAATTTTTCTTTTAAAAACGCATATTTTCTGGTGAGAGAACAAAACGGTTACTTTTCGTTTGTTTAGTCATGAATAAATCGAAGTCACGTGCTTTGATTACATGTACCGTACGGCAATGGATGTTCCACGATGCCAAGTACACCGTTTGTGCGGGGCCTGTGGACACAGATTGTTGAAGAAACAAAAAAACCTCTGCTGGTTATCAAGAGACAACACTGAGACAACATTGTGCTACTTTCTCAGTGAAGCTCAGGGCATGTTATGAAATTGACATCAGCAATGACACAGCTGACTTTCCCTCAGCTTCTACAAATCTTGTAGACTTGCTAGGTCCAGGATTAAAGAAGCTTCTGAGAAGATTCCATATAAGTGTATGGTAAATCTATACAATTGGTCCCTACACTGTCCCAGTACATCAATGTAAACATATTCACGTGATCTGATAAGTTTAATAAATTGCAATGTTGTAGCGTGTGCTAAGTGCGTTGTTGATGTCATTACAGCATCAGCCAGTACTCGGTGTCATGCTGTGATGATGCTGTTAACTTGGTACCAAGATCCGTGCAACTGGCTCCAATGCCTTCTATGTGATGTGTGTGAAACATGCAATAGGGATGTACAGACAGGTGTGACTATGACTCACACGAGTGCCGAAGGTCTGGAGTTCTTGAAGAGCAAGCTACAGCAGTAAAATAGCAGAGTTGGTTAGTTAGTAGACATCACATGTTATCCTCATGCCAATGGATGTAGGGGGAAAAAAAGATCAGTGATGGGAATCTGAAGTTAGAAATGCTCAAGGTCGACGTCGCCATAACAGAAGTGGTCCAGTTATTCTGAATTGAAACTAAATAACTTACAGTGCTGCAATAACTGCGCATTGCAATTCCACAAGCTCCGTCATTGGGGTCTGAGGGTTAGAAGGCCAATCAGTAGTAGATGTAAACACGTTACTAGACATGCGTGTGCGTGCTTGATAAAAGATCAGAAATCTTTATGGTACAGTGATTGGTCTGGGGCTGAGACACGAGCGAAAAGTGGTCCGGTTACCAGTTGTGCAATGCGACGGCCCTGAAAAGGGATTTGCAGTGTCTGATGGACCATTTGTGAAGGGGGTAGAACCATGGTGGAAATCATGTTGCAGGTAAGTAAACAAATGTATGCAGCACTTTTGGCTTAATGTTTTCACATAGGCTCAACACCACTGTGCACATCTCTTGTAGAGACACAGCACAAACATACTCACCTCATTACGTACTCACCTCATGGAGAAGCAAATGCTATTTTCTCAGTGCCATACACTGTATATGGGACAGTGTCCAGCAAAATCACCCTTCTGGGTAGTTTTTCAAGTTTGATTTTCCATGAACTCCAAAGAGCTTCTATCAAATGGTCCTTACGCATCCTAAATTGTACTATCCATCATAAAGTTATTAGGCACTGAATTTATAATTAACCATACATTTCAATGCGAGCGTTACTTTTCTTTTGCTTATCCTGGAAAAGTATCACAAGGGTCATTTTGCTGGACACTGTTCCATATTTTGTATCTAAAGAAGAAAAGAAAAGACAGCACTATACTACTTCAGAGCATTCTTTAGCAATTTCGACAGTGCTTTCCCTGGAACAAAGGAGGACAGTAAAAATGCATATACTGGAAATGCACAACATTGAGTGGATGAGTACATACAATGCTGGATTTGGGCTAATGGGAGAACAAGGCACTGATGCAATACATGCCCATTTCAACAAGCTTTATAGGATCTATGGCTGTATGGAAAACAAAGTGCAAAGGCTGAACTGCATTATGCAAGAACATCATCTAACTTAGTGCGTGTCCAACTCTTAATGCCCTGAAGCCTGAAATAAAAACAAGAAAAGGAAAGTGCAAAGACTAGCCTTAAATTTTTAGATACTAATGGCATTAATTTCATTTAACAAACATCGTATGCTTACGATAGTACACTGAATATTCGTCCATGATCACAATGAGACCGTGCTCTGCCATGTTAATATAATTGCCATATTCAGAGCCTCAGAGGCGGATTTGGGGGGGAGGGGGGTAGCGGGGGTATCTCCCCCCCCCCCCCCCCCACCAAATATATTTCTCCTTAATTATTCCACGGCTAATTGTTATGAATCAAACCTCATCGTTGTTAATTTGTGTTGTTAATTTTTGAATTTCATTAATTACCCCCACCCGAAAATTTTTCCTAGATCCGCCTCTGAGCCTTGGTATGCCTCACAGAAAAAATATATATAGCCAGAATACATAGAGGCAACACTCTTGTATCCACTCATACCAGTCTATAGACAACTTGTCAGGCAAAAAAAGAAAGAAAAAAAAGTTTTTTCGAAGACGATGACTCCAAATGGAGCACTATCAGCCCGGGCTCAATATCATGACGTATGTTAACATAAACAACATAACATTGGTATGTCTGTAGTCCTCGACCCATATATTCAACTGTATATACCTTCCCTTGAACGGATTGCACAAGATAACCCACATTCCAAAGCTATGCTATAATGAGGTCCCACTTAATTGTTATACCGCCAAATATGGGGACGAGACCTATTGCCCATTTTTTCAATGAAATGAAACACCTGTGGTGTAGATTCGATTACTGGGCTAAAATAATTGATTTTAACTAACTGGCAATTTGCAAATCCCTTAAATTTACGGCAATTTATAAATAACATAAGCACATGTAAGCCCCACTCCTTAGCAATGATCATTGATTTATGGGCCGAAGGCTCAGCGATGGTTGGCAGCCATAGCTGTGTCTTCTTCGTTATCCTCAAAAGATAGTTAGTCTTGTATAGCCACACCCTCACATTCTTGCGAGGGTGTGGCTATGTGTATATAGTTCTATATGATGTGAGAAACTTGTTGGGGGAAAAGTATTAAAATTATGGCGATACAGTTGGTGGAACATTCTGCCAATAACGTCAATACTTCTTAGCAATACGGCACATAACCTTCAGTATCAGTGTATGACACACTGGCACACTTGAACCACTAGAAACTGGAAATGCTAATCAGTAACATGCCATTTGTAATCACATGAGAGCAATAGTGCTGCTGATGCAGCTCGGTTGGTGTTCATATTAAATGTGTTATTTATCTTTTATAGTTTTTGCTTAATGTTTTGCCACTCCATATATGGATTTTTCCAGTTGGAATTATTTCCAGTGGATTTTGTTGCTAATTTTGCTGGTTAGCTTCACAAATGCAATCTTATTGTGAATATTGCAATGCAGCATCCTGTAGATATCTTGAATGTTTAGATTTACATGTCTGGAGATTAAGAGTTGCTGAACCTATATTCAGCACTCTGAATTGTTGAAGGGACATCACACTTAAACCCACACTATTTTAAAACCTGCATAGTAAGCTCTACAGCCAAGGAGATTTTGCTTGCATGCATCACATATCCTTTTTCTTTGGCAATCAAAAATTAATGTCTTTCCATTTTCGGTTTTGTTTTTCCAGCTTTGCTGCTAACTATATCAAATGTGGTACTGCTGAATTCCAGAGTGGTGAGATCAGATCAGTTAAATAGCCTCATATTGTCATTATGTCTGGAGTTAATAATAGAAGTCCTTTACAACAACAAAATAATTTTTTTACACATGAAAGAGGATCACAAATAGTTGCAAGTACATCAAAAGACCATTCATTGGAAAATCACCATAGTCATGAAAAAGAAAATTTATTTTGTGATGAAACTATAATTATATCAGATGATGAAGATGACGTTCCTGTGGTAGATGATTCTCACACTGAATCTGCTAGGAAGAAAATGAAGTTGAATTCTACTGAGAGCAGTGTTGTATCATCCCAGCTTCAATTATCAGGAAGTCTAGCTGACATAGAAACTACCATGGATGCTCAAAGCATCACATTTTCTGATGATGTCACACTATGCAGCAAAATCAAGATAGAGCATATTAAACAAATAGCAAGTTGTATACCAGACTGGAGACTTGTGGCTGAAGAGATAGGAGTAGGGTCACTGGAAATAGGTGATATTGATAGCAGGAGATTTAATCAAGAGTCCAATAAAGGAACAGAAATGTTACGTAGATGGATTGATGCTGAAGGATCTGCTGCTACATATGGAAAGATTACCAAGGCGCTCGAAAAATTAGGTGAGCAGGGAGCAGCAGAGAAAGTGTGTAAAATAGTTGGCCTATTAGTGCCAAAGCAACATTTAGCAACACCACAATATGAAGATATAACAAGCGCATTAAAAAAGTACTATGTAGGTAATTTTGATGACACTCCAATAGACCACTGGCCTCCAGTATTAAACAAAATGTACATCAATCTTGCATTGATCACAATGCATTATGAAAAGGTACACAAATATAAGTTGTATCAAACTATTCGAGGGTCCATAGATGATATATTAGAAAGCAAAGAAACTATGAGCTATGAAAAATTATTGCAGTTTATAAAAACACCAGGAACACGAGTTCTACTAGAAGGCAGGCCTGGTTGTGGCAAAACTACTCTGTTGAAAAAATTGTGCAAAGACTGGGGCAATTGTTGTCCACAGTTGGCATCAATGAGGCTATTTCTTTTTGTTCCTCTTCGCCAGTACTATAGTTCACCAGTTGATAGTATTGAAACCATATTGCGAAAGCAAGGAGGTATCACGCATCCTACCTTAGTGCATAGTTTATCCTCTCAAGACGGGGAAGGTGTGTGCCTTGCTATTGATGGGTTCGATGAGTACATGTTCGGTCCATCTGATTTCAAGGACAATAAATGGTTACGAAGGTTGATTTCAGGAGAGGAATTACGTAAGTCAGTTATACTTATAACTTCTCGACCAACAGTTTCTCAACCTATTAGGAAAATTGTATCCAAAAGAATTGAAGTCCTTGGGTTTTTTAAAGAACAAATTATGCATTATATTGACACAGCACGACTTCAGCCTGATCAACGTGATGAACTTAAACACTACCTTGATGTCCATGCCAACATCAGACACATGTGTTACATTCCTATCAATCTGAATATGTTTGTTTTCCTTTATGATAATGCCGCCAATTTATCTTTGCCTCCACCAAAATTGGAGCATGAAGTGTACCACTCATTCACCAAGATGTCTCTACTTCGCCACTTTCAGAAAAATAATAATTCTATAGAACAATTAAATGATTTTTGTGACCTTCCTGCAGGTGAATTAAGTGCGTTCAGGTCAATTTGTGAACTGGCATACCAGTGTTGTACAAACACTCAGAGTGTGATACCAGAAAAACATATCAGTGATGTTATTGCTTCTAAGCAGTTTCTAGATCTGCTAAATGGTGAAAAAATTCCAACACATAATGGAATTGAAACACTGTATAGTTTTCTTCATTTGACACAGCAAGAGTTTTTAGCAGCCTGGCACCTGTCCCAGCAGACACCAGGTATTGGAGAGTGGATCAATTCACCACATATGAGTGTGGTGATGAAGTTCTATTGTGGTATCACAGGTTTGAAAAATGATGATGAGTGGAAAATAATGTCCAGTAATGCATTATTGCAAAATGTATCAGCAAACAAAGAAATGAATGTGAAGACAGTAAATTTACAATCTTTGCAATGCTTGTTTGAGTCCCAAAATAAACAGAGATGCAAGGAACTAATGCAACTATGTGAGGGGGATATATGCATTACCAATGAAAACCTCACCTTACTGGATTACACCAGTATATCATTTTGTCTGGCAGCAGCTGCTGATGATGTCAGATGCTTAACATTTCTGTGTGATGTGACTGCTGAAGGGCTTCAAATCATTACATCAGCTTTAGAAAATTCTCCTTTGTCTCAGATGAATACATTGACAATGAAGAGTAATTTATCTGCCCCTGAAACATTGGGAGCCATTGAAAACCTTGTGAAGAACATTCCAAAACTTCAACAGTTGAACCTAAATGAGTGCCACCTTGGCAAATGTGACCCAAATATTTTTTGTGCTGTTCTTAAAAAAACCTGCAATCATTTGACAAGACTTTGTCTGATAAAGAATGGCATAAATGTTGCTTTTGCCAAGAAAGCTTTTTCTGAAGTGGCAAAACATTTGACAAAATTAAAACATTTGGATCTAAGCTATAATCCCATTGGTGCCACAGGAGCAACGACTTTGCTCAGCAGTGGTAAAAATTGGAAGCAATTAGAATTCTTGCATCTTCGGAGCAATCGCATTGGAGGCGATGGAGTTGCAGCGATATGTGATGCAGCAAAGTCCTGGCCACTTCTAAAGCACCTAGATCTGGAGAACAATAACATTGCATCATATGGATTTAACTCTTTTTGTAGATCTTCACACGAGTGGCACCAGTTGCAGTATCTGAACGTAGGAGGAAGTAAACTAGGACTAGCTGAAATAAAGGTATTGTCAGATTCCTCGAAATCATGGCCTAACCTCAAGCATTTAAATGTGGAAAATAATCAACTGCAACAGAAAGGAGCAGAACACCTATGTGAGGCAGCAAAGGACTGGCCAAAATTATGTTATCTATATTTGGGTACAAATAGGATACTTGCAGCAGGAGTAAATGCTCTATGTAAAGGACATTGGCCCAGTCTACAGGTTCTGGGCCTGGACAACAATGGCATTGGAAGAAAAGGAGCAGAGAGTTTATCTACCGCTGCCAAATCATTGCCTCGTCTTGAAGAATTAAGCATTTCTCGTAATCTCTTAGTAGATAGTGCATGTGATGCAGTCATTGGAATATTGAGAATGTTTGAACTTTTAAAAAAATTAAAATTATCGTCTAATAATTTTGATAGTGAAACACAGACAAAAATTTTTCAGGCAGCAAATACTAAAACAAAAGTGATCTTTGGTTAATAAGAACACTGTGTGATAAATTAAGGTACACATATGTAATTTTATTACCTTGTACCAATGACACATCATTTTATGGATATGCTGTAATATTAATTTCCTGTGACTTTATGCATCACTTGTATATTTTTGTAATGGACCAGTTGCAGTTATGCGTGAGAGAGGAAGAATTTAATATCAAATCCAGTGCATGCTGCTTTTTTATATTGTGCATAAACAGAATAAAGCCATCCCTGAGCAAACCTTGTCTGATAAGTAACTACTCCTTTCTAAGGTTTCTTTGTAACCAAGAAAGGTAAGCGAGCCATCTTGCTTTGAGAGTTTGGCTTGATCAAGCCTCACCATCACATTTGTGTGAGACATTTTCCAAATGGCAGCGCAAAGAATGACCCCCACTGTGGGGAAAGAATGACCCCCTACAACACAACTACTGTGGGGAAAGAATTACCCCCACAACACAACTACTGTGGGGAAAGAATGACCCCCCACAACACAACTACTGTGGGGAAAGAATGACCCCCCACAACACAACTACTGTGGGGAAAGAATGACCCCCCACAACGCAACTGCTGTGGGGAAAGAATGACCCCCCACAACACAACTGCCGTGGGGAAAGAATGACCCCTACAACACAACTACTGTGGGGAAAGAATTACCCCCACAACGCAACTACTGTGGGGAAAGAATGACCCCCCACAACACAACTACTGTGGGGAAAGAATGACCCCCCACAACACAACTACTGTGGGGAAAGAATGACCCCCCACAACGCAACTGCTGTGGGGAAAGAATGACCCCCCACAACACAACTGCCGTGGGGAAAGAATGACCCCTACAACACAACTGCTGTGGGGAAAGAATGACCCCCACAACACAACTATTGTGGGGAAAGAATGACCCCCACAATACAACTACTGTGGGGAAAGAATGACCCCCCACAACACAACTACTGTGGGGAAAGAATGACCCCCCACAACACAACTACTGTGGGGAAAGAATGACCCCCACAACACAACTATTGTGGGGAAAGAATGACCCCCACAATACAACTACTGTGGGGAAAGAATGACCCCCCACAACACAACTACTGTGGGGAAAGAATGACCCCCCACAACACAACTACTGTGGGGAAAGAATGACCCCCCACAACACAACTACTGGGGGGAAAGAATGACCCCCCACAACGCAACTGCTGTGGGGAAAGAATGACCCCCCACAACACAACTGCCGTGGGGAAAGAATGACCCCTACAACACAACTACTGTGGGGAAAGAATTACCCCCACAACGCAACTACTGTGGGGAAAGAATGACCCCCCACAACACAACTACTGTGGGGAAAGAATGACCCCCCACAACACAACTACTGTGGGGAAAGAATGACCCCCCACAACACAACTGCCGTGGGGAAAGAATGACCCCTACAACACAACTGCTGTGGGGAAAGAATGACCCCCACAACACAACTACTGTGGGGAAAGAATGACCCCCACAATACAACTACTGTGGGGAAAGAATGACCCCCCACAACACAACTACTGTGGGGAAAAAATGACCCCCCACAACACAACTACTGTGGGGAAAGAATGACCCCCCACAACACAACTACTGGGGGGAAAGAATGACCCCCCACAACACAACTACTGTGGGGGAAAAAATGACCCCACACAACACAACTACTGTGGAGAAAAAATGACCCCACAACAGTGGGGAAAGGTTTGCCTCAGATCCAAGAGGGTAACAAAGCAAGGCTGAGGCTAAGAAAAGTAGGTACTCCATCACCTTTATATTTGGCACCATCAAACAGATATGTCAAACGTACGTAATTTATCCGTGAGACAGAAGTAGCCCCTGTCTGTTTTGAAAGCATTCTGCTTGCAGAACTATCTCTTACTATGTGTGTTAGTAACTATCTCATTAGTCTCGTACCAGACCCAAATCGCCGGATGGATTAATCACCGCTACTCGCGTAGGCGGTGATGTAACCATCCGCAGCTGCGATTTGGGTCTGGGTACGAGACTACTATCTCATAGAGTTTTATGGGAGCAGAACGCATTCAAAACAGACAGGGGCTACTTCCGTCTCATGGATAAATTACGTAAGTTGACGTCTCTGCATCAAATAACAGGTCAGTGTCACCTTTTAACAGCCTGTACTGGGGACCCAAAGGAGGGGTACTCATATATGTTGGTATTAACAACATTGGTAAAGCTAAATCTTATGACATAAGACCTGGCGTTTCGGTTCTGCTTATCAAATACTCAGGGTACTAACTACCCGGACTACTCATGTTACTATTAGCCTCGTATCCAGACTCTCACTCAGCTCACAACTGCAGATGGATTTTTTTTTTTTTTGTTTTTTTTTTGTTTTTTTGCGCTATATAATCAAATGAGAGTACAGTGTTAACTTGGATACACCATGTATACTAATATACAATCAGTGATATAAAATAGGTGGTAGTCAGTCAACAAACTAAAGACTGGATGAGACTTTGCTATCAGGTCAACAGGTGAGTGGTTAAAGGCATGCATGGCCTAAAGATGATCGAGCTCCTCTGATGCACATGATGGAGGAGCGTAGGAGGGAGAATGAAAGATGGCATCGGATCCAGGCCATGGTTGAACTATACGAGTGGCCCCATTTTGTTGAGAGCTGGGCAGCAATACGTTTGTAGACCACTGTGCGTAGCGGTGATGTAATCTATATTGTGAGTGAGGGTTTGGGTACGAGGCTATGTTACTATCCGAACCTGCCCGCCACCAAAAGGCGTTGACCGAATGGCTTCTGCTAGGTTGATGGAACAAGTTCCCAAACATATTTGCTATGGCAGTGAGATGTTTATTCAACAGACCTACAAATGAAGTCATCAACATGGAGCCAGTTCCATAACCAGAGATTATATATAGATATATAATCTCTGCCATAACACAGCCAATTTTTTTTTTTGGTTGCGCTATTATTTACGTTATTTAATTAACGCGCGTTTTATTTATTAACGCGATAATAATTTTAAAAATAAAATTAATAAATAGATAATTAATACAGATACACCGCCACAACGTGCAACAGGGTCAAAAGCGAAAGGTTGTGTGTACCGTGATATCACTAGAACACGTTTTTAACGCTAGGACAGTATGGCATCCGAAGGACCGCCCGAAAAGAAAAGGAAGCGGTCCGAAACGAGTGGAGAATCGTGTACGGACCCCAGACTGCAACAGAATGATTTTATATGGTATGTCTTTACAGTTGGTTGTGCGTAACTAACAGGAAAGTGTCCTTAGTGAAGAGGTTAGGGTATGTTTCTTCAGTTGGTATGTAAGAGGGTTTGAGATAGAAGAGAGCGAGAGGGAGGGAGGGAGGGAGGGAGGGAGGGGGAGAGCGAGAGGGAGGGGAGAGAGGTAAAGTGATTGAGAGATAGGTAGCGAGAGATAAAGGTAAATTGGCAAGGAATAGATCAGATGTACTGTCAGTGGTTCTTCTTATTCAGCCCCATCTGCTTCGAAGTCTGGGATGAAGTCTACGTTACTGTGTGTGGTCACAGCTTCTGGTTAGTGGGTGGGTGACAATTGGAACGTCACCTATCTGTGTAGGCATGTACGTGCTTGCATATAAGATAATCGTTTGATATTCTATGCAGCCATGGTTTGTGTGCATGTGTGTTTGCATGTGTATTTGTGTGTATGTGTATATGTGTGCATGCATGTGTGTGTATGTGTACATGTGTGTGTGTAAGGCTGCTGCATTTAAACCATTGTAGCTTCAGGTGTATTACCAAAGTCTTGGGACAAGTTTCACAATGTCCAGTGTGCAAGACTTCGTTGCCTGTTCAAAATCCAATTCACCCCAACTTCTCGTGTGAGCACCTTTTGGGGTGGTGGTGGCAATCACGTGATGTGCACATGACTCCTCTTGTCTTTTTAGTGCACGACATTGTGACCAAGTACAGACAACAGTCAGTCACAAGCCAAGGGACACAGAAGGTTAGTTTTGCCAGGGGGATTGTGTGTGTTGGCCACTGGTTCGAACCTCACAGACCCCTGATGTCCAGGAGATAATAAAATTAACCAGCCAGATCAAAGATGGTGGTATGTTAGCCAGTTGCTCCTGTGTTGTCAGTGGGCAAGGTCTACTGTCGCCATAGAAACACTACAGGAGCTATATTTGGCTATTCAAGAGCAGATACAAAATTCAGCCAAGGTTAGGAGTGTGTGAGTAGTGGAAGGTGGCCTGCCAATGTGTGATGTGATCATTGTGACAGGAATATTGGTTGCTTAACTCAATCAAAATCTTCCATAATCAAATCTTTAAATCAATATTCAGATGATTTTGATTAACTAATTCAATATAACACCATAATTAATTTTTAAAATACAATATCTGTTATGTGTTAGTATTAGTTTCAAGGCAAAAGCAGCTGTCACTGTCCCTTAACCACTAGTATTAATTAACCACATCCACCCTCCTGCAGCAAGAGGAGTATCTCCGTACAGCTGTGACGTTAAATTTCCTGGAGCGAACCAGACAGGTTATAGTGTCGGTGGGTACAGCACTTGTCCACTGAGGTGGCCACTAACCCAAAGGGGTTTGTTGTGTGTCCACAGGAGGCTGATAAACTGCAGAGTAGGCTGAGTGTTACGGAGAATGACATAGCAGAGTTTAAGGTGACTAGCTGCCTCCATTGTGTTCTTTAACCTCCTTGCACCTGTTAAACAGAAACAGGCACAAATTGTCCCAGAATCCAATATGTCAGTTGTTCCTTCCACTGTTCCCCCCACCATCTCCCCTGCCTCCCCTTTGGGAGGCGCCTCCTCTGCATCTGGTGTGTCCTGCCCCGCCCTTCTCTTAGAGGCCACACCCTTTGGCTCCAGTACACCCGAGGGGACATCAATGGTGTGTCCCATTGCTCCTCTGGGAACCCCACTGTTCCTAAGCACCCAGGAAGCCCTTAGCAAACGCAACATGCGTGTTGAGGCTAACATCACTGAGATTATCAGTGACTACTTTGAAACACGGATGCCTGTTGTGGAAGCTGGTGTGTGCATGCTGTTTGATCCATGTGATCTGTCAGATTATCTTTCTGCTTTGGCAGAGGGTTCGGATAACACACTACACCAGTTCAGCGATGGTCTGTACCGATTCACGCGATACAGTACCTTCAGAGAACTCTCAGGGCTGGTTTATACAGATCCTAACTTGAATTCGAGCATTGTCTCGAGCATAGAGTTTGACAAAGATGGAGAGTACCTCGCAGTTGCAGGTGTATCCAAAAAGATTAAGGTATAGGGGTGTGGGTACAGGGATGTGTAAGTATGGGGCATGTATATGGGTGTGACCTGTGTGTGTGCATGTATATGGTTATCTGTGTGTAAGTGTGTATATCGGTGAGACCTGTACGTGGCTTGCCTCATAGATCTTCAACTATTACTCTGTAATAAAAGCCATGGGATTCACCAACCATTTTCCAGAACAGGAGATGACCTGCACAGCCAAACTAAGGTGAGGATGGGGGTGTGGTTAAGCTGGGAGGATGGTAGTGGCCAGGTGAGGAAGGGGCTAAAGTGATACAGGTTATACCCTTCTCCACTGATCCAACCCCTCCCCCCTAATCCACTCAGCTCATTATGCTACAACCCGTACCACAAGGCACGGCTTGTTTCCAGTAACTATGATGGTGCTGTATGTGTATGGGACACCAGTACTGGCACACGCCTTGTGAAGTTCCAGGTAAGGAAGGAAGGCACTTTTGTTGGAGGGAAGATGGCCATGTGACTCTTGGACCTTGTAGGAGCATGAGAAGAGGGTGTGGTCTGTGGTATATAACCCCACAGAACCCAATCTTTTTGCCTCTGGGTCAGATGATTGCACAGGTGATTATAATTAATATTGTGGTCAGAGGGTTAAAATGAACCACTTCTCCCCCCCCCCCCCCCCCCCCCCCCCCCAAAGTGAAACTGTGGTCTTCCAATCGTCCTCAGAGTTGCTACTCCTTCCCTGCAAAGGCTAATGTATGTTGTGTTCGGTTCCATCCTACCAATCGTTACAACCTTGCCTATGGATCCGCTGGTTAGCTTAATAGCAGCATGTGCATGTGCATGTGTGTGTGTGTGTACGTGGAAATCCTGTGGCTGTAAACGGTCGTAGTACTTATCCTGTTCAAATATTTAACAGTGTGTTCCTTGGGTTAGTGTTTGCAGCGTTATGTGACTTTGCTGTTTTGCATGTTGGAACAGATCACATTGTGCACTACATGGACCTGAGGAAACCTTCAGAACCTGTGGCAGAGTTCAAAGGTCACCGGAAAGCTGTATCGTATGTCCATTTTATTAATTCGCAGGAGCTCGTATCAGCGTAAGTGCCATCCAATAACACGCAAAGTAGTTTTGAGAGTGCACGCCTTTCTGTTTGCAGGTCAACTGACAGTGAACTAAAACTCTGGGACCTCAATAAGGGCATTGTGAGGACATACAAAGGACATGTCAACGAAAAAAATTTTGTAGGTCTCAGTGTTACCCCACACTTCATTGCTTGTGGTGAGTACCATGTATTTAAAGGCAACCACACACTAGGCAACATGTTGCGTGCAACACTATAAATTTCTAGTAAAATATCAGTAAACTAATGTTTTACTGAAAATATAATTGCATTCATTGAGTTGCACGTAACATTGTTGCCTGGTGTATGGTCGCCTTTATGTAGTTAATCCATTATGAACACCTTGTCACATTGTTGGAATACACTGCAGGCAGCGAGAACAATTCCTTCTACGTCTATTGCAAGCAAGTCTCCAACCACATGCTCAAGTACACGTTCAATGTAGGACGCAATATGCTGGTGAGTATCAGCACATACTCCTGAGAAGGGTGTACTAGGCAATTATAGAAGGGATCAGCACATACTCCTGAGAATAGGCAATTATAGATTAGGTTAGGTACTCCATTAAAATAATGATCGCATTATGTGACATCATTAGTAACGCTTAGCAATTCTGCTAGCAACCTTTCTCTCTTACAATGTACTGCAGCCAGACACAAGCAGTACTCCCGAGAATGGCGAGGACCTTAATAACTTCGTCAGTTCCGTGCGATGGAGAAAGGTATGTTTTTTTCCCTAAAATTAAATATTGCATAGGATGCTTTTCCCTCTCCCTCCATTTTCCAGGACTCCAATATAATCCTAGCTGCAAACAGCCAAGGAGTAATCAAGGTGCACATTAATTGAAGATGGTACACTTGGTAGTCCTTTTATGTCTCTCCTTTCTCCATATAAGGTGTTGGAGATGTGTTGAGCTGATCTACCTTTTGCTGCCATTGTCCCAAGTTCACCAAACCAATGTACATGTGATATATTATATATATATATTATACGTGTAAAAAAAAAGAGCACCTTATGTATCAAGGTCCTGTGCGTTGTTAAGTTTCGATTCTATGCACTTCCTGATCTCCAAGCCAATGCTTTTGGCCATGGGTGGAGGCACAGCATTGCCAACCTGTGTAGGGGCACATCTATTTGTTACACAGGGCACAACCATGGGGCCTATTATGGTTATCATAGCTTATCAACACTAGCAGTTGCCAACAGCCATGTTGTACAAACTCCGCCTTACTTGTCGGTGTTTGTCTAGGATGTTGCCAAAAAATCTAAAAGTGTCAGGAAAGCCTTGCGACCGGGCACATTCCCGTACACTGACAACTCGATGCTGCTCTGGATGGAGCACACGACCCTACACACACACACACACACACACACACAACTTGCTTAAATGCAACAGCAAACGGGCAGACATTTAAAATCAGAAGGGACGTACCTGTTTTCCCATTGGTTCAGGGTTGGTGACAGTGGTACTGAAGTACCCATCCCACTCCAACCTGCCGTACAGGCCCGCCCAGTGGTTGTGTCGGTTGCCAGTGTGAGGCAAGCACCAAGGAATGAGGGTCCCAAACTGCTTGTCTTGCGGGTCACAGGGCTTTCCCTCTGCACACGAACACACACCTCGCAGAGCTTTGTTGTCAGCTCTGCCATTCTTCTTGTCATGGTGGGTGTACTTGCTGCAATAAGGTGCTGGATTGGAGGACTGCAATTTACCTCGTACAACCACAACTCACAGCTTCTTAGCAAACGTCCCATCAGAGAGGTGGACCTCAATGTTGGGCAGGTCCCTCCAGTCGGCACCAGGAGTGAGCGGAATGTAACGCATTCGGGCTGCCACCAATGGATTCATCTCCTTGCAAATGTGGTCATAGAGAATTGGCTGGTTCTGGCAGCCTCGCAACTACAGATTGCAAAACAAAAATAAAATTGCCATTGAAAGGGAGCGTAGGGTTAGATGTAAACAAACATAACTCACCAGTCGTTGGAAGTGTGAACAGGGCTCTCCACAGTACCTAATCTCTCTTGCTGATGCTCCATTCTTTATGTCGGGAAGGTCAGACATAGAGTCCAGTACTGTGATCGTTCTCAAAGCTGCACATGACAACCGAGTGATGTTGGACGCATACTGAAGAGATTCACTGGTATTAGGTCACATTACAAGATATGCACGCACATACTTTCTTGTCATCGACCACTACAGTCAGCTGAACAGCACGAGGACTGAAAACGTGAGTGGGCTCTGGATACAATGGTAATTTTTCACCAGGGGCTGCAGCTATTATGATGGCTCTACGGTGCACATGTTATAAGGTGGACGGGGAAAGAGACATGGCATCCAAACATTCCTACAGAACTTTTCACTGTCAAGTACCTTCGTCTTGTTTGGGGGACACCATATTGACCTGCTTGCAGGACACCAAATGTGCACTTCCCATATGATGGAAAAAAAAAAAGAAAAAAAAGTGGAGTCAGCAAATGTACATGTGAAGATAGAGATAGATGATGCATGGAACATACATACACACCTGGTAACCCATCTTGACAAGACATCGCAGGGTTAGCTTTAGAACCATGCTTCTCTTGAACGATACAAAGTTTCTGACGTTTTCCAATACGAAGAAGCGAGGGCGGTAGTAGTCACAGTAGCTCAGGTATGATACAACAAGTGAATTCTGTAATGGACGCAAACCACTAACGCAACATCACAGCTCGCATTGTATTGTAGGTCAGGTGTGTGTATGTGCGTGTGTAAATATGCCTGTGCATGCCTGAGAGTACTATATCAGGTGTCCAGTAACGTATGCAGCACAAAAAAATATTCTTTCATCCTTGGATGCCAATCTGCATATAATCCTCCTACCCCATAGCTCACCTTGAACTGAGAGTACTCCCTAGAATTAAATCGGTTCATTCCACTGAACCCCTGACAAGGAGGGCCCCCACAGAGTAGTTCAACTTCTCCTCTCTTGGGAAGAACCTGCCCCCTGTCGCTGGTCTCGGCTCCTTCCATGACAAGCTTAAGGAGGATGTTGCAGTCGTCTGTAAATACTGTAGCCTTGGGATAGTTCAGCCTAAAGGCCTGGGCTGCAGCCTCATCTTTCTCTATGGCCCACACTGCCTCTGCTACACCCGACTGGTGAAACCCCTCTGTGAGACCTACACCAGACAGGAGTTTGATCAGCCACTGCAATGTTCAGGTGGACACACCCACCCTACCTCCACACCCTGCAAAAACATCCAGACACCTCAGTGGCTTAACAGCCTTCTCTGCTGTTGTGCTATCCTCTTCGTCCTGAGCGACTGCTTCTTTGGTGAGCTTTCCTTTCCCCTTGCCTTTCCCCTAAAGATATACCCCACACCAAGCCCACAACTATCAAAGTCACTAGCCCTACGTATCGAACACACCCACCTTTCCTTTCTGACCACACCGCGTTGCGTGCGATGGAGGCTCCTCAAACTCCTTTGTCGTGCTGTTGTATGCCTACCAGTGAGAGCATGCAGTAAAGAAGGGGACCATGTGGTAAAGAAGGGGACCATGCGGTAAAGAAGGGGACCATGCGGTAAAGAAGGGGACCATGCGGTAAAGAAGGGGACCATGTGGTAAAGAAGGGGACCATGTGGTAAAGAAGGGGACCACGTGGTAAAGAAGGGGACCACATGGTAAAGTAGGGGACCATGTGGTAAAGAAGGGGACCATGCGGTAAAGAAGGGGACCATGCGGTAAAGAAGGGGACCATGTGGTAAAGAAGGGGACCATGTGGTAAAGAAGGGGATCATGTGGTAAAGAAGGGGACCATGCGGTAAAGAAGGGGACCATGTGGTAAAGAAGGGGACCATGTGGTAAAGAAGGGGATCATGTGGTAAAGAAGGGGACCATGCAGTAAAGAAAGAAGGGGACCATGTGGTAAAGAAGGGGACCATGTGGTAAAGAAGGGGACCATGCAGTAAAGAAGGGGACCACGTGGTAAAGAAGGGGACCATGTGGTAAAGAAGGGGACCATGCAGTAAAGAAGGGGACCACGTGGTAAAGAAGGGGACCATGTGGTAAAGAAGGGGACCATGCAGTAAAGAAAGAAGGGGACCATGCAGTAAAGAAGGGGACCATGTGGTAAAGAAGGGGACCATGTGGTAAAGAAGGGGACCATGCGGTAAAGAAGGGGACCATACGGTAAAGAAGGGGACCATGTGGTAAAGAAGGGGACCATGTGGTAAAGAAGGGGACCATGTGGTAAAGAAGGGGACCATGTGGTAAAGAAGGGGACCATGCAGTAAAGAAAGAAGGGGACCATGCGGTAAAGAAGGGGACCATGTGGTAAAGAAGGGGACCATGTGGTAAAGAAGGGGACCATGTGGTAAAGAAGGGGACCTTGCGGTAAAGAAGGGGACCATGCGGTAAAGAAGGGGACCATGTGGTAAAGAAGGGGACCTTGCGGTAAAGAAGGGGACCATGCGGTAAAGAAGGGGACCATGTGGTAAAGAAGGGGACCATGTGGTAAAGAAGGGGACCATGTGGTAAAGAAGGGGACCATGTGGTAAAGAAGGGGACTATGTGGTAAAGAAGGGGACCATGCAAAGAAGAGTGAGGGGGAGGAAGGGAAGAGCTGCAATCTTCTAACCATGTCTTTGCCTTATTATTTAAAATCTTACCTCCATAAAGTAAAACCGGTCAGCTCCGCCCAAGAAATACTCATCACTGTCACCAACAATATTCTCTCCACAGATCACTGTACAGCGGCCACATATGAGGCTAGCTTCAACTGTCGTCTCTGGAGAAGAGGGATATGATGATAATGATGTGCCATGTGGGTACCGTGCAATCGACTCCCCACCCTCGTCACTCCAATAAAGTAGGTTCAGGTCTGCTTGGGAGGCAGCTGTGGATCCCTTGTGCGTGTCACCTGGCCTTTATTAAAGTTTATTAAGTGGCTGCTGGTGGAAAGTGACTCCTCCTACCTACCTGTAGAACATGTTCACCTTCACCATCAAATCTGGTTTGTCCAGTTTTCCAGATGATCGCTTTGTAATAATTTCCTTGATGCGGCCTAAGAACACAATGAAGGTGAGAGAACGCTTACACACATGTAACACAATGAAAGTGAGGTAACGCTTACACACATGTACGCATAAGCAGAAATATATATGGGGCAAAAAATTGCACCTGGTATATATTATGTACAAAGTGATTTAAATGTTCTCCATTTGAATCGCTATAACTTCCAAAGAATTAATGTCATCGCCTTCCTACATTCAACACAGCATACCATGGGTAGAATTTATATATCTGTCCCTTAAATTTTTCCCTAAGGCACATACAAAGGACACTACATTAGGGGTTCAGAGCTTAAATATATTTCTGCAGGTGTTTAAACTTCAAAATTGGTGCACGCATAGAGAAGTCCTGTTGCTACTTATTTGTCCTGTTCACTAGTTTATACTTGTAGTTGTTATGAAGACATAGCTGTGCAAAGTGCGTGCACAGTTTCCCAGTCATTTTGCACCAATGATTTAGGCACCTGTCTCCCATACGTAGAATTAGAGGTGGTTTGCCTAAACCATTGGCACAAAACGAGCAGGAAAACTGCATGCATTTTGCACAGCTACATATTCACAAGTTAATCATACTTGATCAATTTTTGTTTTCGATTTGTCTTTCGTGGAGCTAGAGTGATTTGCGTTAAAAACCTATTGGCATTGATCTCTAGCGTACTAATGATCGTATTCAGGAAGTGTTTTGCCAATTTCATTACCTGCAGTTGCGGTGTGGATAAAAACAGGGCAGCAGTTGTACTGAAAATTTACGCTTCGGTACAATGAAAGCGCCAAAGGTTGGGGACAGAGTACAGCCAACTGCAGCAGCGGCGATGGGCAAAAAGCTAGCTACGCAATGCTCCGGGGCTAATGCAAAGGTCAAAAAGCTTTCAGGTGAAATCATAGCTTCAGAGGGTAGTGGACGTGGGCGCAAATGGAGGGTACACTGGGACGATGTCAAAATCAGCGAATCCGTTCACAGTTCTAAGGTACTGGAGAATTCTGGGACTGTTGAGGAGATCGAAGATGATGTAGTCATGGCTGAACATGATTCAGACGAAGAGCTGCCGGCAGAAGAGCTAGCGGAGGCGGAACCAGAAATGGAAGAAGGCAGGGAACCATCATCAATTGACCCGTTAGTTGTCAAAGGCATCAAATGGACCATATGGTCGATAATATGGTTGATACTCGTTACATCCCCAAGCAACGTGGGCACATACTATGGAACAGAACACAACAACTAGATTCTGAGAGTAGTAGAAGGGAATTGGATTACTTTTTGTGGTCATTTCCAGACAAGGCAGTAGCAGAAAATTTAAACTGTACTAGTGGCTCTATGCTAAAATCAAAACCATCAGCAATCCCTGAGAGTAAAGGAGAGCTGCTCATATGCGAGGTTTTCTGCTTTTACTGACAAGAACACATTCAAAACTTCATGATCATATACTGATGATTACACCTGCATAATGTCATTCTTATGAGTATTTTCATCAGGGTGATGAAAATACTCATAAGAATGACATTATATAGGTGTAATACAGGTACAGTAACATGAATATTGTGCATAATGAGGCTAAGATTGCATTGCTTTTTTCTAGCTGTACCTAACAGGTAACATAATAAGGTCGTTGTGAATGTGCATGCATCAATCATAATTCTCATAAGGTAATTACAATTAATGACTATTTATATTTTATACGATCATGGAGACACCTTTTAGTGCAATTGTAATTATTAAATCTAGTTTTGAAGGCTCAAAAAGTAGTGCTGAAGTTTGATAACTGGAGTTATCAAATCTTGATCAATCTATGATTAAAGAAACAGGACCAATATGTAACGACAGGACAAATATGTAACGACAGGACTTATTTATGCGTACACCGATTTTGAAGCGATTTAATCGCTCCTGCAGAAGAAGATATTTTGAATCCCTAGATTGTCCTTTGTAAGGGAAAAAATTTAAGGGACAGATATATAAATTCTACCTATGGTATGCTGTGTTGAATGTAGGAAGGCGATGACGTTAATTCTTTTGAAATTATAGCGATTCAAACGGAGAGCATTTTAATAAATTTATACACATACAAATAAGACACCAATTTTTGTGTAAACTGTCCCATTGAAATACATATGGCATACATAGATATCACAAAAACACACACACACATATACATATAACTCCTACCAATCAGGAAAGGCTGTGGTAAATCCACATTACTTCCTTTGACGTATTCCGACATCTTTCTGTAATACTCAGGGTACATGGTTTCATCCACCTACATCACACATCACACCCATCACATGTACCACTTCTGCACTCAAGAGAGAGTAGCTATGGTTACCGGTGCTTCCTTTTGCTTCTTCTGAGGAGCAGACTTCAACTTAACAGGAAAAGAGTAGGTACCAGGAGGAAGGTACACCCCATCCCCTATGTGGTATGTGTCATTCTTGAAGGTGAAGGAGCTAGTGCGAGAGAGCCAGCCATGAATGGTTGAGTGACCCATGAGAACCCCCCACCCACCCCAGCCCATACCTGTACTCAATTTTAGATTCTTCCTTGCCTGAAGAGATTACATTTCCAGGAGTGGGTATCAAGGCCTTATTGCAGTAGGAGAGAGTAGGTAGGTGGAGGTGAGGAGGTGGAGATGAGGTGATGGACACTCACAGCATTCTTGTCTGCCCTTCTAACACAGCTGAGGCAGTACAGGGGACAGGGGGAGTCCCTTTGGTCCTCTGGCAATGTGTAAGAGGGAGGATCCTCAAAGCGTGCAGTCTCACTTTCATACCTAGCGGAAGGAGCATTAAATAGAACAAGTGCACAAACGTACACACCATTTCTGATAGAAGAAGTTCCTTCCATCCTCCTCGTGCTGGGTGCCTACTTCTACTCCACCAAGCTCCGCCCAGTTAGCAGGTGGAGAACGATACTCTAACTGGTTAAGATTATTAACAGCTCATTGTAACTAGTTATTCGTTGCCACGTGGACAAAGCTTACATTCACTTTTTCCATAATGGCCCCCAGGGGATTTTCGTCACACTCGTCAACCATGAAGAGCTCACAGGGGTCTCCTGCCTCCCCCAAGACAGTGTCCGATCCACGACTGGGAAAAAACAATGCACAATTGATAAGGAGGTAACTAAAATAAGACAAGAAGTACCTAAACCAGTGTCCATGGAACATCTTCTTGCCATTGGTGGTGTCCTCCCACATGAAGCATACCTTGGCGATGTACAGGGACACATTGGCCTCTTCGGGGCACACAGAGACAATGTCATGGACATGGACCTTGAGGGCAAACAGCCCACAGAAGTCGCAGAGAGCGGGGACAGATGGTAACAGGTGAGGTCAGGAATGTAAGAGGTAGTATGGTTTCCTCTCACTTACTTCGTTACCATTGATGAGAACAGCCGAATAATACTTCCTCTTCCCCTCAGAGCGGCCTGGCTCACCCACCCACTCCACCTTTGTCTACAAACAGAAATGTATCTTAAAGTACAATGTCAAGTCAGTGAGGTGAAATGGCCCGACTTTGATCTTTTTCTCAGACTTGGCTTTCTTGGAGGTCTCTTTCAAGTTTTTCTGCAGTGTTGAGGGGGGGGGAAGGAGAATATCTACTGAAAATGATCATCAAGCCCCTCCCACTCATAACCAAGCCCTCCTACTCATAACCAAGCTCCTCCCACTCATACCAGCAGCTCTGCATCATTATCTTCTTCATCGTCACATTCTTCAGCTGCCTGAACTGCCATGTTGGGGCACCTGATTGGGGTGAGGTAATGACATGCGTGCCTCTCCGTGTGTCCACCCACCTTCTGTGGATGCAACACTGCTTTGACCTCCCAGAGCCTCCAAATTTGATCATGTCTTTACAGGCAGTGCATTGACCACAATCAGGCTGCTGACATACCTGCAAAACAGATTTCATAGCTACCAGTAAATACGTGTGTGTGTGTGTGTGTGTGTGTGTGTGTGTGTGTGTGTGTGTGTGTGTGTGTATGTATGTATGTGTGTGTGTGCATGTGCGTGTATGTCCACTAGCTCCACATCTGTACCTCACACACTCCACAGCGCTTTCTCTTAGGTGCTGAAGTCGCAGGTTTGCCATCAATCTGGTTCTTGAAGAACAGCTCAAATATGTTCCGCACCAAGGGAGTGGTGGTAGCCTACGCAGTCATCAAGAGAACAGGAGGAACAAATCAAGTTGCCTCCCCCCCCCTCCCCTACTGCTCCTCTACCATGGTATCCTTTGGTCGCTTCTTCTTCTCTTGTACCTCTTTTGCAGCCCGACGAGTTGCTCTCCTGAAGTAGGCAGCACAGTGAAGGCAATACTGCACCCCCCCTCCCATCCCACCCAAAAGAGAGAGGGGAGGGAGGGAGGAGGGAGGAGGGGAGGGTACCTCTTTCCCAGGGTGACTCCAGCCAGCTTTATGAGTGAGCGCATGCAAGAGGTCACGAGGAGAAGGTCCTCGTCTGCATCACCAAAGCGATCGTAACTCTCCACCTAAAGCAGAATGAAGGAAGAGGACAGGGCAGGGAAGCAGTGGAGGGGGAGGGGGGGAGGGAGAAGACAATAGGGTTCCTCCGATGTCAGGGAGGACAGTATGAGCTAACACACGCACCTGCTCCACAACAAATTGGGCATGCCTTAAAAGAGCATCTTCTGTGAAGCTGGTGCAACCAATGGACTGAGGTGGTACTGTGGTCTGCAGGGTTCAGCAGGCACACTATAAATAACACAGCAATCTAACTCCCGAGCTCACCTGGATCTTGTTGATCAAGTCCTCATAAGTAGCCTCACCATTTTCTTCAAGAAACTCTATCACAATCTGGTTGGATTACACATTTGTTGTTAAAACACACAAGTAAGTGCAGCTGCTGGTACCTTGCTCAGGTAGATTTTCTCGTGCACAGTTGCCATGATGGGCTCGTAAGCAGTTGAAGGTTCCATCAAAATGTAATCGGCATAGGCTGACAGGGGATGGGGGACATAGAAACATGAACATGTAAAGCCCCACCAACCTATTGGCCCCACCAGGTACGTGTAACCATTAGAATACCCACCAGTGTACATACCACCACCTTATAAGGTCCACCAGGGTACATACACTTATAAGGTCCACCAGGGTACATACACTTATAAGGTCCACCACGGTACATATAATGATTTCATAAGGTCCACCAGGTACATATAATGATTTCATAAGGTCCACCAGGTACATACACACTAACCCGTTGTAAAGCCTATCAAAGCACGTTCCCCTCCATCAAAGCCTGCAATCCACCAGGAGTTGATCGGTCCCAATTGCTTGGTGATAATTCCATCTTCAGATTTGGAGGGAAGAAGGGAGGGAGGGAGGGAGGGAGGGAGTGAGGGAGGGAGGGAGGGAGGGAGGGAGTGAGTGAGTGAGGTTGAGAGAGAGAGAGAGGTTGAGAGACTTACCTGAGGGATCAGGGTTCTCATCATATATAGGTTTCACTGCACCACTGAAGAACAGCTCCACATTTTTTTCCACAAGTCCAGCATCAAAGGGACATAGGTGCATACTTTTGTCATAGACACTAAGTGGATAAAACACGTAGCAGTCACCAACTATACAGGGCACAAATTTTTTTATTTTGCAATGATATAGATTTCATCAGACTGATAGCTCCAGAAAAATTGGCTACAACTACATTTCATCCCTCTGTGGTGGTCAGAGACAACCATTATCTTATCAACAATGGAAGTTTTCTGGTAGCCCTTGAAAAGCATGTTAGGATTCTGTAGAGCCAGGGTTGTTAGGACTAAATCAGCTTAGATTAATGAATAAGTAAGTGCAGGACGCTAGGTGTTCACTAGGTTAACCTATCGCTTTTTGAGGGTCAGAAAGCTTCCATTAATCTTTGAAAAGGTAACTCCCATAGTACCAGGGAGTAGGATATTTGTTTCATCAAGCCAGACGTGCAATAGGGCATGTTTACCAGAGCTAGGCGCTAAAGCTCGCGCCAAAGGTACCTAGTAGCGTCTGGTGGATTAAGTTGTGCCCAAAGCTAGATAGTAAGCTGTGTGCGCTGTGCCTAAAGATAGCTGTGACATTTACGTACTTGCATAACCTTTGCTGTACCTTAGTCGTTACGAAAATTGTAAAGCAAATGCTGTGAACGCTTGGTTAACATTTTTTTGCTAGGTTAGCATAGCTATTTTACCGGCACATATACATTAGCAGTTACATTGGAAAGACACTAAATCAATGGTTGAGAGTGAAGGTGATATGAGTGAAGGTGATATGAGTAAAGGTGATATGAGTGAAGGTGAGATAAGTGAAGGTGAGATGAGTGGTGAGATAAGTGAAGGTGATGAGTGAAGGTGAGATGAGTGAAGGTGATGTGAAGGTGAGATGAGTGAAGGTGATATGAGTGAAGGTGAGATGAGTAAAGGTGATATGAGTGAAGGTGAGATAAGTGAAGGTGAGATAAGTGAAGGTGAGATAAGTGAAGGTGAGATGAGTGAAGGTGAGATAAGTGAAGGTGAGATGAGTGAAGGTGATATGAGTGAAGGTGAGATAAGTGAAGGTGATGAGTGAAGGTGATATGAGTGAAGGTGAGATAAGTGGATGTGAGGTAATAAGTGAGATGGCAGTAGCACAAGGCAACATGTGAGGTGAGTAAATAGCAGACAGCTTGGGGATATGGGTTATAGCCCAGCTAATGCAGTGCAGCACCATTCATAGATGTATAGATAAATGGAGTATAGGAACGGGATGTATGTATAGAGGAATGGAGTATGGGAATGGGATGTATGTATAGAGGAATGGAGTATGGGAATGGGATGTATGTATAGAGGAATGGAGTATGGGAATGGGATGTATGTATAGAGGAATGGAGTATGGGAACGGGATTATGTATAGAGGAATGGAGTATGGGAATGGGATGTATGTATATAACAATCTCAGTATGAAAACAGGACGTACGTAAAATCAGTTATCTTGTGTTGCGGTACGTAGTCTGTATCAGTTTCCATGTCTCCTCCTGAAAGGATAGACAGCTTTGGGTCTGCCAATGCAATGAACTCCTCCACCTGGAAAATGGAGGAGTGCAACCGAGGGAGGGGTGTAACCAAGGAGGGGTGTACCAAAGGAGGGGTGTAACCAAGGGAGGAATGTAACCAAGGGAGGGGTGTACCAAAGGAGGGGTGTACCAAAGGAGGGGTGTAACCAAGGGAAGAATGTAACCAAGGGGGGGGGGGGGGTGTACCAAGGGAGGGGTGTAACTGTGTTTACACCAGATGCATTCCATACGTACAGCGTTCTCGGGGTCCCCAATGAATGCTTGCAGTGAGTGGTCATCCAGGTATTGCTTACACTGAGGGCAGCGCTTCAGTGACGGCTGGAGGGTGAGGATTATACCATTACTGGTTACCCACCCTCAATTTTAAAAGCAACCTAAACTTAAACTGACCTCAATTGGTTCCACTCCATTCAAGGGTTTTTCAACTTCTTTTTCTTCTCCATCATGGGGTACTGTACTCTCACTGTCTTCTTCCTTGAGCTTCTTGGGAGCTAGCTGGGAACACAGAAGAGCCCGCTGAAAAGACGAGACCCGCCTATAGAATAAGGTACCACCTCAACTACTCTAACGTCATCTTCACTCTTCTCGCCATTCATGGATCCGTTACTGCTTTCACTACCATTTTCTGACTTCCTCTTTTGAGACCTTGAATAGTTGCAGTGGAAATACTCCATATTTTTTCTATATAAATTATACTAACCTTGAAGAAAACAACTCTGCCAGGTCCATTTGTTTCATGCCAGAGGCAGCGGGGCTCTTTTTCTCGCGCCCAGAGCTTCTACGACTCTTTCTTGCCGACTGAGGCGTTCGGTTTTCGTTGCGGATCAAACAATTATCTTCAGCAACCACTTCCATCGTGTTGCCACTATCTGTGTGTCGTTGACTGCGAGTCGGACAAGAAGCAAATGCACGAACCTGTCCAAACTGAGCGCACTTCCCTATCGTTCACACGTTAGCGCTCAAATTCGCAGAGTCCCGCGCTGCTCGCGCCGCACGTGAGCCGGTTTTCCTTCTTTTAGCGGCTGGTCGAATTATACGTATTACCACCTGCCGCGAAGTTTTATCATGGTCAGTAGGATTGGTCTCTCCGAGCACGACAGTATAATTGCAAATATAAAGGCAGTCAATACTGCTGCTGTGTTTGGCAATGGGAAGCAAGCTTTCCAATGTGTAATGGTATCCAACTATGTTTCGTGCCTGCATGAACTTTTTGGTTAGTGTTATAAGCTTTAACGAGGCTCCAAAGGGGTATCTGCGGGAATACGACGCCTTGGAAATAAGACAGGGTTAGAAGCCGTATCTTTTGTCGTTGTCGATACGTAATTCGTGCCGTTGTGTCCAGCTGCTATCCATTGTTTGTGCGTAGTTGTGGTACCCAACACGCCTGCACCCGAAACTCTCGCAACTGTCAGAGAAATACAGCCCCATGTAAGGTTCCCGTCCCCATCGAGCTCACCTTCCCCCCAGTTATAAACAATGACATACGCAGGTCATAAAGGTAGTCGTGTCGGCCACAGCCCAGTACAGACACATTCTCCAAAATGCTAATGCTCCTGGTGGCGCCAGCGATGCGGAGCTTGTGGCTAAGGTTGGCAGGCCGCGAGAAAATACCGCCAAACGAGTCACGAATAACTTTTATCTCAATCTCTTTACTTTTCTTCTTTAGTTCTTGCAGAGCTGCGTCCAATCGCTATCACAGTGCTCACAGCTGCTCAGAACGAAGGTCCAATCAGAGGACATTCTTCCAAGTCTGTTAACAGTGGCAGAGACAAGCCTGGCCATAGGCGAGAGCTGCTTCTCCCTTTGTCAGGTTGGCTCAATTCTCCTCGTACGCAATGTACACACTGGTGATGTATTGCTGCAGTGGGTGGAGCAGCAGTCCTCACACACAGCAAGAGGGTTAAGTCAGTTGTTCACATCCACATGTTCCCTTCTTAAGGTCTTCAGCAGCATGCATACAGTGTATACATGTTTCACCCCCCCCCCCCCCCTTTCTTCATCCCCAAACCCAATGTCTAGCTGTCCATGGAACATGTTGATCTCATCAACTTCGGTTCATGTTCTGGGATATTGATTGAGATCATTAAAATGAGTGAGTTTATTATTATGTCTCATTTAAACTGGTGGCGTCATGTTGCATAAAAATCATCTCCATGTGCCTTGCCTATCATCCACATCCAACCACCACCACTCTCCTCCTAACCTCCATGTGCCTTCCAACCACCACCACTCTCCTCCTAACCTCCATGTACCTATCATCCACATCCAACCACCACCACTCTCCTCCTAACCTCTGTGTACCTTGCCTATCGTCCACATCCAACCACCACCACTCTCCTCCTAACCTCCGTGTGCCTTGCCCACATATTCAACCACCACCACTCTCCTCCTAACCTCCGTGTACCTTGCCTACATTCAACCACCACCACTCTCCTCCTCTATGCTCTCATACCACCACAACCCTTTATCTTCCCTCCCATCCAGTTATTGCCAGGCTCCAACTAATGTGCAAGGCTGTTATGTATTTTGATGCCTCTCTGGTTATCCTGACGTGGAAGGGCCTCGGCAAGCTTGTCTGTGGGGTGAAACCACTGTTGGACCCGGACTGGACGATCCAGCCTCTTATCGCCAGTCTCTGTGCTGCCATGGAGACCAAGGCACAGGAGTGCATCCAGTGTGCTCCAGTTGGACAAGAGGTAAATACATATGCACTGCATGTATGCGCACATGCACATACACCTACACTCGTATACTCATATAGACATATGCACACACTAACCCTTACCATTGCACAGGTGGCAAGTGGTGCATACACAAAGCTGCTTAAAGTTTGTCGCTTCTTGGCTACTCTGTTGGTTAAGCTAGTTAAGGTGAGAAACAAATTTAGCTTACGTAGCGGATGCCCTAGATCCCTCCTTTCAGGAGTTTGAAGATCTCAGCTACGAATTTTGCACAGAAATATTACATCTCCTAGTGACTATACACAGGTTGGTGGCCCGGTTGGTTGTACTTATGGATGACTCCCTTCTGTTGCTCATATAACTCCCATCTCATCCCCCACCACCCACTTTAGTATCTCCCCTCCGAGCAGTCTTGCTAAGGAAGCTTTGCCCTCAACGCTCCAAGACATGGACACCAATGTCTTGATCTTGAGAGAGCCACTCATCTCAATCCTCCTTGAGTCGCCATCTTTCCTGAAGCGGCTTGTGAGCGGTGTTGGTGAGCTGCAATTGAAACAGTTCTTGCAAACCTCTACCAATAAGGGGCTTTCATTTCGTTTAGATGTGAAGAAGGGCCAACACCTTGGGTGGACCATATGCCTCAATTCTTTAGCCAAGTTCTTCCCAAAGCTGTCAGGTTGTCTTGGGAAAAGAGAGAGAGAGAGGGGGGGGGGGGGGGGGTAGACATAGCACTATGTGTCTCAGAAGTTGACTTTCCTCCTATATTCAAGATGGAATGCAGGACCAACTGATGGAAACTGAGCACAGTCAGGAGGTGTGGTAGATACTATTGACTATGTGTAGTCTATCGGTAATTCCCTTGTGTGTCTTCAGGGGATGCCTACTACTTGTCCAATGTTAGATGCTTTCTTCAACTGTGTGGAGGAGTGTAAGTTCACACAATGGAACTGTGTGTGCATATGTGTGTGTGTGTGCACTGTATGTATTCACGTTTACATGTGTATGAGGTGTGTGTGTGTGTGTGTGTGTGTGTGTGTGTGTGTGTGTGTGTGTGTGTGGCTTTTCAGGTTACGTTGATCTTTGTGTGCCCATCCTTTTGCCTGGTGTGATGTGCAATGGACAGCCACAGAGGTATGGGGATATGGGGATATGGGGATATGGAGATAAGCATTTTGCGTACCCTCCAAAACCCTCTTTTGATAGTTTAAATCCTTCTCTCCTCTAGTGAGGTGTCTTTGTATGACCACGTTTGTACCCACCTCTGTGCATTGGTGGCCTCACTTCCAGCAAGGCACTACGAGCAGCTGGTACATAACGTATTTCTCCTTGGCTATAATCCAGCTTATGTCAATTTCCTACTGCCTTTGATACATGTTATCACTGCCCTCACCATGTGATTCCCTTCCATCTTCCTTTCCCCTCTGCGGGTACCATTTTGATCTTTGTCACTGTTGTGTTGTTGTCCATGTGTGGCATTGTGGTACACATTCTGTGTTTTGCAGGAGAGAGTGCTTTTGAAGAACTTGTTAGGAAAAAATGTTTATCGCAGCCTGCTTGCCAGCGATGTCTGGTGCTTTTCAGCAAGGTAAGGCATGTTTGGATGTTTCCTTGTTGTGTATGTGTGTGTATGTTGTGTATGTGTATGTGTGTGTTGTGTATGTGTATGTGTGTGTATGTGTGTATGTGTATGTGTATGTGTGTGTATGTGTGTGCTGCATGTGGTGTATGTGTGTGTATTGTGTATGTGTATGTGTGTGTGTGTTTCATGTGGTGTATGTGTGTTTCATGGGTATGTGTGTATTGGTGCGCACGCGTGTGTGTGTGTGTGTGTGTGTTTCATGTGGTGTATGTATGCACATGTGCAGCTGTTCATCCATATAGATGGGGCTCAAATGACACCTGCCTGCATCATGTCCACCTTCTGGCTAAACTTGTGAGTACCTTTTCCCTGTCTTGCCTCCTAATGCATCCTTATCTTCTCCTCCTCCTTAGCTCCTCAATCTGTCATCTTCACCTGCATACCCTGTACTTTGTTCTCTTGTACGACGCCTCTTCCATCTCCTCCCTCCTCAAGGCCAGGCCAGTTATTTGCTTCTCCCTCTCCCTCTCATCCCTCTCCTCCTTACCCCTCTCCCCTCATCCCTCTCCTCTTCACCCCTCTCCCCCTCATCTCTCTCCCCCTCATCTCTCTCCCTCTCATCCCTCTCCTCCTCATCTCTCTCCCCCTCACCCTCATCCCTCTCCTTCTCATCCCTCTCCCCTCATCCCTCTCCCCTACTCTACCCCTCAGTGCTTCCTCTTCACCTTCCTTTCTACTTGCTCAGACGTCCATCATTGAACGCTTTGATCCAGCAAACCCCTCTCACTTGAAGTTGTGGGGTTGCCTAGACCTGAGTAACTTGTGTGATGTACAGTCTCAGGTACGTGTGCTTTAAAAGTGTTGTGCATGTACGTACTCCAGTACTCCTCACCACCAATGAGTCTAGCTATCTACCTGCTGCGTCACAGCCATTATGAAGGAGCTAAGTGAAGATGTCCCTAATCAAGCCATGCTTGTATGTGGGTGCTTGTAATGTCCAGCCTCTTCACGGTCACTTCCATGCAGCATGACACACTACATGGTCTCTCATCTCTCTGTGGTCCCCCTATGATACTGGGACTAAAAGAGCTGGTGCAGAGCTCCGTAGCAGCTGTACTGATGCAGCTGCTAGTGGTGATGAGACAGGGAAAGGTTAGTGCCTCCTTGAGGTTCCCTTTTCATTAATTAATGTTTGAAAACCTCCCTGGCAGTTAACACTCATGGTGGCCTGTGAAGTCATAAGGCTGTCATCGCTCGTTCTGGTCCATTTACAGCCACAGCACAGTAGGACGGTACTGTCTGGATATTTATGTGTTTGGGGGAAGTGGGAGAGGAGGAGGGATGGTGACAGATGCATCAGTGTGGGTTTGTGACTGCATGTTATGGTTCTCCAGGTGTGTTCCAGTTTGTGTGAGCTTGCCAGACATCATCCACCCCTCCCAGTGGCATTGGCACTAGCTTTGTTTCTGTCCCAGTGTGGAGGCCTTCAGGTACCAGCTCACATGCAGGTGCGTCCCACACTCTACTTGTGACCACGTTAATGCTTGCCTATGTCCCCTCCTTTGATCAGTCAGAGGTACTTCAGTGTCTGGTGGAAATGTTCCAGTGCCTCTTGAGCCATAGGGACTGGCTGGTACACCATCACGCCATGGAAGCCTTCAGGAGCTTTGCTGAAGTACGTTTGTGTCACGTTTATGGTAGTGAAACCATGGATTGTCAGACAGGTCTGATTGAATAAAGAAAAATGTCTGCAAAAAGGGATGTAATATTAACTATTTTATATTCTGGAAGTTTGAACTGTCCTTTACAAAATGATTCTTACACACTGAGAATCAGAGTCATGGAGTTAAAAGACACTTAATTTTTTTTTTATTAGCCATACAGTTCTACGCAAATGTTTAATTTTGCTTTTCAAAAAATGGCAACAACAAGAAGTGATATTTTAGGTCCCATTTTGTTTTCAGCTCACGCCATTTGGTGAAGTGGTTGAGCAATGCATCCCCCAAGACATGACTGAGAAGGTGATCAACTTTCTTCACATGGTAAGAAGGCTGCATTGGTGGCACTCCTTATGGAAAACTGTGATGAACGCCTTTGCAGACCCCTTGCAGGCCCCATCAGAAGAACAATATGTCTGACAGGGACCTTCTTGTGCACATTCTCACTGAGAGACGGAAGAAAGATACTGCCTTGGGCCATGTGGGATCAAGTGCTCAACTACCAACTACAGAGACCACGACTGCATGTCCACCGCTCTCAGAAGACATGGTAAAGTGGAATCTCTTAGTCTGATCACATATTTAATAACCTGTTGTTTCTCTACAGCCACTCCACGATGCCATAGAGATTATGAAGACTGTCTGGGAGCAGGTCACTGCTGGTCAACAAGAACTCACTCCTGCAAATGTCAGTGAACTGAGAACCTTATGCCAATCTATTAGTCAATACATTGATGGCACCGCCTAACAGTTGGCTCACAAATGTTGTGGATTCCCTGTACTAGAAACCCTAAGGCCTTGGGTGGGAGGATGTGTGTTTTCTGCACAATATGAGCCAAAAGCAAGCAAGTCACCAAGTCAAACCAAATTGCATCATCTAAATATGTAGTAGTACAAAGAAATAAAACAAACAGGTATTTTCAAGTTCATAGTAACTAGTAATCCAATAGATAAGTTGTGCAATTCTATAATTTAAAAATGTTTAAATCCTTTTCTTTGATGACGGCATAGGTCTTTTAGTGTTGGCTGCTTACAATGGTTTGAGCTACATCACTGCTCCGGAAGGCAAGGATACCCCCACTGTTGCACTGGTTCTGGCCATGCCCCTCGCTAGGGCCGCCCAAGATGCTGTACCGCAACGCTTCATCCTTTGTCACCCGGCCACTTTTCAGAGCCCTGCTCCAGTCCACTATGTCCCCGCCCATGGCCTTCAGGATGGCCTGGGGACCACATGTGTCCCAATGGTAGGTGGAGCCTTTGCTCAAGACGTAGGCATCAGCCAAAGAGTCCACCACACACAGCGCCTTGTAGCCTGCACCCGCCGCATATACCACTTCAAACCCCAGCTGTGTCAGACCTCCCTTGATGGCCTTGTTCTCACTGCTACTGGTGACAACAACCTTCCTTTCTGTGGTTTTCTCTGCACGATGTTCTAGTGCCGGGCTGACGTTGAATATGCACTTCTCAGCACACACACCCCATGCTTGGCGGCTTTGCCATGGACCAGTGGTTGGGCAGCGCTTCCAGAAAGGCTGAGTCATCACACCCAACAGTGGGTCTCCGGTCCTCCTGTCAAACAGTCCCACCAATACAACGACACACTGTAAACCAGCCGCATGTATCCCTCCTCCATGTTGGTCCCTCTCTGGAGCCTCCTTACCATGGACATACTCATTAGTGCCATCTGAAGGGATGAAAATGGTCTATTACCCTCTCCCTCCCCTCAGCCACATTAGGCACACACATACAATCAGGCAGCTAGGTAACATACACGCCCACATACCTAGGGGATCTATCCACACCCCTACGTTCCCTAAATCGATATCCACCTCGCTGAGGAGTAGTCGCACGCCTTCTGGAAGTACTGGGGGCGTGGCAACATCTGCATGCACAGCCTGCGCTAGTAGGTGGGCCGCTGCTGCATTTCCGCCCAGAACCTTGGCCAGGAGAGCGCTAGTTTCGTCTTGAGTGGGGCGTACTTCTACTGTAATGCTCTCTCCTAAAGCGTTGGTGAAAGTGTTGACCTCCTCGCCACATATATAGTTCCGCAAGAGAGGAAACTGAAAAAAAAAAGTTCGGTACTTGTGCAAAGAACAATAATGCCAAATTCGCTGTACCTTACCCCCTAAGTAGTATTTGAAAGTCTCCTGGATTAGTACGTCCGCCAAGGTTTTGAAATCTTGTGCGAAGCGCGTGTTCTTGTCATTTCCCACTTTCTCTTCGACTAGCAGTTCAAAAAGCATTTTTTCAGCGCGACATAACCTTGCTATGTTGGACGCTCTTTCAGAAACACGCAGCAGCTCCGTTAACAACCCTTCCATTCGTAGGTGGCGCCCAATGGTTATAAATGGATCGGTATAATTAATAAAAGGTAATATCTAAATTTAATACGCACTCGTGTAAGCGTGTATAGATATGGAGCGTAATGATACTGTTACCGGTAAGAAGCATGAACGGAAACACAAACACAAGAAGAAGCACCAACACATCGAAGAACTGACAAGGTACAGCACTTTTTTCCGATCGTTATTTTTTTTTACATATCTTTGATATGCTTCTGGCAGCGTGCAGCCCGAAACAGAAGTCAGCAGTGAAGGCAGGTTGTAGCAGTAGCGAATACATTATACACGTATTTAATCTCTGCTAACGGTGTGGCTTGTAAGTTGCGTGCACAGATTTTAAATAATCGAATAATATCGAAACACTGTACAAATAGTACAGACCACTTTTATTAATATTACTCACTAGGTAAATAAAAACCTATAATAATTATACTAGGAACATCTCAGTTCAATTAAAAACATCCTCTGGGTTCATATAGATGTTGAGGCAATAGGGTGGGAAATAAAGTCCATTAAATAAGATTGTTCTAATTAGCAAAATAAAGAAATTAGGAATGTTAATTAACAACAGTGATGCTCAAGTGATACTATATATGTGGGATTTGTTGCCCTGACAAGCAACCTAATGCATGTTTTGATACATAAGGTCCTCTCTTACACACTGGAAATTGGTGTGTCCATCCTGGAGTTACAATGACCTGAATTTTTATTCAATGGCACTTATCCACTTTGATGCTCCAGAGTCCATCAAGCTGAAAACCTAGCAATAAGTAGCAGGAATGGGGTTCCATATAAGCTTACTGAAGCCTCATGGGAACATGAAGAACACCAAATTCAAAGGGTCTTCTTTAGTAACAGTAAACCACGTGTCTCTTGGCATCTAAGGGGCATTATTAGCGTATAGGTAATTGGACTGCCTGCACTGATTTCTAAAATGATATAGTTTACTAAAAGAGTACCAGCCAACAGAACACAGTTTGAGTTGATGCAATTTCTACTGCCACAGTGATACAACATGTGAAACTTGCGAGATTTTCATGCAGTTTTAACTTTCTAGTGTGACCACGAGTATTTTGATGTGGGCATTGCCAGTCTTATGGGGAAGGGAAATGGAATTAGCATTCTCTTATTTTCTGTAACTAGCCGTCCAAATCAATTTGTGTTCATTGCAATTTTTATAACACTGAACAAAGAAAGGTGTTTTTTAAAATTTAAATTCACTTGTTTTCATTTCAAGCTCTTGTCCTACCCGGTAGCCATAGCTGAGGAGCCTGTTCAGTCCAGGACCACAGACAGCTTTGACGATGTCGTTGAACAAAGTGGAGAAGGGGACCTTCGATTAGGCTGCGCAGCAAACGTGGTGATGAGAGGAGATTTACCCCCTGACGCTGTAAACCGCTGGGAGCAAGTGGAAGATAGCTACACCAGCATCCATGATAGCTGGCGATTTGGCTCCATTACTGGTATCTAGAGGCGTGGGACTTGACCACCCCCTTCCCCCACCCCACCCCATTCCACTTTTGCTCTCTCTCTTTCTCTCTCCTCTCCAACTTCTTCACTACCACATCCTCTCACCCTCTCCAGCCCTTCGTACCCATCTCCACATCTCTCACCCTCTCCAGCCCTTTGTACCCATCTCCACACCTCTCTTTAGTCCTCCTCCCCTTTAGCTTTGCACTGTATTCTAGTATTTGACCCCCTTTGTATGGTTCAGGCGAATGGAAGAAAGGACGTTGGACACATGAAGAAGTGAAAACACTGAAACAGAATGTGTTGGCCTATATGCATGTAAGTGTGCTAGTGTGTATGTGTGGTGTGCACATGTTCACAGCTCTGGTGTGCGCGTGTTCACAGCTCTGGTGTGCACGTGTTCACAGCTCTGGTGTGCACGTGTTCACAGCTCTGGTGTGCACGTGTTCACAGCTCTGGTGTGCACGTGTTCACAGCTCTGGTGTGCACGTGTTCACAGCTCTGGTGTGCACGTGTTCACAGCTCTGGTGTGTGCACATGTTCACAGCTCTGGTGTGCACGTGTTCACAGCTCTGGTGTGCGCGTGTTCACAGCTCTGGTGTGCACGTGTTCACAGCTCTGGTGTGCACGTGTTCACAGCTCTGGTGTGCACGTGTTCACAGCTCTGGTGTGCGCGTGTTCACAGCTCTGGTGTGCGCGTGTTCACAGCTCTGGTGTGCACGTGTTCACAGCTCTGGTGTGCACGTGTTCACAGCTCTGGTGTGCACGTGTTCACAGCTCTGGTGTGCACGTGTTCACAGCTCTGGGGTGTGCACGTGTTCACAGCTCTGGTGTGCACGTGTTCACAGCTCTGGTGTGCACGTGTTCACAGCTCTGGTGTGCACGTGTTCACAGCTCTGGTGTGCACATGTTCACAGCTCTGGTGTGCACGTGTTCACAGCTCTGGTGTGCGTGTGTTCACAGCTCTGGTGTGCACATGTTCACAGCTCTGGTGTGCGTGTGTTCACAGCTCTGGTGTGCACGTGTTCACAGCTCTGGTGTGCGCGTGTTCACAGCTCTGGTGTGCACGTGTTCACAGCTCTGGTGTGCACATGTTCACAGCTCTGGTGTGCACATGTTCACAGCTCTGGTGTGCGTGTGTTCACAGCTCTGGTGTGCACGTGTTCACAGCTCTGGTGTGCACATGTTCACAGCTCTGGTGTGCACATGTTCACAGCTCTGGTGTGCACGTGTTCACAGCTCTGGTGTGCGTGTGTTCACAGCTCTGGTGTGCACGTGTTCACAGCTCTGGTGTGCACATGTTCACAGCTCTGGTGTGCACATGTTCACAGCTCTGGTGTGCGTGTGTTCACAGTTCTGGTGTGCGCGTGTTCACAGCTCTGGTGTGCGTGTGTTCACAGCTCTGGTGTGCACGTGTTCACAGCTCTGGTGTGCGTGTGTTCACAGTTCTGGTGTGCGCGTGTTCACAGCTCTGGTGTGCGTGTGTTCACAGCTCTGGTGTGCACGTGTTCACAGCTCTGGGGTGTGCACGTGTTCACAGCTCTGGTGTGCACGTGTTCACAGCTCTGGTGTGCACGTGTTCACAGCTCTGGTGTGCGCGTGTTCACAGCTCTGGTGTGCACGTGTTCACAGCTCTGGGGTGTGCACGTGTTCACAGCTCTGGTGTGCACGTGTTCACAGCTCTGGTGTGCACGTGTTCACAGCTCTGGTGTGCACGTGTTCACAGCTCTGGTGTGCACGTGTTCACAGCTCTGGGGTGTGCACGTGTTCACAGCTCTGGTGTGCATGTGTTCACAGCTCTGGGGTGTGCACGTGTTCACAGCTCGCAATGCATAGCATATTTGCACAGCTTTGCAGTACACGCCATGTGTCTATGGTTTGCCTCTATTTTGGGCGTTGCAGTGTGTTATGGAGATGACCAGCGTATTGTATATGTTTCCTTTGTCTTAATGCAGAACAAAGGGTTGAAGGATGTGTCGGAACTGATGTTTGACAAGTCTCGCAAAGACCGTGGAAAATTCTTCCAGCTCATTTGTGCGTGTCACTTTTGAAATATATTGTGATGGGTAACACAGCCTGCCATGTGACTTAGTGACAATCCCGTGATGTACTGCATGACATGGTAGTAATCTTTTGTGTGCAGCTAAGAACATCAACAGACCTCTCTTCCACGTGTACCGTAAGATGATAAGGATATATGACGAAACCAACTACACAGGAAGGTAGCCATACACCTTTGTATGCTGTATTGTTTATATGGGTGTGGTCCAGATGGTCACCTGAGCAGGATGAAGAGCTGTTAAGGTGAGCCGAGGGGCAAGGGATTGAGTGCATATGAAGGGTGTATGAGTGGGTACTGTACTGTCCATATGTTGGTATGTGGGGGGGGGGGGGGGGGGTATGTTGGGTCTGTACTACAGTCTGACCTCGTTAAGAGTGCAACGTTTGTTCCCTGTGCTCTTACCATACGTAGGGCATAGATTGCACATTGTAGAAATAGATAATGTGTGGTACCCACATTAAACTGTGAATATAATTTCAATACATCTAATGAGGGAATCCGCTTATAACGAGTGTGCTCTTAACGAGGTCAGACTGTACCAGGCTCTGGGGAGAATGTCTGTGGGCACATGGGACTCCAATGTTTGAGGCTGTTCCATCTGCAGGCTGTATGACATACATGGGACCAAGTGGAAACTCATTGGCAAAGCAATGGACGTGGCTAGTGCGGCTTGCCGTGACAGGTACAGGAGGATGACCAGGAAGAACACAGGTGAGTTTAAGCCCCCCCCCCCCCCTCCGAAGTGTTCTGTGTTTGTATGGTGTGTGTGGTTATGCATGTGTGTGTGTGTGTGTGTGTGTGTGTGTGTGTGTGATATTAGGCCCCTGGACTGTGGCCGAGGAACAAAGGCTAATTGATGTGATCAAGGAAGTGTGTGCCAGCAACGGTCACGTGTCAGAGTCTGGGGAGGAGGAGGAAGAGGACAGGATACTGCCCGCCACAGTGTCATGGCACGACATAGCCAGGTCTGTGATGACCAGGACGGCCATGCAGTGTAGACAGAAGTGGGTCATGTCGCTGTCATGGAAGTCCAAGGGCTCCACACAGGTGTGGGGTGTATTCGATGCCATAAAGCTGCTGGAAGAGCTAGGAGCCATGGCGGATGTGGCTTCAGAGGACGAAGTGGACTGGGTTGGCTTGTCGCGAAAATGGTCAGGTGATTGGACCCACTACTACTTGAGGGAGCGGTGGGGCAAGATGAGGAGGGACGTACCCAACTACAGGGTGAAGAGCTTTCAGGGTAACATCCTGTCATGTAAGAACCTTTTAAAATTATTTTTCCTTTTGCCCCTCACCCCCCAGACACTTTGGATTACCTCATCACACACAAGCTTCCAGCCCTCCATGAGCAAAGCTCCAAATCTAAATAGGCACCCCCCCCCCCTTAGGATCATCTCGTAACCAATTCAGTACTGTGCTAATATATGAACTCGCTCATTATTTCAATGCTTGTCTGTAGTGCGGATAAAAATAGCACCAGCATACAGAGCACATAGTGGATTTGAATTGTGATTGATAATACATCAGTGTGGCCGCAGAGAGTCTGAAGGATGTCTGGTTCGTTGGGGAGTTACATTTGGGGGCAGTGACGTAACATTGCCAACCAGAATGTCTTCAATGTGTTGGACAATCAAATTGATGGCAACTGTAGGAGCAAGATATATTTGGAAGAGACAATGAAACTGAAACAAGGTATGCCCAATCCCACATAAGTCCACACTACCCCCTGCTGGTTGAAGGCAACATGGGGCAGTTACATGATACCCATCATGGTCCGGACAAATGTGGGTGATAATGCGGAGTACCCTTTTAGTGGAGAGTGATGCAGCACCCTAACCCTTCCAATGGTGTCCACTACCATATATGGTGATGTAGCACCCTCCCTTCCAATGGTGTCCACTACCATATATGGTGATGTAGCACCCTCCCTTCCAATGGTGTCCACTACCATATATGGTGATGGCATATAGTATTTTGTCCTGAAATTAAGGACACGCATACGAATATCGCCACAGCATCAGACACTGCACATAACTATCCACCAAGCTGTGTAAACTCCCTTTGTAGCCCACACAACATACACGATTCAACTTACTGTCATTTTCTTCACCTCTGGGTATGATGACATCAGCATACTTCTTGGTCTACACAGAAATGTCCCATCACAACAAAACACACAACTGCCCCCGCCTGAAAAAACCAACCCACACACAACTTCACATACAGGTAGAGTGAACTCCTCAAAGGCTGGTTTGACAAGCTCCGTGTATTGATGAAGCACATTCTCCAATTTTCTACCTCGTTCTTTGGTGTCACGAATGACTGTAGGTTGATGGTGGTGAGAGGGGTAGGGTGAGTAGCAATATTGTATGCACACAGCTTCTGTGATCAGTTGCGGCCATCTTACCCCTTCTGGCCAGTCTGGTGTCGCTGTCCACATCCACAAACAGCTTCATGTTCATCAGGTCCCTAACCTCTGGGTCGTACAGGATCAAGATGCCCTCCAGCAACACCACGTCCGCTTGGGGCACTCTTGTTGGTTCCGGCAGCCTATCATACGATGTGACGCCGTACGCGCGGGTACCCAGGACTGAGGAGGCGCTAACCTTGAGTTGGTCTTGAAATCATACTGAGGCACGTCGACCGACTTGCCATTCAGAATGTCGAGCAGAGTACTCTTCATCTGCGCGTTATCGAATGCATCTGTCGAACGGTGCAGTTTTGCCGCCATTTATTCGCTTCCAATAACGCTCACTTTTTCTCTACGAATACCCACCTGGATGGTCGAAGTTGAAGTATCCGGCGTTTGCCTTCTTGTTCTCCTCCTCCGTTAGGTTTCTGTAAAAGCTGTCTTGGCTGAGGACGAGGATCTTGTGTTGGTGTTGGTTCAGCTGTTCAACTATCTTTTTGCAAACCATCGTCTGAAGCAAAAAAAAATAAAAAATGTCTTCGGACGGCCTAGTGTTTATCGCTAACCTTGCCAGATGCGGTACCTCCCGCTACCCCGATAAGGAAGGGGCGCTTAACGCCATCGTCAACTTTGCTGGGGCTCTTGGGAGGTGTGAAGGTCAGGAGACGCCTTGCCATTCTTTAAGAGAACACGTCATACTTCATTTTAAAGGGCGCTGTATAAAGCTAATACTGCCATGTGGGTGCTAACCTACTCATATTTAATGGCAACTTTGACATGATTCCATCATACCGAAAATCGGAAGTTATAACTATAGTTAGTGTGTTATGTAATATAATATAATATAATTATTATTATTTTTTAAGACATCCTAGTACCTATTAACTGGTCTTTGGGTAAGCCAGCAGCCTTTGACTTGTCTGTGACGTCACCGCTTAACTACAATATTTTACTTGAAGCGGGATTCGGAGCAGGTCAGGCTGCCAGAGCTACCGAGCAAAGGAAGCATGAAGAAAATGATGCCAAATGCAAGGAGCTAGGGTGGGTTTGCGTCCCCATGGTGGTTGAGGCATATGGTGCTTGGGGGACAGAAGCAATGGAGTAATTTTCTCTTCTGACCTCTCGCCTTGCAACTAGCTCCAACAGGGCTAAGGCTGAGGTCCTAGCTGCCTTATATGGGAGGCTGAACCTCAACCTAGTTAGAGCCAATGCCACAGCCATCCTCTCCAGGTGTTTTGTCCTTGACTATTACCTATAGTAGGGTGCATTTAATTACCTTACTGCTGTATATTTGTGTATCGTAATAAGGTGTATATAATTTGTAGTAGCAATACATTTTTGATACATAAAAAATAAATTTAAATTAAAAAAAACAAAAAATAAAATTTTTTTTTTTTTAAATAGGGATAGTGTCATATTTTCAACGGGCCCTAAATCTTAGCCACAACTACTGTAGATGTATATGTGTTCGAACTTACTTGGAGGAATACCCCAGCTTGGTGTCATAGGTTTCTTTGCCATATTAAAGTTTCCTCTATATTATAATTATTTCAATGGACTTATGAAGCTGCAATACACACAGAGGGAGGGAGGGAGGGAGGGAGAGAGAGGGAGAGAGAGAGAGAGAGAGTGTGTGTGTGTGTGTGTATGTGTGTGAAGCACAAAACAGACACATCTACACAGTTTGACTCTCCTGTTGAAGGGATTTAGCAAAAAATCCACTCAGGATTAATGAAGTTGTGTGTTGGACTATAAATCTGTGACAAACTGAGGTGGCCATAGAGCCAACACCTTGGACTGAGGAATTTCCCTACATGGCTAGGCAAGAAGCCACTTGTGAAAAGGCCCTTTGGTGCCCCTGGGCCCCAAGCTCGGTTCTGCACGCTATTCTGTGATCGACTGCAACACCTGAATACATGCTTGCATCTCTCTTCCATAATAAAGTGGCAGAAAAAATTTAGGCAACTGAATAATTGTTATACAAGAGTTATCTATGGACCATATCAGACTGTGGTAGTATAGTGGACTGTGTCCAGCAAAATCACCCTTCTGGATAGTTTTTCAAGTTTTCAAAATTTCCGTGAACTCCAATATCAAATGGTCCTTACGCATCCTAAATTGGACAATCCATCATAAAGTTTTTAGGCACTGAATTTATAATTAGCCATATATTTCAATGCGAGCGTTACTTTTCTTTTGCTTGTCCTGGAAAATCTGTAAAAAGTATCACAAGGGTAATTTTGCTGGACACTGTTTCATATAATGGCGCTCATCCTTACTATATTTTAGTCGTCATATGGGTTTATGATTTCCGTCAACAATACGTTCGCGGGCCGCCAATATAATATTCTAAGAACAAACGTTAATAGTGCATACGCGCACGCCAAGCAGCGGCACGTCAGCGGTTGGTTAACCACACATTGTGCACTGTCAGTAACGTATTATAGCGATCGCAGTAAGGTTTGAGACTCCCCCAAGGCCAAGTCGAGCCAATCATGACATTCAAGTGTGTCCTCTTACAATGGAGAGATTACGAACTGTTAAGAAGACCATGAGGTTGCCTAGGAATTGTCCATTACTACATCATAATGTCAGCCATGAGCAGACGTCTTCTTTGCAAGTTAACTGTGTCACCATGCCAGGAAGAAGCTGATTGGAGAACATGGCTTCTCTCTGGCACCAGAGCGCTTTGCTGGTTCTATCTTAGGAGGCCTTCACACGTTACCCACTACCTATTTTCTGTCATATTGTGTTAAAGAAAAAGAAAAAATGAGAAAGGGAACATAAGTGATTTGATAGACATACATACTTGATGGACACACTGCGGAATTAATAATGATTAATTGCAAAATAATGTTGTATGTGACCGCGTGTGCATGAATTGCGCGGTTGCAATTAACCTGTTAAGCGCGATGGATGCCAGGCCGAAGAGAAACAGATCGAAAAGTGAGAAGGCACAGATGAACGATGATGTAGAGAAGAAAGCGGAGCTTCTGAAGTCTTTGTGCGTAGTCAGTGCGTCTGGTGTGAAGAGAAAGCGAGACAGCGAGGAGGATAAACTAACCACTGAGAGACTCCAAGAGAAGGTACAACGCACTGCCTCCAGAACTGCAAAACAACGCACGGCCCCAAACACTCTTCCAAAAAAGACCATTACAAGGTTCAGCAGCGAGTGTATATATATATATATATATATATATATATATTGGACAATTTTTGATTGTTGAGTGCACGTGTTTCGAAGGGATGTGCGGGTGTACATGTGTTTGTGTGAGCGTGCGAGTGGCCATGTATATGCACTGGTGTAGCTGACAGTGACAATCCCTTAGACCAAGGAGAGTTGCCCCACTGTCGACTGAGGAAAGTGTAACACAGAGTGAGGCCAGGAATAAGCACAAACCTGGAAATGCAGGTGGTGATACAAAGAAGGTGGCCTCCCGTGATGGTGATACCCTGACTAAGAAGGTGGCCTCCCGTGATGGCGATGCCCTGACAAAGCAGGTGGCCTCCCGTGATGGTTATACCCTGACAAGGAAGGTGGCCTCCCGTGATAGTGATACCCTGACAAGGAAGGTGGCCTCCCGTGATAGTGATACCCTGACAAAGAAGGTGGCCTCAGAGCACTTTGACTGCGATGCATTGAATTTGGAGGTGTTGTCATTGGCTTCAGAGGACAAGCTACCCAAGCAGGGATACCTGAGCCACTACGAGGAGCTATGCAGCTGGCTTCCGGGCAGACAAAGGCAGGTGGAGCTTCTGTTAACCATATTTGGAGAGGTACACATAATGCACTCCACACATTTAACCATTCTTAGTATGCAGTGTGAGCTCTCGACCATGACGTCAAACTTTCTGTGTATGTGGGGTGGGGGTGGGGGGGGGGGGGGGGGGGAATACCATGTAGCACAAAAATTGTAGTGGGGAAAAAACTTCCAAGACAATTGGCCAATATTTTGGAATATTTAAACCAACACTTGTAAGGTTAATCCATGTACAAATCATTTCAACTGTGCATTTGCCAAAGATTTCCTTGCCAGTATCACACCACATTCACCAAAACTTTTCCAAGCCACTGTTTTGTGCTGTATGCATGAATAGACAGCACCAACGTTTACAGAGGGGAGGGGCCAGGGTGCCAAAAGGGAAGGAGTATTTCAATATTTTTACATTGGATTTTAGCTATGAGTACATGCAGCCAAATGCTTTGTATTAGAAGATATAAGATATAATGTGTGAGGTATTGGGGGGTAATGTGGGGCATTGGAGGGGGGTAATGTGGGGTATTGGAGGGGGGTAATGTGGGGTATTGGAGGGGGGTAATGTGGGGCATTGGAGGGGGGTAATGTGGGGTATTGGAGGGGGGTAATGTGGGGCATTGGAGGGGGGTAATGTGGGGTATTGGAGGGGGGTAAAAAGCCTAAGAGAGGAAGACATGTGTATGAACAGAATGTAAACAGGACATGTGTATGAACAGGATGTAAACAGGACATGTGTATGAACAGGATGTAAGGTGGGGATACTGTACACACAAGGTGATCTCATGTTGTACTTTGTGGTCCCAGGTATTTTGCTGTGGTTTTGGTGTGTGGTAGAGAACAATGTTTTGAGGAGTAGTTATTTTTTATGTTCTCTCTCTCTTGGTGTCCTCTCTCTCTTGGTGTTCTCTCTCTCTTGGTGTTCTCTCTCTCTCTTGGTGTTCTCTCTCTCTCTTGGTGTTCTCTCTCTCTTGGTGTTCTCTCTCTCTTGGTGTTCTCTCTCTCTTGGTGTCCTCTCTCTCTTGGTGTTCTCTCTCTCTCTTGGTGTTCTCTCTCTTGGTGTTCTCTCTCTCTTGGTGTTCTCTCTCTCTCTTGGTGTCCTCTCTCTCTTGGTGTCCTCTCTCTCTTGGTGTTCTCTCTCTCTCTTGGTGTCCTCTCTCTCTCTTGGTGTTCTCTCTCTCTTGGTGTTCTCTCTCTCTTGGTGTTCTCTCTCTCTCTTGGTGTCCTCTCTCTCTCTTGGTGTTCTCTCTCTCTTGGTGTTCTCTCTCTCTCTCTTGGTGTCCTCTCTCTCTTGGTGTCCTGTCTCTTGGTGTTCTCTCTCTCTTGGTGTTCTCTCTCTCTCTTGGTGTCCTCTCTCTCTTGGTGTTCTCTCTCTCTTGGTGTTCTCTCTCTCTTGGTGTCCTCTCTCTCTTGGTGTTCTCTCTCTTAGTGTTCTCTCTCTCTTGGTGTTCTCTCTGTCTTCGTGGTCTTTCATATAGTGGGTCATACCTTTCCCTATGTCACGGGGCAGGGGTGGGGAGGTCATATTTTTCCCTATGTTACGGGGGGGGGGGGGGGTTATCTTTCCCTGTGTCATGGGGACCATATCATTCCCTATGTCATGGGGGTAATATCCTTCCCCATATTTCAGAGGTCATATTTTTCTCTGTCTTCCCCCTATATAGCCTTCCGCAGTGGTCTGTCCCTCCCTGTACATATGGGGACATAGTGGTACTGGAAAGACTTTGGTGGTCCAATCAGTGTTAAAGAAATTGAAGGTTTGTTATCAGTACATGTATGTGTCCCATAGGTACGTGTGTATGTGTGTGTGTATGTGTGTGTATGTGTATGTGTATGTGTATGTGTATGTGTATGTGTGTGTATGTGTGTGTATGTGTGTGTAGGTACATTAGGTACATGGGTATGCCTCAATGTGTGTGGCCCCTGCAATCCTCATATCATTAACTTGATTTATTGACTTGAATATTTTAACAAAATACTTGGCCGTGAAGTTTTGATGTTAAATTAGTGGTTACATTATTAAAGCTAATTAAACGTTTGACTATTGTGAGCACCTGCTGATAATTTTTATTTGCTCGCTCAAGTCAGTCAAATCTCCCTCCTTACCAGGTTGCCTTTGGATTTGTAAGCTGTATAGATTGCTACACACCACAACTGATTTTTGAGTCAGCTCTTCACCAGATCACAGGTACTCACAACCACACACCCTCACAGGGGCACACAACCACACACCCTCACAGGGGCACACAACCACACACCCTCACAGGAGCACACAACCACACACCCTCACAAGGGCACACAACCACACACCCTCACAGGAGCACACAACCACACACCCTCACAGGAGCACACAACCACACACCCTCACAGGAGCACACAACCACACACCCTCACAGGGGCACACAACCACACACCCTCACAGGAGCACACAACCACACACCCTCTCAGGGGCACACAACCACACACCCTCACAGGGGCACACAACCACACACCCTCACAGGAGCACACAACCACACACCCTCACAGGAGCACACAACCACACACCCTCACAGGAGCACACAACCACACACCCTCACAGGAGCACACAACCACACACCCTCACAGGGGCACACAACCACACACCCTCACAGGAGCACACAACCACACACCCTCACAAGGGCACACAACCACACACCCTCACAGGAGCACACAACCACACACCCTCACAAGGGCACACAACCACACACCCTCACAGGGGCACACAACCACACACCCTCACAGGAGCACACAACCACACACCCTCACAAGGGCACACAACCACACACCCTCACAGGGGCACACAACCACACACCCTCACAGGAGCACACAACCACACACCCTCACAAGGGCACACAACCACACCAACCATTGTGCATGTATGTACATGTATATATATGTACATTGTGTATGTGTGAATGCATGTGTGTGTTATGTGAACATGTATGTGTTAATGCATGGTTGCTGTTAGATATTCCCTGGTGTTGTTGGAGTGATGTCATGGGGCAAGGGAACTGGGGATTCTTTTCAACCTACAGCCACCCACTCAAATCCTTCGATGGGTAGATGTGACAACATAGCTGCATTCGTCCGTGTCCTCTCGCAAACCATTGGAGAACACAGTCCACCAGTGTACCTTGTGAGTCCACCAGTATACCTTGTGGGTGGCTTGTCTGCGCACCCGGAGAATTAACTTTTATAACGTACACAGGTTTTGGACAAGGCAGAACGCCTTAGGGACATGGAGCCGACCTTACTACCAGCGCTGCTCCGTCTGAACGAACTGGTATGTGGACTCACATACATGTATTGTGATGCGCATAAATGTATGTGCGTCACCATCAGATACCTGTACACCGTGCATGCGCACATACCAAATAACATGTGTAACGTATTTGGTGTGTGCGTGTGCAAAAGTATTTTAATGAGTATATGTGTGAGTGCGTATGTGTAATTTATGCATGTGTATGTGCATATATTTATATATATATGGAACGTTCTAAGGGAAAATGGGTCTTGTGGATTTATATATATATATAGCATAAAAAGCAAATTGACATATCTCCCGAAATATTAAAGCTATCAGTATCCTATTTAGAATACAATATACCGCACCATTACAATATGTGAAAATCCATTTTGGTGTCTTACACATGCGGGGTACCGACGTTACATGGTCCGATACCCCCAGAGGGTTCAAAACGGCGCATCCAAATCGGTTCAAATTCGGTATGTATGTAGAAGGGTCCTGTCGCTATTGATTTGTTTTGTTTGTTAATTTTTACTTTATCCGTTTCGGAGATATAGCTGTGCAAAGTGTGTGCACGGTTTCCTGCTCGATTCACACCAGTTATTTAGGCACTTGCCTCCTATACTTTTGAATGTCTAATTAACTGGCATGAATCGAGTGGGAAACCGTGCACACACTTTGCACAGCTATATCTCCGTAACGAAATTAACGAACAGAACAAATCAATAGCGACAGGACCCTTCTACGTATGTACCGAACATGAACCAATTTGGACGCTCGTACCTGAAGATGTGGCCGTTTTGAGCCCTATGGGGTATCAGACCTTGTAACGTCGGTACTGCACATGGGAAAGACACCAAAATGGACTTTCACATACGTAATGGTGTGGTATGTTGTTTTAAAAATAGGAACCCGATAGCGTTAATATTTCAGAAGATATATCAATTTGCTTTTTATGCTATGTATATAAATCCACAAGACCCATTTTCCATAGAACGTTCCACATATATATATGTGTGTGTGTATGTGTGTGTGTGTGTATGAGCGTGTTTTGTGTTTGTGAGTATGTGTATGTGTGTGTATGTGTGTGGGTATTTGTGTGTTTGTGAGAATTTGTTGTGTGTGAAGGGAGCAGCGATTAAGTTTATTTAAGTGTGCACTTGTTCTGTCCTTTGCTTTCTGTTGTCTATACATGTAGCATCAACTCTACAATTTAAAGCTGCTTATTGATAACATGTCCACCGTTCAGACAAATTGCATTTTTAAAATACTTCTTAGCACAATACAAGCAGTCTACACTTTGTAATCATTGCTCCAGCACAAATCAGCTCTTATTTATATCATCAGCACAACTTAGAATATTTCTTTACTGTATCCGCCATTGGTGCAATGTGTGGGCAGTTGCAAGAGTGTGAGGGAGGAGTGTATGGTTTGAGGAGTGAGTGAACAGTGTGAGGGAATGTGTGCAGTGTGGATGTGTGCCTGTCACCCATACCCTATATGGTAGTAGTTTAGTGGAGGAAGGGGGGTAAGGGTTGACACTGGACCGAGGTGTTCGCCACTGTATCCAAGGGCTACAACCAGCATTAGAGTGGGTGGGCACTAATTAGATAAAGGGGTTACCTTGTTACTGGTTATGGGTGAGTGCAGAAACGGATGTGGGGTTTGACGCATCACTAACCAGCGCTATCATTTCTGTGTTCTACCTCTGAGGTTATTTAATGACTGTGGCATGTCATGTGATCCCTTGGCTGGCTGTGTTGTATAGAGTGACTGCATTTTATTATGTCACATAATTCGTATGGTCACACACACCCTCCCAAGGTAGTCACATGCACCCTCCAAACGTATTAAGTCACACACACCTTTCCAACATATTGTCAACACACCCTCGCAACATAGTCCTCACAACGTAGTCACACACACCCTCACAACAGTCACACACACCCTCAACAGTCACACACACCCTCACAACACAGTCACACACACCCTCACAACACAGTCACACACACCCTCACAACATAGTCACACACACCCTCACAACACAGTCACACACACCCTCACAACACAGTCACACACACCCTCACAACACAGTCACACACACCCTCACAACACAGTCACACACACCCACACAACATAGTCACACACCCTCACAACACAGTCACACACACCCTCACAACACAGTCACACACACCCTCACAACACAGTCACACACACACACACAACATAGTCACACACACCCTCACAACACAGTCACACACACCCACACAACACAGTCACACACACCCTCACAACACAGTCACACACACCCTCCAAAGTGTTTGAAACACTAAACTTGGTTTAATGTTTTGGGTGAATGTAGCAAATGGTGCTAAAGCTGCAGGAACACCCTCTAGGAAAAAGCACCCCTTCCATTCATCCAATTTTCTCAAACCAGTGTTCCCAAAGATATTGACACCTGATATGGTTCCTGGTCCCACATGTATATATAAAGGGTGGCAGGGGTGGGCTGCAATTACTCAGTTTACGGCTAAATGCCAGCTGCATTGCTCTCCCACCCCACCACTCCCACCTGTGCATAATGACTGAACTTGTACATGTATTGCTGTGTTCTTGCTTATAATATATCAATGGCAGTCGGCACCCTTCGGGCTTCTACCCTGACTAACCACCTTACCTTGACCTGCGTCAAGGTGTGGGCTGACCAAAAGGGAACCAGTGTTTCCCCTTGGTACCAGTCAGACTAGGGGGGTCAGCACACCTACACACACCCGACTGGCTGGCTGTTACCTGCCCCCCTTATGGGCAAACAGTTAACTGTGTCAAGCAAGCTTGATGGGGATCATGGTCAGAAGAGTGCCTATAGCAAGAGGGAACATTCAGACAGCACTAACAGTCCTCCCAATAAATTGGATCAGCCATAGACGTATCATGGGTGTTTCATTGCTGTTAACAGAGATAGAACCATGGGATGTATGTAGTACTGGGGGGGGTTAGAGGCAGTTTGTGTGGTGGTCTATTGATAATCTATTTAAGACTTTCGGTCTTCTGATGATCTTCTGTAGTCAGCTGTTTGCATCCCTGTGATGACCTGCCAAGTTTGCTAACAGCAGATGTATGTTATGATATGGCTTCAGACATGACTGTTTTCATGTAGCACCCTGTGATAATTGGCATCATGAATACATCACTTTATTAATCCTTCGCTTTCATCTTACAGACTAGAAGGCGTATACATGTTGTACTCATCAGCGAACTGGTCTGGGGAAAGTTCCATCTTGATCCATATGAGCTTCCATCAATGGTCTTGCATTTCCCCAACTACTCCAAAGGTATGTTGTTATCTGAGTGGGAGTGGGGAGGAGGGGATCCCCATGGTTCATTCCCTCTTGCAGAGGAGACCCTGGCCATTATAGGGAGGGATTGTCCCCAAGACAAGCCTCCTATGTATTATCACACGTTCGTCAACCACATATGGAATGTTTTCAACAGCGTTTGCCGAGACCTGAGCGAGCTACGTCATCTGGTGAGCTATTGGAGTGGTGTGTGACCTGGTGAGTCAACTTGTAACTACTTATTCCCTCCCCCTCTCCTCTTCTCCTCCCCCTCTCCTTCTCCTCCTCCCTCCCCTCCTCCCCTCTCCTCTCCTCCTCCCTCTCCCTCCCCTCCCTCTCCTCCCCCTCCCCTCCCGCTCCTCCCCCTCCCTCTCTCCTACCTCTAGGTTTGTATCCTTTATCCAAAGTACTGTGAGCCTGTTGACCAGGGCAGGAGTAAGTTAGTGACCACACTTCCCCCTATCTCAGGGACCCACGCTCCCTCAAACCACACCTGCTTCTACACCCTCACACCTCCCTCTATACCTCACACCTCCCTCTACACCTCACACCTCCCTCTACACCTCACACCTCCTCTACACCTCACACCTCTCTTAACTACACACTTTCCCCTCCCTTCCATCTTTACAGTTGGCCTTCAGGAGACACGGCGCTTGTGGAGGCATATTGAGCCATACTTCAAGCATGTGATGAACCGAATATTCCTCAGGGAGATATCCAGGTATGTGGGGTGGGAGTGGGCCAGTGGGGGGTACCAGGGAGCCAGTGGGGGTACCAGGGGACCAGTGTGGGTACCAGGGGACCGGTGTGGGTACCAGGGGACCAGTGGGGGTACCAGGGGACCAGTGGGGGTACCAGTGGGGGTACCAGGGGACCAGTGGGGGTACCAGGGAGCCAGTGGGGGTACCAAGGGACCAGTGTGGGTACCAGGGGACCAGTGTGGGTACCAGGGGACCGGTGTGGGTACCAGGGGACCAGTGGGGGTACCAGGGGACCAGTGGGGGTACCAGTGGGGGTACCAGGGGACCAGTGGGGGTATCAGGGGACCAGTGGGGGTACCAGGGGGCCAGTGGGGGTACCAGGGGACCAGTGGGGGTACCAGGGGACCAGTGGGGGTACCAGGGGACCAGTGGGGGTACCAGGGGACCAGTGGGGGTAAGGGTACCAGTGGGGGTACCAGGGTACCAGTGGGGGTACCAGGGTACCAGTGGGGGTACCAGGGGGCCAGTGGGGGTACCAGGGGACCAGTGGGGGTACCAGGGGACCAGTGGGGGTACCAGGGGACCAGTGGGGGTAAGGGTACCAGTGGGGGTACCAGGGTACCAGTGGGGGTACCAGGGTACCAGTGGGGGTACCAGGCTGAGGGGACCAGTGGGGGTACCAGGGAACCAGTGAGGGGACCAGTGGGGGTGCCAGGGGACCAATGTGGGTACCAGGGGACTGGGGTATGAAGGGCCACGTAGTGTGGGTGTGTGGATATCTAATATCAAGGCATGTGGGCACGCGCGCGTGTGTGTATGGTGGAAGTTAAAGATCAGACACTCGTAGTAATTATATTCCACTTATTGCATGGCCAGCACCCAGTGGGGGAGAATGCAGCACGAAGGAGGCGTGCAGATGGACAGCCATCCTCAGTTGGGTAGGAGGAGGGGGGGATTAATTATGGGAGCTATTCTTTTGATGCTTGCTTCTCTCTCTGCTGCAAGGACTTGCACGGCTGGAGCTTCCTTATGTCTCCAAGTTCTTACTGGTGGCTGCCTATATGGCTTCTTATAACCCAGCAAGGATGGACAAGAGGTTTTTCTCCAAGGTGTGTGTGGAGGGGGAGGTGTGGTGTGTGTATGTGGGTATGGTGGAGTGGTGTGTATGTGTGGAGGGGGAGTTGTTGGTGGAGGGGTATGTGTGGTGTGGTTTGTATGCGTGGAGGGGTATGTGTGTGTGGTGGGGGTAGGTGTGTGTGATGTATATGTGTGGAGGGGTGGGTGTGTAGTGCACATGGAAAAGTCTATAGCTGGGTTTTCCTGATGCATCCTGCTAGGTGGGAAAAGCATAAAGCAGTCCCCTGTTGTTGTTAAACAAAAAATCAGGTTTAAGTATGTGAATGGTTTTGTGATTATAATAACTTTATCCTGGGTCAATGCATTTGTGCATATCTTTGTGTGTGTGTGGGGGGGGGGGTGAATTTAATCACTCCAGTGGTGTGTGGGACACTTGTCTTGAGTATGGACATCTGTATACAGTGTTCTTATTCTAGTGACTGGATGTGTTAACTCATCCATCTGAGTGCAGTAGTGATCTCCATCTTCACCCACTAACTTCTCCATCTTCACCCACTAACTCCTCCATCTTCACCCACTAACTCCTCCATCTTCACCCACTAACTCCTCCATCTTCATCCACTAACTCCTCCATCTTCACCCACTAACTCCTCCATCTTCACCCACTAACTCCTCCATCTTCACCCACTAACTCCTCCATCTTCATAACTCCTCCATCTCCCAGCCCTAATGCCTTCTAAAGGAGATGTTCATCGATCAAAACATCAGCACATTCTATGAGCAGTGATGCAACCGTTAGCTCCCGCAGTGAATGCTATGGAGCTATACAATTCACCCTTTTGATAGGAGGGAGGAACACTTGTGGTATTGCATTCTTATTACACTCCATTTGGTTTCCATTGGCTTTTTGTCTGTCTGAGGTAACTAGGTCACCTGAGTTTGACAAAACACATTCTGTTCTCATATTTCAATCGGCCTTTGAAATATTTTTTGATTAGACTTGGCCCTGCGATGATATTTCATTTCCCCGGTTGTTGTCAGGTTGTCAAGGAGACAACGTTGGGATAACACTGTGGCGGCTGTGTTTTTTGTTTCACAAATAAGACCATGTTTGTATCGTGCAGTGTGTGTGTGGTCTGCTGTGTCATTCTACCTACAACACTTTATGACGTGTCTTTGGGGTGTCTGAGTGTTTGCTGCTGCACAATACTGGCCAATTGATGTGTCATCAAGGCCCCTCCTGGTGGATGGAAACGTTGGGTAGTGTTGTGGTACCTAAGTGAAACATAACCAGACCATACAATCCATTCAGCAATAAGAGAGGAGATGGTATGGATGGTAAAGGGTTAATGATATGGCTGGTAATGGGTTAATGGATTAATGGTATGGGTAATAGTATGGTTGGTAAAGGGTTAATGGTATGGGTAATAGTATGGGTTAATGGTATTGGTGGTAAAGGGTTAGGTAGGGGTGGTAAAGAGTTAATAGTATGGGTGGTAAAGGGTTAATGGTATTGGTGGTAAAGGGTTAGGTATGGGTGGTAAAGAGTTAATAGTATGAGTGGTAAAGGGTTAGGTATGGGTGGTAAAGAGTTAATGGTATGGGTGGTAAAGGGTTAATTGCCTCGTACATTATAATTGTTAGTACTATTTTCCCTTTACGTAAGAAGAGGATGAGAGAGTGAGTGAGTTCCAACTAGTAGCCAAGTCTTTGGACATTATTTCATTCCATCACATGATCAAACTACTCCCATGTTTTGGATGTGTTTATTGTTTCATTCGCCATGGTGATGCCCTCCAATTTGAGGAAGCATACCATGTTTGCAGTATGGTTCAGAGGTCATGGCAATTCACCATGCGAATCAATAACATTGTCTTTGATGCTAAATGTTAAGGGAGGCCTTGTAACTCCCATGTATCACCCTCACACTTATATCACTCTTTCATCTTCACTTTCACTCACCTTGTATCGCACTACACCATTATTACCTGTTCTTGAATTTGGCACAAGGAGCAGGGCACTGTGGGTGTGGTCAGTTGTAACTGGCAGGTGTGGTAGAGTAAAGCAAGGATGGAAGGCAGCAGCAGGAGGGGTGTGGTGAGGGGAGGATAAGGGAGGGTGTGGTGAGGGAGGAAAAGGGGCTGGGGAGGGAGGAGCAGGAATAGGAGGGAAGATAACAATGTCTTCTGCACAGCGCAGGGGAGATTCAAGGAAATCAAAGAAAATGACAAAGGAGAAAGTAAGTCGTCTCTGATTTTGATAATATTTAATAACTACCTTGTCAGCAATCTCATTTTTAGAGGTGCATGGGATGGTCTTATTCATATTTTATATTTATTATTGGTCGCTACATACCTGGAGCTGGAGAGGGTGCATGGTTCAGCCAATGCAATGGTGCCTGTACGTCTGCTTTGTTCCAGACCTATTAGACCCCATTGTAATTCCTAACCATCTTTCTACATGCCTACCCAGGACACAAGGGGGAGGTGGTAGCATGCCCGCCCGCCCCGTGAGAATGTATTATTATTTTAACTGTATTTGTTTTTTCTCCTGGCTGTTACTTTGACCCCAGCACTCTCAATGTTCCATGGTCCCACGCAGTCGAACTGATCTTGTTAAGAGTGATAATTTTATTTTTTTGCACATACATGTGTATGGATCACTGACTTGGACTTGCTATTGAATTTTTGAACCTGGTGGAGTTTCACAGATTAATAAATCCATCAGTTGGCTTCATTACGTCTGGAATTTAATCTGTTGATGATCAAATATTCTTTTTCTACCTTTATATGTATATGTATTTGTGCTATGTATGTGTGTATGTGTATGTATGTGTGTGTATGTACGTATTTGTATGTATGTATGTGTGTATATATGTATGCATGCATGCATGCATGTATGTATGTATTTATGTATGTATGTATGTGTGTATGTGTGTATGTATGTATGTATGTATGTATGTATGTATGTATGTATGTATGTATGTATGTATGTGTGTGTGTGTATGTCTATATGTATGTACATGGGATGTTTGTGTGTATGTACTTTGGGCAACAGGTGCCTTTTATTGACATACCGGTGTATCCCTTCTACCACTCAGCCAAACTGTCAACTGTTAGGTCCAAAGCCCTTCCCTCTGGACAGAATGATGGCTGTCTTTTACAGTATCACAGAGGACAGTGAAGCACCCACTGCTGATATATATTCACAGGTGTGGAAACGTATGTGTGTGTGTGTATGTGTGTAGGAGGATGTTTGGTGTGCATGTTTGGAGTATGTGTGTGTGTGTGGGTAAGGCACACAACTTGGCTGTTCCTACTTCATTGGCTGTTCCTACTTCATTAATTGTACTGTTTTGCCAGTAGCGATGGTATTGTTTTCAGATGATTAAGTCGCATGGCAATATAATGACATACATGCACATGCACACACACACACACACACACACACACACACACACGCACATGCATGCACACACGCACGCACACACGTGCACGCATGCACACACACACACACACATGTACAACACTAACTGAAATATATGGCACTGTTTTGGTGGGCAATAATCTAACTGACTTGTAGGGTTTGTAAACTAAATTAACAGGCTTGGTTTAATAATTGATGACATAATTGGGCACTTCCTTCCAATTGATGGTAATGTGTGTGTCTGTTTGCACATGTGTACACCTAACCATGGCTGGTCCCTACATGAATGATTAACCCCTTATGGCCCCCTAAACATGATTGACTACCCCCCCACCCCACCCCCCCTTCCAAATCAGCCCTGATAATGTCTGTTGCGGGTTAATTGTCGGAATCACTGCATTCTTAGCCTTGGAACTATGTCAGTGGGTCAGGCACCATGGCAACGGATATTGATCTGTTGTGTGCAGTGTGAATGTGCATGTGTGTGTTGGGAGGGGGGGAGAGTGTGGGGTCATCGGGTCACTTAGGCCATTGGCTACATTGTTACTAACCAGGCTTTGAGATGACAGTGTTCATCTGTATAAGGCCAGGGTGTGTGTTTGGGGCTTTGCTCACAATGGTGAGAGGTGTTTCATGTGAAGTACTCTTAAAAGCGATGCTTTGCCAGAGACTTTGGCTCTTTCGTGGTTGCCTATGGATACCCCTGGTGGGAACTTGACCAGCCAACTCTAAGGTACCACCTTCTTGTTAGACCATACAACATTGAATGGACCACATGTGTCAGATCTCTTGTCATGATTGCGCCATGATGCATGATTGCCCCATGATGGTGCTCAATTGTGTACTAATGGCTGGCCTTCCTGTCATTAATCTTGTATGTGAGCATTCCAATGGTGTCTGACATCCTCTCTTGATCTTATCTCTTACTATCACCTACCCCCTCCCCCTACTCCACCCATCACCTCCTCCACCCACCGCTCCCTCCCCCTACTCCACCCATCACCTCCTCCCCTACTCCACCCATCACCTCCTCCCCCTACTCCACCCATCACCATGTCCTTTGTTTTTCAGATATCCTCACTTGTGACCATGCGACTGTTAGCCCAAGTGGGTAACAGTTTTGACCTGGACAATCCACGATACAAGGTCTGAAAGGATAAATTGTAGTCCAGTGTGTGTGTGTGTGTGTGTGTGTGTGTGTGTGTGTGTGTGTGTGTGTGTGTTATTTAACTGTATTGATAGCCAAACCACTATCTATACTTTTAATATGTAACTATGTAGCAGGCAGTTTATTTTGCTGGCTTCTGTTGTCATGGCATTCTGGTGGTGTCATGTTGGAGGGGTGCCTATGGTGTCATGTTGGAGGGGTGCCTATGGTGTTGTGTTGGAGGGGTGCCTATGGTGTCACGTTGGAGGGGTGCCTATGGTGTCACGTTGGAGGGGTGCCTATGGTGTCATCTTGGAGGGGTACCTATGGTGTCATGTTGGAGGGGTGCCTATGGTGTCATGTTGGAAGGGTACCTATGGTGTTGTGTTGGAGGGGTGCCTATGGTGTCATGTTGGAGGGGTGCCTATGGTGTTGTGTTGGAGGGGTGCCTATGGTGTCATGTTGGAGGGGTGCCTATGGTGGTATGTTGGAGGGGTGCCTATGGTGTCATGTTGGAGGGGTGCCTATGGTGTCATGTTGGAGGGGTGCCTATGGTGTCATGTTGGAGGGGTGCCTATGGTGTTGTGTTGGAGGGGTGCCTATGGTGTTGTGTTGGAGGGGTGCCTATGGTGTCATGTTGGAGGGGTGCCTATGGTGTCATGTTGGAGGGGTGCCTATGGTGTCATATTGGAGGGGTGCCTATGGTGTCATGTTGGAGGGGTGCCTATGGTGTTGTGTTGGAGGAGTGCCTATGGTGTCATGTTGGAGGGGTGCCTATGGTGTTGTGTTGGAGGGGTGCCTATGGTGTCATGTTGGAGGGGTGCCTATGGTGTCATGTTGGAGGGGTGCCTATGGTGTCATGTTGGAGGGGTGCCTATGGTGTCGTGTTGGAGGGGTGCCTATGGTGTCATGTTGGAGGGGTGCCTATGGTGTCATGTTGGAGGGGTGCCTATGGTGTCGTGTTGGAGGGGGGCCTATCGTGGTATGTTGGAGAGGGAAAGGAGAGCTCCCGTTATTTCCTTGAATTATATTCCAGCTGACTGCTGAGCCTTGATATTAAGTTCCGGGACATACCTGATTTGTTCTTGGAAAGTGCACCCTTCTTTAACACTGTAATTCCTTCCTCTCATTCGTGCACCTCCACTACACTCTTGCTCCCCCACTATCACTCATCACTCTCATCCATTCCTTACTGCCATTGACTGCTCAGTGTCTTGTAAGCTTGGACTTTATCCGTGCCATAGCAAGGTAAGACAGGGTTGGCGTGACAATTACAATTATCTCTCTTAACCCTCAGATCCGTAGGATTTGACGTTGTTCAGTACTTGTATGACTTTGTGTGAATCCAAAGGAGAATGATGTTATACTGCTTTACACTGTGTATTAACTGCTCTGTATCTATGCAGTCATTTAACTATTCATTGTAGTGAGAGAGAGAGAGAGAGAGAGAGAGAGAGAGAGAGAGAGAGAGAGAGAGAGAGAGAGAGAGAGAGAGAGAGAGAGAGAGAGAGAGAGAGAGAGAGAGAGAGAGAGAGAGAGAGAGAGGGGGGGGGGGGGAGGCCTGTGCTGTGTGTGCATGTGCGTGATGTTTGCACCCACGTTATTGTAAAACTAATATCTAAAATTCCTTCTAGTTACGCGGTCTATACACGTAGTTAGTTTAATTATTATTTTCGAAGTAAGGTCGTAGGCGCGAGATAGTTATCGATGACGTAGCTCTTTAGATTATATAAAGAAGCGAACGTTTGAGTCCGGACAGTGTGTGCCAGTGATATTAGCAGCAGACGGTTGTAAGAAAAAGGAATAGAATGAACATGCTTTCACTACTGCCAATACCAAGCTTTTCGGGACTACGGGGCAAGGGCAAGAGCGCGGAACTGAAGCGAAGAGACTCCTCCGGCAATATTTACAGCCAGTCACTGCCGTCAACAGCGAGAAGGTTTTCGAGCTACGAAGAGTTAGGGCCCTTGTTCCAGTCCTTGGTGGTGGTCCAAGATACGCAGAAGAGCACCTCTTTGCGAAGGCACAATCTCCACCAGTCCGTTAAGGCTAAGTCCAGTTCCAGGGACACCGGCTGTGACGAGTTGGATGCCAAGTTAGCTCGAATCAAGGGACAGTTGACTCTCCTTAAAAGCGACCACATGGACATGTCCCATCGCGTCGACGACTTGACTAACTCCGTGGGCCAGCTGTACCAAAGCAACAAGGAACGCATCTTATCTCCACCACCGCAGCCCGCCACCTTGGCGGGGCGACGGTGCAGCACAAACTCCACGTCGGTATCCGGCTCCAGCCTGGAATCGATCGTCGAAGGCGCTAACGAGTGTTCCGCTGTCTCGCAAGAAGTGGACGATAGTCCACGGATGTGCTGTCCGCAGAACAACCTCGGCAAGCCAAAGTCAAAGAGTGCCACGCAGTTGAGCGTCATTCGCAACGACTTTTCCGCGACGGTAGTACTCGCTAGAAAATCGTCCTGCAAGTCGGACTCGGTTCTTTTCGAACACAGTAACAGCACACTCGCCCATCTGGACAAGGTGTCGGCAGAAATGCACTAGATGCCCCGCCTTTCTCCTGTGTCGGATGAGCCTCTAAAACTCTGTTTTCTTCTTCTCTCGTGTGGACACGCGTAACACACACCCTTCGTTATTCCTATGCGGGGAGGAACGCTTGCAGGCGCCCCCGAGACACTTGTGCGGCGATGAAACTGGGGAAGCCGCACCCTAACCAACTTCCGTCATTTCTGTACTTCCATTGGGGAAAGCCTCCTCCCCTTAATAGCAGCTGCTCGTTGAATTGCAAAATATGGCGTTTGAACACTGATGTTTTGTAAATCGCTACTTCTCTTCACATTTATGACTTTTGTGTGTGTGTGTATGCATTGCATTCCGCCACTGTACTGGTACTTTCAATTACAAAATTAACTCTATTCGGTGACTAAGAACGTTTTCTCGATAAAATAACGGATATCTACTGGCATAAACTCTGGACTACAGCTCTTAGCGATGCGAGGCCACGAGTGTGAGTATCCCATATCAAATTTCGAGATGGTAATCAATTTAGAAAAATGCCCTAATCAGAACTGCCCACACATTGTCTGGACAAATTGCTAACAGGCATGTGTGCACGAAGGACAGATGGTCCTTGGCAAACACTGTAGACATGCGGTGTCTATACAAGAATGATAGGCAGGTGCTATCACTTGTCAAAGCATGAGAGAACGTGCTGTACCAGTGTGTTAGGCTGCTTTATTGGAGGATAGAAACAGATGGTATACTGGTGTGTTCTCACCCTAATTATGTGGGAACAACAGCTAATAATGTACCTGAGACAGGAAATCGTGATTGGATAGGTTTGGGGTGTTTGCAGCTGTCACCTCACTTATGACTATCCTTCTCACATACATGTGCACCATCACTCTTATTCACTGTCCCTTACTGTATCTCTTGCAAAAGTAGATCGCTGCATACCAAACAGCGCATTCCTCAAGCCACTAGGTCTCCCTCATTACTCCCATCTCACTACACACAGTACTACACACACAGTACCATCTCAATACACACAGTACCATCTCACTACACACATAGTACCATCTCACTACACACACAGTACCATCTCACTACACACAGTACCATCTCACTACACACACAGTACCATCTCACTGCACACATAGTACCATCTCACTACACACATAGTACCATCTCACTACACACATAGTACCATCTCACTACACACATAGTACTATCTCACTACACACATAGTACCATCTCACTACACACATAGTACCATCTCACTACACACATAGTACCATCTCACTACACACACAGTACCATCTCACTACACACATAGTACCATCTCACTACACACACAGTACCATCTCACTACACACATAGTACCATCTCACTACACACATAGTACCATCTCACTACACACATAGTACCATCTCACTACACACACAGTACCATCTCACTGCACACATAGTACCATCTCACTACACACATAGTACCATCTCACTACACACATAGTACCATCTCACTACACACATAGTACCATCTCACTACACACATAGTACCATCTCATTACACACACAGTACCATCTCACTACACACATAATACCATCTCACTACACACATAGTACCATCTCACTACACACATAGTACCATCTCACTACACACACAGTACCATCTCACTACACACATAATACCATCTCACTACACACATAGTACCATCTCACTACACACATAGTACCATCTCACTACACACACAGTACCATCTCACTACACACATAGTACCATCTCACTACACACACAGTACCATCTCACTACACACACAGTACCATCTCACTACACACAGTACCATCTCACTACACACATAGTACCATCTCACTACACACATAGTACCATCTCACTACACACACAGTACCATCTCACTACACACACAGTACCATCTCACTACACACAGTACCATCTCACTACACACATAGTACCATCTCACTACACACACAGTACCATCTCACTACACACATAGTACCATCTCACTGCACACACAGTACCATCTCACTACACACATAGTACCATCTCACTACACACATAGTACCATCTCACTACACACATAGTACCATCTCACTACACACAGTACCATCTCACTACACACATAGTACCATCTCACTACACACATAGTACCATCTCACTACACACACAGTACCATCTCACTACACACATAGTACCATCTCACTACACACAGTACCATCTCACTACACACATAGTACCATCTCACTACACACATAGTACCATCTCACTGCACACATAGTACCATCTCACTACACACATAGTACCATCTCACTACACACAGTACCATCTCACTACACACAGTACCATCTCACTGCACACACAGTACCATCTCACTACACACATAATACCATCTCACTACACACATAGTACCATCTCACTACACACAGTACCATCTCACTACACACATAGTACCATCTCACTACACACATAGTACCATCTCACTACACACATACAGTACATATATTAGTACCAACTTTTGTAGTACCTTTTTGATGTTCTTTTGAAAGCAATGATTCGTAACTCAAAACCTTGGCAGCTTCTTGTGTGAACTATTCATTTCGCTTTTACCGTGACAATTACAATACCATACTGATCCAATGTTTATATGCTTTGAATTTACCTAGTCAGCTGTACATAGGAAACATCTTCACTTCACACATTTAAACTAAAGCAATGTTACATAATTTGCCTTATTTAAAATTGCGCGGACAAGACAGGTTGTATGTAATTGTGCACTTTGAAATGGACCTCTGTCTACAAGGGTAGCTCACTAGGGGGTCTATGTACTAGGCGGGATGGGATGGACCTCCGTCTACAAGGGTAGCTCACTAGGAGGGTCTATGTACTAGGCAGGATGGGATAGACCTCTGTCTACAAGGGTAGCTCACTAGGGGGTCTATGTACTAGGTGGGATGGGATGGACCTCTGTCTACAAGGGTAGCTCACTAGGAGGTCTATGTACTAGGCGGGATAGGATGGACCTATAGCTCATTGGAGAGGATGGACTGCTGTGTACAGGGTGGGAGGATGAGCCTCTGTGTACAAGTGGGGGGAGGGGGGGGGGTAGCTCAGGGGGAAATGGACTTCTGCGTACAAGGGGGGGGGGGGGGTTGCCAAGGGGATGGCTATTCTCTTGGAGTGATGGCTGCCTTATCTTGTTATGTATCACACATTGGCAGACATTTGCTTCTGTTAGTGGTTACAAGAGATCTGTTGGGCCATATTTTGTCTTGAGATTTCTATTTGGTGTCAGAACTGTGATCCAAATATCAAACCTTTTCATGACGGCTTGTAAGGCCAGGTATATGTTGCCATTTCAGCACCAAAAAAAAAAAAAAAAACCTTTTGAGATACCTGTCCATTATTGCATCTCTGGAAGTCAAGGCCAAGTAATCCATTTATGTAGATAGGCAATGAATACACCACTATGAACGCCCAGCAGTGATGCTGGCATGACTGACTGGATGCCCCGCCACTTGTGTATACAGGCTGCATTCCATAACATAGCAGTTGCCCTTGTGTAATAGCCCATCAAGCATGGGCACAGCAGGAAAAGCGCAACCCCCCTCTTCCCCTCCTTCCCTGCCCCTTCCTAATAACATAACGTAATGTAGTGTTATATCATTTTGATTGTATGTATTTAAGTTGTACACACAAACAAAAGATCCAGTTTGTTCGATGTGGCTTATACCAAAAGCAATATAAGAACTCTTAAACAGTGATGGAGGGACAGACACCATAGTTCAAATAGAGAAAAGCACACCAACTTGCCCTGCCCATTCTGTGAGGTACATATCCCCTGTTGTTGCTTAGACCGTAGTTTGTGGTTTGTAGCTGAGAGACACAGCTGGTGTATCCCTGGTTCATGCTTATTTTATATCATGATTCTAAACTACATCACCTTTGTTTGTTTCATCATTACCTTTCTTCCCTTATAGCCCAGTAAATTGAATGTGCCATATATGCATAGAAATAGCAGCTGCAAAGTTGTATATTTGTACAGCATAATTACATATCTGCTGGAAGAATGCTACTGCTCCGAATTGTTCGATGTTCCATTCATAAGCAACACCTGCAGTTACAATCGCCAGGCATCCCCTTACAACCACTCATTTGGATACCCTCCATGCTCAAGCTCTTCAGAGCCCCCCTACTGACAACTTCCTTGGTATGATAAACTGACAAGGTGTTAAACTTGTCATACATGTGCTTATAGGCTTGCATACATGCATCTCATTATTACAGCTGTTATGAATGCCACCTGTCAATGAAAGCCACTGCTTACAGGAGCAGCTAATAATAACCATTGCTCGGTTCAATCGTAACCTGTGCCAGGTGAGTTACATACCCCAACCTCTTGTCAAGCATTCCTCCCTCCCTCCTGCCCAGTCCCAACACTTCAGTTCAGCCTGCAATAAATATATTTTGTCATCAATATGGAATATATATATATAATCAGAGTTGCATATAATGGAGGATTAACAAACTGCAATGCAATATAAGATGCAGTGACATGACCAGAGGGTAGCAATCAAGTTACATAATAAGCGAGACCAGCTGAGACAACCCCTTACGGATTTCAGACAACATGGTGACAAAGAGAGCTCTTTAAAAAAAAAATGTTGTGGGGAGGTGAGAGATGGTGTAAAACATAGATTGGAGGGTTCAAAGGTGAGGGGATGAGAAAGGATAACATGATAAGGGTACGCATAGTGCTTGCGTGCACAAGCCTCACTTATTGCCTTCAGACTGCATTATAAATGAACACATTCCTTCAACAGTGACAGGGCACGACATGTCGAGGACCTGTGTGTGTGTGTGTGTGTGTGTGTGTGTGTGTGTGTGTGTGTGTGTGTGTGCAACAAAACAAGGAACCATGGTGCTACAGGCTCCGATCACACACACCACAGGTAACAAACATGTTCCATGAATCTTCCCAATGACAGCACCACACCTTGCACAGCAGTAGTGTTCGACAGGTCAACACTAGTTTGTATGCAATTAGCAGATGACACAACATACAACTAAACAGGCCACGCCCACCACCTACTTTGATAGACACACCGCCACCACCTCCGACACTTCACACAGTTGGCGCATGGAGGTTTTAAACTGCACCTGGGATTCAATGGTAGGACATGCTCGAAGCATCTCTGGAACCTGTAAACTGTGATGCAAGAGTAGGTCATCACGCCCCTTTCTAAAATACAGACCACCCCCTTTACTTCAAGGAAAGTAATGCTACATGCATATTATACCCACGTACATATAGTACTCCAGTGTCACTGCAACCAAATCAAGGGACCATTTGAACTGATCAGGAGGATGAGTGGGTTGAGAATTACGAAGATGTTGGAGGGCAACCTTCTTTTCTTCTGCTGGTGTTAAGGTGACCAGAGGATGCAGTGACTTCGTTGCCTGGGCAGCAAGGACAGCAGGAATATGGCAAACAAGAAATGAGAAAGCCATGAGTTACTTGTTTATCTTTTGTAGACACAGTTGTATCCAGCTGCTCCAACACTTTGGTGACTGTGTTCAAAGCTGAGGTCAGAACACCTCCACAGCTGTGCACACAACAGATCACAGGGCTCAGCTTTATGCAGCTGTAAACTCACTCAGACTTCTCCTTAAAGGCACGTATCATAAACACTGCACTCTGTAACAGCTCACGAACATATTGTGATGTTATGTGACCTAACAGAAGGGACAAGTCACACGACACCCGCTTGGGGTTATCTCCTACTTGGGCGTCTAGAGGCATGCCTGTTGATAACAGTACTCTGTTCTTTAACACCTCTGTGGAGGGCAATTCCAAATACTGGAAGCCAGTGTCTGGCAAGAGAAATAGAATCAACAGCCACATACACATACACACACATACACATACACACACACATACATACACACACACACACACACACACACACACACACACACACACACACACACACACACACACACACACCTGTCTATTAAAAACGTTGCATCTCGCAGTGACCACGGTGGCTTCACTGCAACTATATCCATCCTGGTTGAAGCAATCTTGTTGTAAGGTTAATTACATCAAAACACACCTCCCTCTCCTCCCTCCAAACACACCTCCTTCTCCTCCTTCCAAACACACCTCCCTCCAAACACACCTCCCTCTCCTCCCTCCAAACACACCTCCCTCTCCTTCCAAACACACCTCCTTCTCCTCCCTCCAAACACACCTGCCTCTCCTCCCTCCAAACACACCTCTTCTCCTCCCTCCAAACACACCTCCCTCTCCTCCTTCCAAACACACCTCCTTCTCCTCCCTCCAAACACACCTCCTTCTCCTCCTTCCAAACACACCTCCCTCTCCTCCCTCCAAACACACCTCCCTCTCCTCCCTCCAAACACACCTCCTTCTCCTCCCTCCAAACACACCTCCCTCTCCTTCCAAACACACCTCCTTCTCCTCCCTCCAAACACACCTGCCTCTCCTCCCTCCAAACACACCTCCCTCTCCTCCTTCCAAACACACCTCCTTCTCCTCCCTCCAAACACACCTCCTTCTCCTCCCTCCAAACACACCTCCTTCTCCTCCCTCCAAACACACCTCCTTCTCCTCCCTCCAAACACACCTCCCTCTCCTCCTTCCAAACACACCTGCCTCTCCTCCCTCCAAACACACCTCCTTCTCCTCCCTCCAAACACACCTCCTTCTCCTCCCTCCAAACACACCTGCCTCTCCTCCTTCCAAACTTACCACATATTGTCATATGCCTCTTTCAGTTCCCGCTCAATTCCCGCCGTCAGTGCCTCCTGGAGGGCAATCTCAGCAACATTCAGTAACTGGCGCACCTAATGTACACCAAATGGAAAGGCAGAGGTCAGAGGTGTGTGTGCTTGTGTGCATGTTAAGTTTAGCACATAGTTAAAACACTTGTGCTTGGTAAATACCAAGTGTTACTCTACCAGATGTCCCCCCTAGTAGAACATGGCTAACAGAATAATTACCTTCCTGAATTTGAATTTTACCAGAATGAGTTATTGCTAGTGAGATTAGACACAATTGAACACAGACTAAGACCAACTGCCTGAGATAATTACTTAATGACTGTTATGCAAACCTGATATGCAGCAGATTGATTGGCAAACATTTGCATCTGTTCATTGTAACATGCAGCAGACAGTCCATTACATTGCTATCCAGGTTTCCTACATAAGCACGTATACCACCTACATAAGCACGTATACCACCTACATGAGCATGTATACCACCTACATGAGCATGTATACCACCTACATGAGTACGTATACCACCTACATGAGTACGTATACCACCTACATGAGTACGTATACCACCTACATGAGTACGTATACCACCTACATGAGTACGTATACCACCTACATGAGTACGTATACCACCTACATGAGTACGTATACCACCTACATGAGTACGTATACCACCTACATGAGTACGTATACCACCTACATGAGTACGTATACCACCTACATGAGTACGTATACCACCTACATGAGTACGTATACCACCTACATGAGCATGTATACCACCCACATGAGCATGTATACCACCCACTCCTGGATGCACTCTCTGCTCTTCTCTATGCAGTCCATTTATACCCCTCACTCTCTCACCTCCACTTCAGAGAGTGTACTTTTCTGTGCTGGTGGAGTTGATGGTGTAATGGGTGATGGTGTGACAGGAGACGATGTCATTGAAGAGGTTGCAGATCCTTGAATGGTTAGTGGTAGAAGGTGTGGCCGTCTATCACGGCTCTCCACCAACATATCGCACCGTTGAACCACTGGTACGTCACTGCTTTCAGACATTGGGGTGCCACAAGAACCAAGAGCCCCGCCCCCCACTGTGGATGACACCAGAGCATCCTGCTCTGTGGTGGTTTTTAACATTGCCCTGAGCTCAGGTAGGAGTGCCCTGCGGTCCATAGCCAGCACACCACTGATGACTGCTTTGTTGTACAGCTGCTTGTCATTGGTGAACAGAATGACTATACCATTGTAGGCTGAAGCAGCAAGAGAAGAGAAGAGATTGAGGGTGTGTAGGTGGAAGAAGGTCAGGAGAAGAAAGGAAAGAGACCAGCCTATGTGTCATGTCGTTCTTAACTACCTTTCACTTGCTCTTGATACAGCAAGCAGCAATGCAGTATAGAGTCATCGTTGTTTCCAATAGCACGATTGTTAAACTCTGTACTCAACTGCTCACACAAGGAGACAACACACACACACACACACACACACACACATTAAAATGCAACTGCAGCTGAAAATGTACCACGCCACCTCCAACACAACCACATGCACCTCCAACATGACCCCACCTGCCTCCAGCATAACCACACCCACCACCAGTACAACCACACCTACCTACAACATAACCACACCTACCTACAACATAACCACACCTACCTACAATAACCACACCTACCTACAACATAACCACACCTACCTACAATAACCACACCTACCTACAACATAACCACACCTACCTCCAGCATACTCTGACCACGGACCCTAGGATGACGCGATGTGAAGCAGCCATGTAGGAAATCGATAGCCTTGCGTGCCTTTGAGCCAACAAGTTTGTTGTTAGTCTTCAGAGCATCAAGCTCCTGCATCACAACCCAAGGTACCATGAGGACAGGTCGTCCAACGTCTGCATGGGGAGGGGAGTGGCTACACATGAACAACATGGGGAGGGGAGTGGCTACACATGAACAACATGGGGAGGGGAGTGGCTACACATGAACAACAGGGGGAGGGGAGTGGCTACACATGAACACCAGGGGGAGGGGAGTGGCTACACATGAACAACAGGGGGAGGGGAGTGGCTACACATGAACAACAGGGGGAGGGGAGTGGCTACACATGAACACCAGGGGGAGGGGGGTGGCTACACATGAACAACAGGGGGAGGGGAGTGGCTACACATGAACAACAGGGGGAGGGGGGTGGCTACACATGAAGGGATGAAATGAACACCAGGGGGTGGGGAGTGGCTCACATGAAGGGATGAAATGAACACCAGGGGTGGGGTGACTTCACTTGAACCCAACCCTCCCAACCTTTGATTGAGGAGTCTTTGAGCTCATTCAAGAACTCCATGTGAGATAGGAGCACGTTGGTGTCTAGGACAAGGTACAACCTTTCCTGAGAAAAGGGAGATCGGGTCTATGTAAGCAGGGCAAGGAGGAAGAGGAGGGAGGAGGGAGGAGAGGAGGGAGGGGGAGGGGAGAGTAGGAGGAAATTAGCTCTAACCCTGAAAGTATGCTGATCTGCCATTTCTGAAATCCCAAAACACTCAAGTTCATCTGTTGTAGTGTTGGTAGTGAGCAATCTCCTGGCAGCATGGACCATCTCTATAACTGTATCCAGCTGGTTGGTCACGTCCACATCCATCGCCACCTCCGACTCTTCCCCCCACTTCTCACTGCAGTCCATGTCCTCCGCCGCATCGTGTACTGCATTCTGGTCTGTGTGCGGGCGGGAGCAACGGTTTTCGAGAACGAGAGGTCGGCCTCAAGCGGCAAAGGCGCTCTCCAACACACCTGCAATACAGCTAGAGCCGCTGTCCGAACGCGCCAAAGATGTCGGACGTTTTTCCTTGGAGACTGTCGCTAGGGTACAGTCTGTGCCCATTGAGGCTCTGGAAATGGAGCCATCCAGTGCTGGGTACGGAGACCGTTTACTGGCATTATCGGATTCCTGAGCAATGACATGTAAGAACGGTGGTGGTAGCTCATTGCTCTAACCTTGAGGTCGGCTGGACACTCCCACGTGCTTTCCTTCGTCTCCCGGTTGTAGTAATACGTTCGACCGGGGTGCTTTTTCGATTGTACAGCTATCCAAGCCATACATATAGATCTACATGTGCGCGACGAGCCGCGAGCATGCGCAGTAAAACGAGTTGGGAAACCCAATCATGTATTTTGGTCCTCATTGGCAGGTAAAGAGATTCATTACTAGTATATGGACATTCATCAATCTATCCACTCATCTATTTCACATTTCAAACGCGTGGCATTCCTCCTCCATTCATCGTAGTTTCATGCGAAGCGTTCCTGGTTTACATTCTTTCACAGGAAGCCCTGGTTGGAAGAATAATGACATCTGAATGTGTTTAAAAATTTGTGTATGATTTTGATCCGCATTCCCACGCAGAGCGGAATGGCTTAAATCAACACTGCACCTTATAAGTGGTTGGCAAAGCAAACCTGGGGACATTAAACGTTTTCTTGTGAAAGAAAGGGGATATGCTAGGAATGTTAGTTAGCTTCTAACAGTTTTGTACTTGATCCAGCTAGGGGAGGGGTACCAGCTACCATGTTGGACTAAACCAATAAGCTCAAGATAATAATAGTATTTTAGTAATTAAAGACTATGAAAATGAAATTCAAATTAAGTAAGACCGTGCTCCACCATGAGAGGTTGTCTGACTACACAGACTCCTTCGTTCCCCTTCCCTTCCCGGGGATTGGGATGGTTTTGGGTTACAGGTGGAAGTTGGCCAATGGTACCAGTAGAGTCCCTCTCAATAATGGGTCATAGCAATATGGCGGTCATAATATGGTGGATGGTAGTCATAGTATCATGGTCAACATAGTATGGTGATCATAGCATGGATGGGGTCATAATATGGTGGTCATAGTAGTCATAGTATTGTGGTCATAGTATGGTGGTCATAGTATGGTGGTCATAGTATGGAGTCATAGTGGTCATAGTATGGTGGTCATAGTATGGTGGTCATAGTATGGTGGTCATACTGGTCATAGTATGGAGTCATAGTGGTCATAGTATGGTGGTCATAGTGGTCATAGTATGGTGGTCATAGTATTGTGGTCATAGTATAGGGTCATAGTAGTCATAGTATTGTGGTCATAGTATGGTGGGTCATAGTATGGTGATCATAGTATGGTGGTCATAGTATGGGGTCATAATATGGAGTCATAGTGGTCATAGTATGTGGTCATAGTATGGTGGTCATAGTATGGGGTCATAATATGGAGTCATTGTGGTCATAGTATGTGGTCATAGTATGGTGGTCATAGTATGGGGTCATAGTATAGGGTCATAGTAGTCATAGTATTGTGGTCATAGTATGGTGGGTCATAGTATGGTGATCATAGTATGGTGGTCATAGTATGGGTCATAGTATTGTGGTCATAGTGGTCATAATATGGTGGTCATAGCAGTCATAGTATTGTGGTCATAGTGGTCATAGTATGGTGGTCATTGTGGTCATAGTATGGTGGTCACAGTTTGGGTGATCATAGTATTGTGGTCATAATATGGTGGTCACAGTATGGGTGATCATGGTATGGTGATCATGGTATGGTGGCCATAGTATAGTGGTCATAGTATGTGGTCATGGTGGTCATAATATGTGATCATTAACACTTCATTCATTACTGCTGTATTGGCCCATATGTTTGGGGGAACTCCCTAAGCACTTTCTTGGTAATTATAAGGATTCTGTGGCACACTATTCATTAATAATGATAATTGGAAGGATCTGTTCCATTGACCATACAGATGAATGGTTTGCCATACATTAAAATTTTTAATTACTTGACCACAACTGTATATTTTTTGTGCACAATAAATTTAATTACATGTCAGGTCTCATCTGAAAGTGAACACACCTATACAACTGGAACTATAAGAAGTCTACTCACATGTCTACACAAGGACATTTCCATGGCACCATGTTTGGATATTATATCACTTGTCCTGAATAAAGTACTTTCATACCTTGCAAAATAAAAGACAGGGGGGGGGGGGGGGGGGTTTAGGTCTTCATGCGTACATAGAGGGGAGGCAGGGTAGATCTCTTGGTGTTGGTGAAATCATCAGCTACTGGTTGAGTGTACTGATGTCAGCCAAAGTTGAAGTGCTAATTCGCGGTAACCTAGAGTTTAAGATAGTACTATGTATGGTTTAACTATTTTAGTACCCCGACAATTTATTTTATGAACCAAAAGCATTTGACACACAATAAAGTGTTAGTACAAAAATTTATGTATTCCAATAAAGGGAACGCATATCCAAATATGGATCAGCAAAATCACCCTTGTGATACTTTATCAAATTTTCCAGCACAAGCAAAAGAAAAGTAACGCTTGCATTTAAATGTATGGCTGATTATAAATTCAGTACCTTATATAACTGTATGATGGATAGCCCAATTTTGGATGCGTAAAGACCACTTGGTAGAAACTCTTCGGAGTTCACGGAAAATTGAAAACTTGAAAAATTACCCACAATTTGCTAGATACTGTCCCATATATGTACGTAGCTCCAAATATAGTTGACGAGCTGCGGCAGTCGGGGAACGAGAGAAGCATCTGGTAAGCGGACGTACGGCGTTCATAATTTCACACTTGTTGATACGTGGGCGGTAACAGACTAGTCATGCTTCCTCGTCAAATAAACTTTCGCTGGCTTTCTACAGCCGAGAGGGTATTTAGAGGATTGGACCCCGCCCTTCTCGGTCTGGATAGGTGAGATTCACAGCACACAAAGGGAAGGCGGTGGCTTAACAAAATAACACGTACGCCTCTCTCTCTCTCTCTCTCTCTCTCTCTCTCTCTCTCTCTCTCTCTCTCTCTCTCTCTCTCTCACCCTCTCTCTCTCTTTCTTTCTTCAACGTAAGACTGCACGAAGACACACAAAAACATCCAGCCAAACCTGGTGGGGCTTACGGGGAGAAACCGGGTGGTTACAACACGTTTTACAGCAACGAGAAGTTCTGTTTCAAGCACGGTGGTATTATTCCTGAACTCCGCATTGCATACGAACACTGGGGAGAGCTAAACGAAGACAAGTCAAATGTTATACTCCTACAGACTGGGGCGTCCGCCTCCACTCATGCTAAAAGCCAACTGGTTCGTACCACCTACACATAAACACCCTCCCACTTTACCACCTTCACACCCAAACCACCTCACACCACACACCTTACATCCCACCTGCAGAACAATTGGAACAAGGGCTGGTGGGAGGACTTCATAGGTCCTGGGAGTGCCCTGGACACAAACAGATTCCACATCATCTGCACCAATGTCCTTGGTGGTTGCTATGGTTCCACAGGCCCATCCTCCATCAACCCCACCACTGGGAAGGAGTATGCAATGACGTTCCCCTTGCTCACCGTGGAGGACATGGTCAGGGCACAGTTCCTCTTACTGGACAACCTGGGCATCAAGAAGGCCCACGCCACTGTTGGCGCCTCTCTGGGTGGAATGCAGAGTCTCATGTCAGCGGCCATGTATCCAGATAGGGTTGGACGGTGCGTATGCAGCAGCCGTGTGTGTGTATGTGTGCGTGTGTATGTATGTGTGTGTATGTATGTGTGTGTGTATGTATGTGTATGTGTGTGCATGTGTGTGTATGTCTTTAACATCATAGCGACAACCTTAGATGAAGAATTGGTTTTAGTATGATTTGTGACCCACGTTCTGATACCGTGTGTGTGTTGTATTAACCACGCATTCCTTCCAGTGTGGTGAGCATATCGGCCTGCGCGCAGCCATGTCCGTCCTCAATAGCGTTCCACTACATCCAACGACACGCCCTCATGGCAGACCCAAAGTGGAATGGTGGAAGATATTATGGCCACAGCTTTCCCAAGACAGGCATGCAGCTGGCCAGGTCGGGCCACCAACACCACCACCACCACCACCACCACCACCACCTCTGGGTTGCACTAATCTCACATGCGGCCCCTCCCATATATCCTCCCCCTTCCACTGCAGAGAGCTAGGTATGATCACATACCGCAGTGGGCCAGAGTGGGACACCAGGTTTGGACACAAGAGACAGTACCCAGAGGAGTCGCCTAGCTTCTCCCCAGACTTTGCCATTGAGTGCTACATAGACAAGAAGGTATAAGGTGTACTCCTCCAGAAATGTGTGTACTTGCTCTTGTTGTGCTGCCCAGGGAGGAATGTTTGGTGATCCCAATTCATTTTTGTACATCTCCAAGGTCAGTGGTAAGGTGGTTCATATTTACAGTGTAGCATTTCAATGGCAGTGTTAGGCTATGGACCTCTTCGATATGGCATGTGGCTATCCCTCGCTAATCAGCGGGCTAAACAGGATTAGATGCCCTGTACTCGTGAGTGCACTAACCTGTACTGGAAGGAAATCACGCATTCCATTTCTTTTCTTTCTCAAGGTGCTTGGTGTGTGGTCAGACATATTGTTTCCAGTGCGACAACAGAGGGAATTGACTGAAGCGCTCAAGAAATCTGGTATGTAACTATCCTACATGGATATGGATTTTACTTAGTTGCCTGTAACTAGGGAATGACTACACTGTTTACTACGAATTGAACTCCTTGTATGGGCATGACACTTTCCTGCTGGATGTCCACAATGTTGGTGCTGCTGTCAAGGTAACCAGTTTAGTGCCAGCAATACCTGTGGCTACACCACCCCTCCTGTATTTTAACCCCCAGGGACATTTGGAATCCACTTTAATAAAAACTGTAGATCATTATTACGACAGCTGACCTGATTTCAGCTGTCTTTCTTTTTTAAAATTACACTCAAATAGTTGATCTCAACACCAAAAACAAGAGAATATATATATATCTAAAAGTTGTGACTTTTGTCTAGAGAATATATCCACAAACCTAAAGCTTTGACTTTGGTCTTGAGAATGTAGCAGTAATCATTCCATGTGGCTCCTTTGAAGGCAGCAACAGCTGGAGGTGTATTGAAACCAGTATGAACCTGGGTACCCACTACACAACATGCAAAAAGCCACAACCACATTGAACTTTATATGCAGACTAAAATTATTCCATGGTTAAAATAAGGCCCACAAAAAAATTCACCACAATTGAAATAATAGTCCATTATTCAAAATATTCATAGTCACAACTAATTTACATGGCACATGTAGTTTATTTGCAAGGCAGAACATACCACACTGGTATATGCAGACTAAAAATATTCCATGGTTAGTTAGGCCACTAAAAAATTCACCACAATTGAAGTAATAGCCTCATAGCCATGACTGATTTACATTGGTTCATTTTTTACATGTAATGGTACATGTAGTTTATTTGCAAAGCAGATCTGCTGGAGTCCTAAACTTTAATGTATTAGTAATATCAACTGGAGTATATTATTGAGCATGAAAATATGGTTCCACCAAAAAATTGGTCCATTTTGTACTCTAGAAACCCTAAGGTTAAGGTCTTTCAGTACCCAGACATTTACCATCCCTCCCAGCAATTGCACTGACCTCTCCATTGTTAGTTTCATGCAGTTTACTCATATCAGCAGTGAAGTAGTGGATGTTGGGCATATTGATGTCCACTGACTTGATGCTTGGTTCCTTGCAAAACATGGATTTGGCAGCCTCAAACATAGTGTTCTGAAGAGGGAAACACGTCTGATTACTGACAAAGAGGCTCAGATAGCTGATAGGCAGTACCTGAACTGAAGGGGAGTAGATTCCTGTTGATGGTGGTCCAGCAAAGGTTTCCAGCAAAGAACTTTTAACAGATCCCCTGTTAGGTACAATGAATCACCCTCACATATACCTGTGCATTGCAAAAGCATCTGCACACACAAACACATACACACATATGTACAACTGCACAAGAACACAAACAGGGTGCTCTCACCATATGGCATCATAGTTCAGCTTATTCAGGTTGCCATCCAACAGGTACTTGCAGTAGACTTCAGTACAGAATGCCCTGTCACGTGTATCTGGCAGTGTAGTAAACCTGTCCCTGTGGAATCCTGATGAATACAACACGCATGTAAACACACACCATCACACACACCATCACACACACTTTCAAACCCAGACTGTGTGGCCTTGAATACTTTCATGTTCTGAATGCCTGCATACATCACTGGAGGATCTGTAATGGTAGAGTATGTTAGCCACTCTCTCCTGCAAACGGGGAGGGAGGGGGGGGAGGGGGGTAGTCTGCTTACTGCCTCTGTGTTGGGAAACGTTGCAGAACCGAACTACAGATTGTACAAAAATGAACGCATGGTTGTGTTCCACACCATCCTGTAGAGAATGCAGGAGGCAGCTGCATACCAAGTGCCTCACTGAGATGGTACCTGGTTCATTCTTTCCCATGGTACTTGCTCAACAGAGATGGCCACCCTGACTACCTAGTCTCAAAGGGGAGGGGGGTGGGAGATGACGCGAATGAAGAGGTGCTGCAAGTTGGAGCCTGTATCGTACATGTTTGTAGGTGTCCAGGAAGTGTGTGCACAACATTAGTGCAAACTGCTCCGGTGAGTCGTACTAAGAAGCGGGAGGGAAAGAAGATGAACGTCGGCTGCAGTTAAAACTGGTTCTCGTGTTACCGTGCTGTTTTTCGCAAAGACGTAGACGGTGTTCTTCATGGTGTCCGTAGCTACGACGTCACCATTGTCGCCTTTAGTGTAGTCTTTGTCGGACGCTAACTGGAGCTGAACTTTTACATCGAACTCGCAAATACTGTAGCGACTTCCAACTCTCTTCACGCGCATCACACGGACGGCGTTTTTCCCATAGCCGGAGCACGAAACTTCTGCCATTGTTACTATTAGTATACTTTGACCTCAATAGATGACCTATAACAAATTTTATAACCCTTAACCCTTCGAACTACGTTTCCATGACAAACCCCGCCGAAACCACCTTCTCGTCGGAGCAATGGCAAGCAAAAGTGGAGGAACTTCAGGCACAGCACCAGTTGGAACTTCTTCAGCAACAAGAGGAGCACCTTCGACTACTGCAGCAGCTGAAAGCCCAGCTGCTTCAAGATATTGCGAACGCAAATGCAAGCGGTGAGGTCGTGCCCGACTCCTCACAGTTTCTCCAGGCCTTGTTTTTTAAAGAGGGACCTTCGTCGCAAGCAGCTTGCTACCCTGTTATAAGAACGTCTGTATCCGCTGACCCGCTGCAATCATTTGTAGAATTCGAACCGAGGTCAGCATTAATGGATAGACGTTCAGTCAGTTCGGGTACGCACAGCTCTATGAATGCGTTTGGGACATCGTCCACGCCGAGTCCGCCCAAACCCAGCAACCCTCATGTCGAACAGAGCGGTGACAATTTCGCGTCCGTCCCTCGTACACCGACTGGGGAATGGCCTGCGGACCCAAGTAGTAACCAAACCCCTCAGCACAGCAGGTATTCCGCACAGGTTTGTGCGAGGGTACATCGGCTCGCAGGGGTAGCTATTTTCCCCCCTCTTTTTTTTTTTTTGCAGCCTTCCTCCTCCATTGAACATCACTCTTACCAGACTCCCATGGCTACCACCCTTGAGTACCCTAGCTCTTACCAGACCCCCACATCAGAACTCAGACGAACAGCCCTGCTGGAGAAGCATGCAAGGCACATTGAAGACTTGAAGCAGTACTATGAGTCAGAGCTTTCAGCACTCAGGCTGCAATTACAAGAGGTTAATATGGCAGCCAGTGCTGGGAAAGCTTCCCTCCCTGGGCCCGGGGAGAATGCTGACTTGGTTGAGATTGGGAAGTTGTCGTCTGAGAACACTAGGCTGAAGTCGCAGTACACAGAGCTTAAACTATTGCACGAGCAATGCATGAGGTGACGTCATTTTATGGCGTGGAGGTGTGTAATATGCACTCTTAATCACAGGGAGCAGCAAGCATTGGAGGCCCACATGCACCAGCTTCAACAGTATGCTGTAAGTGCCATGTGGAAGGGAGTCTTGCTAATATGTGAAGTCCACATTGACCTCTGCCCCCCTTGCGTCGCCTGTATAGGATAGGTACGAGTCATCAGAAAAGAAGGCTAGTGTCCTTCAGGAAAGGCTTGAGGCCACACGCTCCAACCTGGAGCAGCAGGAGGAGCTGGTTAGGTCCCTCCAGCAGGAACTGGCAGGCTTGGGGATGGAGCTGGAAACTTACCAGGAACAGAGAGCGCAGGACCTGGAGAGCGTTGAGCAGGTAACCGTGTACCTTACACTTACACACACACACACACGCACACAACACACATACACACACACATGCACACACATATACACACATGTATACACACATATATGCACATATATGTATATTCATATACACATACATGCACACTATACACACATACATACATACATTATTCAAGCTGCTAAAGGAGTTTGAAGTGCTACAACATGAAGATGAACGGCTTCATGTGAGCAAGCTAAGAACCCCCTCACTCCATTGGTATTCTCATTGGAGCTCACTCTGCAGGAGACCAATACCTCACTAGAGAACAATGTGGCAGAGTTAAGTCAAGAGGTTAGCATCTTGAGAGCGACCTTGAGCAAATATAAAACTGCTGAGGCACTGTACAAAAGGTGGGTGTGGTTTCTCCCCCACTCTCCTTACCCCATTGTTCGTACACAAGTACCATCAATGGTTTGGAAGACGAGGTGCGACATCTACAACATGTGAACAACAGGCTGAATGGCCAGGCGACGCATTATAACCTGAGGTTAGCTCGTACTTTGCATTTCGGTATACATGTGGTTGTGGCGACCCCTGTAGTGATGTGGATATGTACAGCAAGGCTAGTGATGTCAGCCGCTTACCCCGTGCAACTACTCCAAGTCGACAGCGGGTCTCACCTTGTCATCAGGCTGTGACCCCACCTTCGGGAACCCCTCCTACTGATGAACAAGGCTCCACCCTTCAGAAACTAACAAGAAGAAAGTGGCTGGAACCAAGTGAACCAGGTCTTATTTTTGGAAAAGGTTCCTCACAAGATGAGGGTAGGTGCCATAATTTGAGATGGCATAATATTTTGTATGTGTGTGTGTGTGTGTGCCAGTCATGAGGTGGCATTTACATGTGAGGTTATGTGCATGGTGTGCATATGGATTGCAGTGTTAGGTGCTTCCATACTATTTGGATTGCAGAGAACAAAGCACCACAGGGCAAGGGAAAGATGAGGAATTCAAGTTACGTTGGGACAGAGGATCTGAGGGGTGGAACCCTGTCAGCACAGAGGAGGGGCAAAGGTGGCATCGTCGATGATGATGTCACGGCCGCAAGCCCAGTAGAATCCTCTCTTAGCTCCATACGGTCAGGTCACATTCTAGCCTGGGAACCTAATGGTCAGCAGACCTATAGGAAGTCAAAGGCTGGTTAGTTATGTCATGATGGGGGTATTAATGGCTGCGTGCCAGAGATATTGGTACTTACCCTATGGCAGAGACAACTCCTACAAAAAGGTCCAGCAGCGATGTAATGGTTAGTGATGTAATGGTTAGTACCGTGAAGTAAGGGTCAACTGATGCATAATTTTATCTGGTGCATTCTTAGCCATTGGAAGAACATATAGAAAGGGACATGGAAGCTGTTACCAAGGCAGAGCAGAAGATGACAGAATTACAGAAGGAAAGAGAACAGGTATTTGTGTTTAACTGGTACAACAGTAGATACGTACATGTAGTTGATGGTTTAACTGATATTAGGGCAGATGGTATCTTTATTATAATGCTCTGTGTTTACCTTCACTTCAGCTTCAGTCAGCATTGCAGAGAACTCCACGTTCAGGACGAAACATTTTGCATGACAAGCAAGATCAGGTGATCCTCCAGCAGTTTATTAATTATGTTTATGATTTGCATCCTTGCAACACAGCTTCAGATGGAAAAAAGGCTGGATGAAGTGGACAAGGAGATCGGTACTGTTCGATTGGCACTAAGGAACTATCACGCGCTTTGAATTGATTGCAAACCAAAACTAATACTGCAATTAAAAGTTCAAACTGAACAATTCACAAACAACAAATAGGTCATTTCAAACCAGACAGACCCGTATTTAGCTCATGTTAAATGTCAGCAGTATCAATGCAAAATGTATTAGAATAGAAGAGCAGTATTTCCTCCCATGTAATCCTCACACTCACTATTATAACGATTTCACAAAAATATTATATAACACTCCGGAACAAATACGTAGGTACATGTACTGTATAGGCGCTTGCAACCCAACCACCCGCAGTGTTGGGCTATGCCCAACTACTGAATAGTGTTATCAAAATGGCTGCTGACAATGCCCAAACAGATGATGAGCAGATACAGGGCCATGCTAAATTAATCACTCACTCATTAAAAACTAAATTATTTAGAGTACAATATTCAATATACAAACAACTACATTATGTAACTGAAAACATGCAAGTAATTTAGATGAGTTTATCGGTAGGTGGCGTTAGAGCTGTCACGAGTGCTTGTTCAACCTTTGATATCATTTTTAGGAGGGGAATATTACAAGTGCACAGCAGGACATGGGAATATCCTCCTATATGAAAAAATGGTTGATTTGTGTGTGGTCCATGTTCTCGCCCACGTCACATTGAACATTCACAGGAGGCCTCATGTCAGACTACTTTAGAAGGTTTTACCATGCCCTCTATCCTTCCCACACTTTGGGTGTGTAAATTTATCAGATGCATACAACAGACACACAACAAACCTACATACATGTAATACCACTATGTAACATATGTGGCTGTCCTTGATCAGTTGGTGGGTGGAGCATTAGTACCCTCAGTGGGTGGAGCATTAGTATCTGCTGTTGGATTGACCTCTTCTCTCTTCTGCTCCCCTTGTTGCCCTTGCTGTGTTGGCTCCTCGGGGTCTGAATAGCCCCAGTACATGTGGTAGCCCACTGGACCTATCACCGTCCTGGTGCCATGGGGACAATCCATCACCTGTGGGTCCCAGCTACCGAACGTCTGCACGTGCCACTTGGGTTCTCCGCTGTTAGCCGGCTGGACTGCCCCTCCCTGCTTGCTGCTCCGCCTCTCCTTCAGAACCTTCTGAACGTCGGCCTCAGCCTTCTTCCTCAGCTCTTCAAACTGCTTCGTGTGGTCTTCTTGCATCTTGCGCAGCCGCTTTGTCTGACGCCGACATTCCTCCTCCATCCTTCTCGTTTCCTCATCCCATCGTTCAAAGGGATCACTCCAGTCTAACAGGGACGTTGTCGGGGTCCAGAACGGATTCATATCGTCCAGGAGACGACCGAGAACATTCCCGCCAAATGGAGTGACTTCGAGGCGGGTGGCTCTGGCCGGTGCCCCCCCGCGGCTCGACGCGCGCTGGACGCGCTTTGGGACTTGAACCACTTGTAGGAGCCACGTCTCGTCGGCCTGGAGGTGGCTAAGGGCAGTGCGAACTTCCTCGTCGGTGGATATGGAGATGACGTCACCGTCGGCATCCCTGTATTGCACGTAAAAGTCACACCCTCCGGCCAAGCTAGGAAACAGGCCGGCCAGCTTCTTCTTCAAGACATCGAAGGTGACTTCGGCTTCGATACGGACCTTGCGGATTTCTTTCCCGTCGGTCACTTTAGCGTACACCATTTTTAGATTCTAATTGTTTGATCTTTCGACTTAAGCTCAGTGTGCTTTCGAACTCGGTAGAGCCGGAGTAAGAGTTGCATGTTTATATAGACCTTGTACGCTGAGATCACGTACCGCTGGTACCGTCAAGAAAACGCGAGGCAAGTCTGCCAATCCGGTCTGGGGTCGAGGCGTAGGCGGTTTCTCGCTTCTTCGAGCAAGAATTCGCTCGTGTCGAGATTAGTCTCCTAAGCATCTGATTAGTATATAAAACATGCAGTACTCACTCTGGCTCAACCGAGTTCGAAAGCAAACTGTGAGTTTACGTCGAAAGAGAAAGAACGCGAGCAAACGATTAGAATTAAACCCAAAATGGTGTACGCTAAAGTGACCGACGGAAAAGAAGTCCGCAAATTTCGTGTCGAAGCCGAAGTCACCTTCGATGTTTTGAAGAAGCAGCTGGCCGGCCTGTTTCCTAGCTTGGCCGGAGGGTGTGACTTTTACGTGCAATACAGGGATGCCGACGGTGACGTCATCTCCATATCCACCGACGAGGAAGTTCGCACTGCCCTTAGCCACCTCCAGGCCGACGAGACGTGGCTCCTACAAGTGGTTCAAGTCCCAAAGCGCGTCCAGCGCGCGTCGAGCCGCGTGGGTGCACCGACCAGAGCCACCCGCCTTGAAGTCACTCCATTTGGCGGGAATGTTCTCGGTCGTCTCCTGGACGATATGAATCCGTTCTGGACCCCGACAGCGTTCCTGGTAGACTGGAGCGATCCCTTCGGACGATGGGGCGAGGAAACGAGAAGGATGGAGGAGAAATGTCGGCGTCAAACTGAGCAGCTGCGCAAGATGCAAGAAGACCACACGAAGCAGTTTGAAGAGCTGAGGAAGAAGGCTGAGGCCGACGTTCAGAAGGTTCTGAAGGAGAGGCGGAGCAGCAAGCAGGGAGGGGCAGTCCAACCGGCTAACAGCGGAGAACCCAAGTGGCACGTGCAGACGTTCGGTAGCTGGGACCCACAGGTGATGGATTGTCCCCATGGCACCAGGACGGTGATAGGTCCATTGGGCTACCACATGTACTGGGGCTATTCAGACCCCGAGGGGCCAACACAGCAAGGGCAACAAGGGGAGCAGAAGAGAGAAGAGGTCAAGCCAACAGCAGATACTAATGCTCCAGCCACTGAGGGTACTAATGCTCCACCCACCAACTGAGCAGAGCTTTGATGTATGCCTTGTGACCTGCATATGACATAGGGTACTAACGCTTCGCTCACCAACTGATTAGGCTAGACGATCATCAGCTTTGTGTATGTCTTGTTCAGCTTTGTGTATGTCTTGTGGCCTGCAAATGTTAATTTGTATTAGCTATGCAGTGTGAATTATAGCAGCTTTGTCCTTCAATATTATGATCAGTGGGGAGGTAGGTAGGGATTATGATCAATGGGGATTATAGGAGGAGGATATGATGGGATTGTGGTCCACGTCGTCGCTTGTGGGTTTCTATTGCTTAATAATTACTCATACATGTAAGGTTGTGTTTAGTACATGATGGGTGCAATGTCTGGCTGGGGTGGCGGGACAATGCATCACCCCTCTATATTTACAGCAAACTAGAGCAAACCCAACTGGCTGATCTGGCAAAGTAGGAAGGAGCAGAAGTATCAGGGCATACTAGCATTTTTCCAAGCCACCATCAGGGCACTTTGTCTAAACCTGAGGGTTAATTCAAGGTGGGATGGGATGTGTTTTCATAGATATCTATGGTGTTTTGCACTAAGAACCGTATGGATGATGTTGCTAATGGCTGCAGACGCCTAACAGGACTACTATTAGTATATTGCTCCCCATCCAACTAGGTAAATAAATATGTACAGTTGCGAATTCACATCCGATTAATATTAGGGGGCTTTCCCCGCAATCACTACTTCATCAGGTCCACGTGTGTTCTTTATGAAATGAACTTGCGGTCTGCAAGGTTGTGGTGGCATTTGAGTGAGTTCGATCTCCTTCCCAGCACATCAAACGTGATGAACCTTGTCGCTATTTAGCGAGGTCTTTCAGCAATGGCGCCGCGTGCGAGTATGCAGCGAACGAAGCAGCTATCAAAGCTGAGCATAAGACGTTGAAAGCGGCAATTATAGGTACTCCTAACGCGGGAAAGTCAACTCTTGTGAACCAGCTGATTGGGCAGAAGGTTTGCAACTTCCTTTTTTTTGTAACTGTTACTGTTGCAGGCATTAGTATCATAGGTGTTTGCTGTATCACCCAAAGTCCATACTACCAGTAGGAAAGCAGCGGGGGTGTTCACCGATGGAAATACTCAAATAGTATGTTCGTGGAGACTGCTTGTGTGTGTGTGTGTGTGTGTGTGTGTGTGTGTGTGTGTGTGTGTGTGTGTGTTTACTGTGTATGTGCTTGCACGTATGTATGTTCTGTGTGTGTGTGTGTGTGTGATGCAAATATTTGAAGTGCAGTAAATTCAAGTGTTCTATGAATCCTACAGGTCTTGCTGGACACTCCTGGCATTGTGACCTACCAGTATGGCAGAAAACTGAAGATGTCGAAGTCATTTATTGCTGATCCTTATCGCTCCCTGATGGAAGCCCAGCTCAGTTAAGTGTGGTCAGTGGAAGGGGTGTGTGGTCAGTTGTTTCATTGTGCATCTTTCCTGCACCCTTCCCCATCCACACACACACACACACACACACACACACACACATACACATATCAGTCATAGTGGTGGTTGATGCCTCCAACAAATGGACACGGGAACATTTGCATCCAAACATAGTGCAGGCACTTGCAACCAATGACCATGTTCCTTCCGTTCTTGTCCTTAACAAGGTGGGGCATTAAATGAGTAAAAGTGGAAAAAATGGTACCCCACCCGTTTGATCCCTCTGTGTTCTCACACATTCTTGCATTCTACAAGGATATTAGACATGCGATTTTATGTTAACTGCACTTTTGCAGCCTTAAGCACCAGAGACTAGGTAGACCAAAAACTGGTCTTTTCACACAACGGCATTTTTGCCAAGTTTGTGCATGCCATAATGTCCACTGTTTTTTTGTGTGTCTGTTCTACTGATTTTGTAGGTGGATGTCATCAGACATAAGCACGTCTTGCTGGGGATCACCGAATCCTTGACCTCCATGCGAGCTAAAGGAACTGCTTCTGAAACCACACCCCACCCATCACCTTCCTCCACCCCCAACTCTACATCAGTCGAGGACACAAGGAGTGTCTTACAGTTCTCTGCTGCTGCTCAGGCACATCCAGAGAAGGCAGAGGCCAAGGCCACTAGTTGGCCTCACTTCAGTGAAGTGTTCATGCTATCTGCCCTCACTAAAGATGGGATTGACTCACTTAAGGTCAGACCTCCATGTCTCTACATTGGAGGGTACAAAAGTGTGTGGGGTGGGGTGTTGGATGATGTAGTGAAGGAATGTTTTCCCCTACAATCATCCATTTGGTAGAGTTATCTTATTTCTCGTGCTCGACCCGGTGAGTGGGAATTTGATACCTCAGAGGTGACTGACCAACCCCAGAGCACACTTGTGAATGATGTCATCAGGGAAAAGCTCTTCCTTTGTCTGCAGAAGGAGATACCGTATGTAGTGACCCAGGTGAGTCTGACATGTAGAGGTATAATGCTAGTGTATATGGGTACCACTTGGTCCTTGTGCATTCATACTACAATTCTGTTTTACTACTTGGCTACTTAAAACTGCCCCCTGTTATGTTACCAGCTTGCTTCCACTGTTTGGAACCATTTGCAGCAAAAAGGTTCCTTTCAAGATGTCAAATTTACACACTGATAATTCGGACTATCTGTCATGGTAGCTATAAGGCACTGAATTTTTAATTAGTCATACCTTTCAACACAGATGTTGTCCCTTCTTTTGCTTGTCTTGGATATGGTGATTACTTTGTATGTATTAGGTCCCATTTGTGTATCCATACCCTTTCCTCCACCACGCTCTTCAGGACATCGTTGCCTGGGAACAGAGAGATGGAGACAATCTGTACATACACCTGAACCTTAACTGCAAGTCCAGCAGCCAAGCGGTGAGCAGGATGTGTGTAAGCCATTTGCTTCTTGTTATTAACTGCCACTTGACATCTACACACACACCCAAGTCCATTGTTATTGGACCAGCTGGGCACACCATTCAGAAGATAACAGCTGAAGCCAAGAGGGACATTGAAGAGTTGTTGAAGTGCTCAGTAGACCTTGTGTTGAATGTTCGTGCACAAAAGGCATGACCTTTAGCTAAAGGCTCATGCATCCTGTTGCCTGCTCGCTCTGAATGGAGTGACATCTTTATGGTCATTGTCAAGCTTTGAGTACTTGTTTGACCTGTTGTACATGTTCCAGCTGACGGTTATAAAAAGGTTTCGCTAAATATGGTAGTTGTATTCCCTTCATTATCGGGGCCAGAATGCCGTCATATCTCGCTTTTTTTGGAACCCTGATGCTGGGTAGTGCGTCTTTTCGGAAAGCAAGTTCTTTCAGAAGAAGAAAGTGTTCCGAAACGATTGACTATCCAAGCAGCTGCCCCGAAGAGAGGAGTTAGAATTAAGTAAAGAGGTGGACAAGACATCGCGGGTAAAAGTAGGATACGTGCTATGGTAAGTGCCTAAAATACTGAGTCACAAATGTAAGAACTAATCAGTAGGAATTGACCCGGATCGTGAAATCATTTTTTTTTAAAACGCCGTCGGAACCTACCCATCCCCAGACCAAATTTTAATGATGAACACGCAAACATCTCTAAATAATCTATGGACAGATCATAGATTATTTAGAGTGGACAGATGTACAACAATTCTAATTCAGCTGCTTCATTCTGTTATACCCCTTCGGTCCTTACAAGTACTTCTTTTGTAGGCTTCCATTCAAGAGGGTCACTGATAGTTCCTGGTTTATTAGCTGAGCCCAAGTAACTCCAAAGAACGTCAATTCTACAGGGATCATCATCAGGCCTCCTTTAAAAGGATTCTGGAAGATCATTTATAGACATAAATTGGTATTTGAAGAAACTGTTCATTGAGATTGTCGCCGTTTATGTCACCTAAACAGATAGGTAGCAATTTAGATTGGTTTGGAGTGATCCAATTAAACTCTTTATTCAATTCAGGTTTGAATTTGATGCGATACAGGATGCTTACGCTTCCGAGCGCAAGTGGCACTGGCATGCATGCATACTTGCTTTTCTTCCTTGCTTCAGCTTGTGCCTCGGTGCATTTACTGCCACAGGCACTTGCAGAATCAGAATCGCATATGACAGAGTCTGAGTCACCATGCAATAACATCCACAGTACAGTCGAGGCATCTTCACGATCATCGTCAACACATGAACTCTGACTCACTCAATACGCTGAATAGTTGAACCATATGAACATATTGCCGTAAAAAACCATTACAAGCTTACAATATTGTTCAACGGACTAGTAATGTTATTAGGATCCAGGGACTTGGTCGTTGTGAGATCGTGAGAAAATGTCGAAAATCGTGAGTCTCACTACCAAATCGTGAGAGTCGGCAGGCCTGCTAGTGACGCTCCAGACGAACGGATAACGATAATAGAAATCGAACGTCGAGTTAAAGACCACGCCGCAAAAATTTTCTTTCTCCAAAATCTTGTTCCTTTGCTTTTTACACCACCTTTGCCTCCAATTAATATTCCTATATCCCACCAACTTTCTCGTTAGAGAATGTTTTTCTTTACTTGTACACAGTGACACTACAAAACAAAGGAAATATACGACTGCATGGCTATTTCACTTAAATTATATACAACTGCATGACTATTTCACCTGAAATATAAGACTGCATGACTATTTCACCTATTCTTAATGTAAGATATCCGTCCCAAACTCATTCAGTGTGAGACTCTTTTCACACAGCTTGGAGTACGGTTGGTACCAAGCATTTGAGTATAGGAGTGTCAATGACATCAAGGTAGAGCTATTTAACCGTTTCAAGTTGGTTGTGACAGTACTGTGCTTCATCTTGTGAGAACCCTTGTGGCCAGTCCCCAGTCTAATTGTAGCCTCAAAAGAGGTGGAGCCCTTACTGAAGTTATGAAAGGTTATTAAGTGAGGCGTCAATCGATAAGGGAGAAACATTGACCTGTTCGAAAGAGAAGAAAGGAGGGAGGAGAAAGGAGGGAGAAGAGAGGAGAGAGAAGACAAGGAGAGCATAAATAAGGGAATTGATGAGGAATGTGTATGGATTAGGGACAAGGAGGAAGGAATGAAATTACCGGTTATAGTAGACTACAAAACATCAAACACATACCTGGCCATCCCTACAGCCCACTGTCCAAATGATGCATTAACCACACTCCAGAACCCATCTCCCTCCACAGTGAATGCAACGTGTACTGGCACCGCGAGGTCTGAAGGTTTTGTTCCTTTTAACTCGATGATCATCCCGTGGTTATCGTGGGCAGGATCTCTACTTAGTTCTGCTGAAAACGTATTTATCTGTGTGGGGGAAGGAACTGTCATCATAACAACAGCATAGGGAGGGGTATGGTGTTTAAAGACCAATGTCATCTTAGTGCAAAGGTCAGCCTTCTCACCACCCTATTATGGCACATGTTTCCAATTCCTTGAACCATGAAAAGTGGGCAGTTACAAACACACTCCCTCCTCCCACTAACTGTGACCACACCCATACACAGTACCTCAATTCCACTGCTAAGATCCACAGTCCACCTCTGTTTGAGCTTCAGCACCACAACTGCCAACCCCACTGCGAATATACCCAGCCCACAGAGAACAGGGATATAGGGAGCAGCCCCCTTGGAGAGGGAATAAGTCAAGGCCCCAGTCCACAGGATCCAGTTGGCCGGCGCACCCTGAAGGCTGTCCCAGGAGAACTTGCTTTGGGCAATACTAGCACTCCAGCTGGGCCAACCCCTGTCGCTGTATATAGACTCAGACAGCAGTGCAGAGAGGACCTTGGGCATATGGTCGGCCAAGGCAGCTTGTATCCTATCCTCGGACCTTTGGTACATAGCTCCCCCATAGATGACGGCACCTCCCAACGCCACGAGCACCAATGGGAAGAAGAGGGAATACCTAAAGACCTCATAAGCCAGGTAACTGAGGTAGCTAAATATGTAGATTGTAGCTATGGTGATCATGAACCTGGAATGGATCAGGACCGACAGGAGTGCAAGCATCACACTCAGCAGACATCCGACAGCCTTGTATCCATTATTTCTGCCATATCCTTGGAACTTCATCATCACTACTAGCAGCATGAAACAGCAGATGAGATACAAGATGTTGGACTGCAGGAAGTTGGAGAAGAAGATCCCTAATACAAGTAACAGAATAGCCACGATGTGGAAGCTCAGCTTTCCAGCTTCCCTACGATCCTGGACCAGCTTCACTGCGTAGTTAAAGGCAGCTATGGGAATCCCCAGTGCCCCCAGCCAGGCCAGACCAGGGTACCCCAGGAGTGCAAGACAGAAGGCGAGCAGAGGGGACGCCAGAATGCGGTACACGTGATACATGTGTTCCTTGTGCTGCCCCCAGTGGACTAGCCAGTTCTGAGGGACAGCGTACCAGACCAGGCCTCCGTGGTAGGCTGCAACAGTGATGCAACACAGGAGACCCACGATGTCCAAGTACTGGCCATCAATGGTGAAGAACCACAAGTAAATGGGCCTCTGGAACGCATTAGCAGCAGCCACGAAACCCAAGTTTGTTGCCACCACAAGGATGTAGTAGAACTCGGATGACGCCAGGAACAGGATGGATGAGTAATTGAACACCAGCACACAGAACAGTCCTCCCACTATCTCAAAGTTGCCTCCAGTCTTTATTGCTTGAGCAAACAGAGCAGCGGCGGCAAAGGCCTTGAGGATCCACAGAGCAAACCACTTCTCACTGCGAACGGTGCTGGACAGACAGGCGCTGCTGTAACCAATGACACCGATGGTGCTGAAGACGCGGAAGGTAGAGCGATCAAGATGGCTGCCGACAATGCCCAAACATATGTTGATGAGCAGATACAGGGCTGCACCAAATTCATCGCTCTGGGGACTGAAGGTGAGAGCGGTCCAGAAGGTGAGCAGGCCAAACAAATACAACCAGTAGGCGTAGTCGGGATTGGCACCCATACTGCGCTCCAGAAGGAAAGCTGAAGCCATTGTGAGGAGACCAATCACAAGAGAGACGCGTTGCCTTATCACAAATGCATTTTGTGGCCAACCCCTAACCAAGGGACATATGTCCATGGACAGGAACCAGATGCAGAATGCAACTGGAAACATGAGGAATGGGAATGGGGCCAAATAGAAGTAGAAAAGCCCACACAGGACTGTTGCAATTTCCATCACTATCCAGCCATTATGGATGTACATTCTAAAGCCTTGGAATATCCCAGGGTCATTATGGCGAGGCCACAGTCCTGAGGCACGCTGTATACCATACACAGCATATGGGGTCATACTTGTGCTTACAGTACAAAGGCTGAGGAAACAAGAAAAGGGAGGAGGGAAGAGAGTAGATTAACTGAAAGCACACGCCACGCACTTACATTCCTCCAAGGAACTGGTACTCATCTGTCGCCCATAGTGTCAACCCCGCGGCACCAAAAGCCACAGCCTGTAAGGTTACCGCGATGGTGATGCCGTCACCCCCACACCTCTCCCAGGCTATCGTCATGAAGAGCGTGTATGCCCCCATGATGAGGAGAGCACCTCCGAAGTATAGCACGTTCAGCAAGGTGAACTGCCCGTACATCCTCATAAACAACCCAGGCTCCTGTGGCTGAATTTCGGAAGCAGCGTCGCTGTGAGGCTCCTCTGATTTTGCCAACATCTTCAGCTGCGAGAGCTGCGTCGAATCGATAATGCCGGCGGCGTGAGACTTCTCAAGAAATCTCTCCATGGAAGCAGAGCAACTGGCGTCATTGCTAGTTACTGTTGAGAGCAGTACAAGCAACCCAATAACGTATGCCTGCAGCTTATGACCCATCCCGTCAATTTTATTTTATTTTTGCGGGTGTGGCTGTTTATATAGTTTTATAATAGTTTTAACCCCACGCACACCACGCATTTTTCAGTTTAGATTTTTTAAATGGTAAGGAATTCTCACATCCCCCCTCCCCCCCCCCCCCATCCGCCTTCGACTTTTTCTCCTCACCACAGTCAGTAACACTTCATACGGACCTCGGAGACATCAAGGTTGAACTACAATGCGAGCTCGTACCCAAAGCGAGTGAGGTGATTTTAAAGGCCTAGATTTATGACACTTTAGCACAAATGCTCCTCCCAAACTGTGGTAGAATTTCCTAGCTCTGTGTGCTAGTGGCTACTACAACGACTGCATTATTCACAGGTAAACTCTTACGAGTCATCCGTACGACCTCATCCCCAGTCCCACTTATGCAGAAATATTAAAGGCTTTATGGTTCAAATGGGAGACCCTGAAGGAACGGGGAAAGGCGGGACCAGCATCTGGGGAAGGAAATTTGAAGACGAATTTCATGAAACCTTGAAAGTTTGTGAAATTTACTAAGCATATTGTATAGGTGCCATAATGTGTGTGTGTGTGTGTGTGTGTGTGTGTATGTGTGTCTGTGTGCGCGTGTGTGCTGCCCTGTTACTAGCATAACATACGTGGTATTGTGTCTATGGCCAATTCTGGACCTGACACCAATGGCTCACAGTTCTTCATCACATATGCCAGGCAACCTCACTTGGATATGAAGTACACAATATTTGGAAAGTAAGTAGTCACATGCTGTACCAGCTGATGTCACATGCTATACCAGCTGATGTCACATGCTATACAGCTGATGTCACATGCTTTACCAGCTGATGTCACATGCTGTACCAGCTGATGTCACATGCTGTACCAGCTGATGTCACATGCTATACCAGCTGATGTCACATGCTGTACCAGCTGATGTCACATGCTGTACCAGCTGATGTCACATGCTTTACCAGCTGATGTCACATGGTATACCAGCTGATGTCACATGCTATACCAGCTGATGTCACATGCTGTACCAGCTGATGTCACATGCTGTACCAGCTGATGTCACATGCTATACCAGCTGATGTCACATGCTATACCAGCTGATGTCACATGCTATACTGATGTAGGGTTGGGGGTTAGTATGTTAATATTGTCGCATGTTACATCAGCTTGTGTTTGTAGTGTACATTCTAGTATTTGTGTGCTCATGCAAACATTTGCACCATTGCAAATACTTGTATATTCTCTAGGGTTATTGATGGATGGGAGACGCTGGACGATCTTGAAAAAGTTCCCGTACATGAGAAGAATTTCAGACCCTTGTCAGACATTTGCATCAGAAGGATCACCATTCATGCAAACCCATTAGCTGCATAGGGGTAAAACACATGTTGCCAAAAATTTAACACGTCTGTATGGTCATTTAACAAGGCCGCACAGTACATTAGTTGGCGCGAGTTAATTAAAATATCTATGAATTAACCAGCACGAGGTTAAATATAAAAGGTTGCCGCATTATCCTCGTGCCCAGCAATGTCGTTCGTTTACCGTAAAGCGGTGCTACGCCAAATTCCAGCGTCTCTTCCAGGTGCTGCTTTGAGGCAGTGCGCCTCTGGGCGCCTTCCTGACCTAGAACGGTCGCGTGACCAGCACAGACAGTACGAGGACGTGATACGGAGCTTAGTACCTGAGGTCCACGTACTTCCTGCCGACGACGCGCAGCCCGACTGCTGCTTTGTAGAAGACACCGTCGTGGTGTGCGGAGAAACAGCTCTCGTCACCATTCCAGGTAGCCATGTACTGGTAATGGGAGCCGTGTGGACGCGTCACACAACTCGCTTCGGTTCAATCTATTTTTGCTTGCTACATCGTTGGTCTGTTATATTACCAATGTGATTCATAGAAGCATGTGTGTTGAGCGATCAACGATGTAGGGCTAACACAGGAACATAACTCAGTTTATCAATTGCGTCTGCAGGGACAGGAATTTCACTTTCTGTATGTGTGCTCACCTCCAATGCCTTCTGTATGTGTGCTCACCTCCAATGCCTTCTGTATGTGTACTCACCTCCAATGCCTTCTGTATGTGTGCTCACCTCCAATGCCTTCTGTATGTGTGCTCACCTCCAATGCCTTCTGTATGTGTGCTCACCTCCAATGCCTTCTGTATGTGTGCTCACCTCCAGTTCTCCTTCTGTATGTGTGCTCACCTCCAATGCCTTCTGTATGTGTGCTCACCTCCAATGCCTTCTGTATGTGTGCTCACCTCCAATGTCTTCTGTATGTGTGCTCACCTCCAATGCCTTCTGTATGTGTGCTCACCTCCAATGTCTTCTGTATGTGTGCTCACCTCCAATGCCTTCTGTATGTGTGCTCACCTCCAATGCCTTCTGTATGTGTGCTCACCTCCAGTTCTCCTTCTGTATGTGTGCTCACCTCCAATGCCTTCTGTATGTGTGCTCACCTCCAATGCCTTCTGTATGTGTGCTCACCTCCAATGCCTTCTGTATGTGTGCTCACTTCCAATGCCTTCTGTATGTGTGCTCACCTCCAATGCCTTCTGTGTGTGTGCTCACCTCCAATGCCTTCTGTATGTGTGCTCACCTCCAATGCCTTCTGTATGTGTACTCACTTCCAATGCCTTCTGTATGTGTGCTCACCTCCAATGCCTTCTGTATGTGTGCTCACCTCCAATGCCTTCTGTATGTGTGCTCACTTCCAATGCCTTCTGTATGTGTGCTCACCTCCAATGCCTTCTGTGTGTGTGCTCACCTCCAATGCCTTCTGTATGTGTGCTCACCTCCAATGCCTTCTGTATGTGTACTCACCTCCAATGCCTTCTGTATGTGTGCTCACCTCCAATGCCTTCTGTATGTGTGCTCACCTCCAATGCCTTCTGTATGTGTGCTCACCTCCAATGCCTTCTGTATGTGTGCTCACCTCCAATGCCTTCTGTATGTGTGCTCACCTCCAATGCCTTCTGTGTGTGTGCTCACCTCCAATGCCTTCTGTATGTGTGCTCACCTCCAATGCCTTCTGTATGTGTACTCACTTCCAATGCCTTCTGTATGTGTGCTCACCTCCAATGCCTTCTGTATGTGTGCTCACCTCCAATGCCTTCTCTATGTGTGCTCACCTCCAGTTCTCCTTCTGTTGCTTTGCTCCTGTGTGCCACAGAGAAGGACCATATAATTATTACCTGCTTGTCTTCTTCAGGGCACCCGTCCCGGTGTGGAGAGACATCAGCCATAAGAAGCTTGGTACAGCAGCTGGGACTGAGGGTGGTGGATATGGTGGGAGGAGCCAGGATGGATGGTGGTGACGTGCTGTTTACAGGACGGGAGTTCTTTGTGGGCCTCTCAAGTAGGACCAATCAGGTATGGGGTATCATGTGATGACCTTAGCAGCTAGAGAATGTTACATGTATGTGACTTGCTCAACATCCCTCTACTCCTCACAAGAACACCTTTTGAAATTGTTTTTTCCACTCCTGCACATCTTGTCACATACACGCTTGCACACACACCACATGCACACCACACACACACACACGCACACCCAAGGAGGGCCTTAGCCAGCTATCAGCTGCCTTTCCCTCATACCCAGTCACAGGTGTACCGGTGGAAGAGGGGCTTCACCTCAAGTCCTTCTGCTCCATGGCTGGTCCAGACCTCATCTGCATAGGGAGCTCAGTCGCAGCGTGTGAGGGCAGGAGGGTGATGGAGATGGAGGGGCACCATAAATATAACTACCTCGTCTGTGACGATGACATTGGTGCAAATTGCCTGTACATTAACGGAACAGTCGTCCACGTGGGTGCGGACACATTTCCAAAGTCTGTGGCTGTGTTTGAGCAGCTGGCTTGCAGGAAGATAGCTCTCAGCTCGTCTGAGCTTAACATTGTAGATGGTGCTCTCACATGTTGCTCTGTACTGATCCCATGAGCCTCTGGATTTATGTAATGGTGTTGAATCATTTTAGGATTATAGTTAAATCTTTAACCAATGGGCTTGCATCCTCGTGATGTCAGTTTACAGCGGGGTATAATTTGTATGGTACAGATAATACTCAGAGGTTCAACCTAGGTAATTCATCTCTTTGAGCGTATCTAGTACTCAAAATTAAAAATAGCCATTCAGTATTCAAATTGGGATGAGAAATGTCCTAATGAAACATTGGCACAGGTTAAAGCTGTTAACAATGAATCCCAAGTAGTCCAGTTATTTATTTATTTATTTTGTTTTATCGGAACCTGTGTAAGTACAAGCAATACCTTATATTACAAGGTTGAGTGCAGAGGAGGGGGGGAGGGGGAGAGAGTGGAACCTCTGCACTAATCTGGGGACCTGACCGATCTGGTCACTTCATAACCATATCGAACATGTGTAATGTGTACAATTTTGAATTACCTAATATGAACATAGTGAGGACCCAAGCCATTTGAAAGAATGCCTTTTTTGGACATTCACAAAAAGTAAAGCAATTGTGTTTTTTAAATGTGCTTCAAAGCCAAAAAGGACACCGCAAAAAAAAAGACCTTATGTTAAGTATTTGCAAGTAAAGGATAATTAGAAGGGGCTTGAACTTAAAAAGGAAACAAGATTGAATTTGGAAAGAATTTAACAAGAAATAAGACTGAATAAGGAAACAAGACTGAATTTGGAAAGAATTGAATGAGAACAAATGCACATTAAAAAAATAATAAAGACGAGGCCAAATGAAAAAATGTTCAGTGGACCTTTGCTTTTGCACAGGCCAAAGCTTAGAATGGTGTTGTGAGGGAAATGAAATGACCTGGTTCCTCTAAGGCACATGATTGCTGAGCGGAGTAATGAAAAACTTAGTTTGCATCGCAACCAAAAAAGAGTGGTAGAATACGGTTCTTGTCTCTTGTCAGCAATTAATGATGCTATTCTCTTGTACACTGTGGTTGCTATGGGACCCATACCTTCAGCTGTAGAGAATACCAAGGGTGAAAAAGATCCATGCCCAATCTCTCTTACTTTCTTCATATTCCCTCTTCTTATCCAGTTCATGTTTTCTATAGCATTTTAATATGGAGGAATTGGCATAGGATTGAGCAAATGGGTTGAATATTCTGACATCAAAGTAGGCAGTTTGGTGGTCTTTTCCCAACATCAAGTCGAGCTCCTACCTCTCCATTGGCAGATTTATACTTAAGGTGCTCACTCTGTAATGTCTGCAACGTAGGTTCTGTATGTATATTATGACATACTTCACTGAGGAATGCAGAGGTCATGTCTCGCACCTCATTGTGTCGAATTGAAGGAAAGCCTCCTGATGGGCAATTCATGGCATGCTCTACGATATAGATGGAGCCACATATGCAATGTGATGGTAATAAAGGAGGTTGCCAGCCATAGCGTAAACAGATAGCATCTCTAAAAGCACTCTTTGGAAAGAATAATTCAGTCTTATTTCTTGTCAAATTCAGTCTTTATTTCTTGTTACAAACTAAAAACGAAATGAGACTGATTGAAAAAAAAGTTAAGAGTGGACCCCTACACCTGGTCACTTCTTAGAGTAACCCCTGGGCGTAGGGCGTGTACAGCAATTTCTCTTCTCTGTTTGAATGAATCTGCTGAGTGACACCACCAAGTCAACAGAAACCACCTTCGGTATCTTTTATGCGAATGCATAAAGCAGTCTCGCACATGCTGTTAACATGTACCACTCTCTGCGAGCTTGGTCTTGGGGAGGAGATGGTGAGGGACCCCAAGCCACTGAAACATCGACCACAAGGTCTTGCCAACACTCGCTAACCCCGCAGAAGTCTTGCGCGAATAGAGCTATTTATACCGATCAAACAGTTTGGACGTAACGATTGTGGGTTTATAGGAATTGGCTAGCCTTAATCTAATTCATTAGCAGCGGGATAGCGCTAACACGTCATCGAGCAACATAATGCAAAAATTTACGTACGGTGTTGTGGGTGTACACATTCTTAGCGTATAATCACAAATGACACTATTCCTTTTTAAACAGACACATGTTCAAATACCACAGAGTCAACCATTCAAGGCAGTTCATTGCAGAAGCACGCTTGGCCCAGCTCAAAGCCAAACCTATCGCTTGTGGGTACAAAGTCCGTAATTGGGAACCATTCTGGCTCTCCAGTGACTTGGAATTCAGTTCTGTCAGACATCTGTAAGCAGAGAAAATGATTGTTGATTATACAATGTGTATCCTTGGTGAATACCCCACACACGTGTTGGCTGTCATGTGTCAAGATGGTGTTGACATACCTTGGTAGCATGGATATGGTCATCTGATGCTGGCAGAGGGTTGTTTGAGTTGCCCAGGATCACCAGCTTGTCTCCTGCTTTGTCCTTGGTCATGTATGTCAATCTCTGACTGGCATGGGTGCTCAGCAACTGCAGGAGACCCAGCTGGTCTGAATGGACTGGGCACTGGAGCTAAGTAGGAATAGTAGACAAGGGGACAGGGATGGAGAGTCAGTTATGACCAGGGTGAGGTGGAAGTTAGCACTACAATTACTATTGTTAGTGCAGCTAGCAGAGAGAGAGAGAGAGAGAGAGAGAGAGAGAGAGGGGGGGGGGGGGGGAGAACCCAGATTCTGATCTCCTGGGTACCCAAGGAATTACTTTGTAGTGACAGTTACAACCACACTTACACCAAAGCCTCCTTCCAGCTGTGTGAAGGTCTGTTTTCCATCAAATCCTGACCAAACTTTCATCTTTGATGCCTGTTGTATGGATACTGGGGATCACATGTGCAGTCATGTGACCTCGCAGGCACAAACCTGTTGGCTGCAGTCCAAACAAGAACAGCCAGGTTTGCTGCAGAATACCTGCACAGCGTCATCAACACTGCCAAGGTTGGGATCAATCCAGTAATAACCTGGACGGCATGGAGGAAAAGGGGGAAGGAGGGGGGGGGGGGGGGAAGAGAGAAGGATCACAACACATCAATGCATGCTTACAAATATAGCACACCTTCACTCAGGGTAGGGTTGCAGAGGAAGAGATCATAGCAGCTCCTGCCTGGGTTGGCCTGGCTACCGTTTGGCCTTAGCAACTGGTTCAGATTATGACGGATCTGGTCTATCTCATTAAAGATTGTGAAGACGCCTTCCTGGAACAGTTGATCCTTGTTCTCCTGGCTGAGGTAGAACCTTCCCTTCAGGTCAGGTTGTACAGGCTTAGAGGAGGAACAGAGGGTAAGTTTGTGCGTGTGTGCGTGTGTGTGTGTGCATGCGTGTGTGTGTGTGCGTTGACTTACAGTAGTGGTAACTGGAACAGATACCTTTTAAACGTTGAGAGAGAAGTATTTAAAATAGTTGAATATAGTGCTAATAGATTTCTTACCACCTGACCAGGAGGACCTGGTTCTCCCTTCTGTCCAGCAGGACCTAGGGGACCCTAACGATAAAGGCTAGTGACAACATAGCTGGCATCTGTTTCAGTAACTAACCTGGTCTCCTTTTGATCCCTAAAGTGTGTGTGTGTGTGTGTGTGTGTGTGTGTGTGTGTGTGTGTGTGTGTGTGTGTGTGCATGTGCATGTGTGTGTTAACAGCTGTCATCTCATTATGTGACACTAAAACTTACTGGAGGCCCGGGCAACCCAGCAGGTCCAATCTGACCATTAGCTCCAGGCTCTCCGACAGGACCTGATGGACCCTATGAGCAGACACCATGCAGGTATACACCTTCTTGTTGTCACACCCACACACACCACTTACCGTGCTACCCTTGGGCCCAGATGGTCCAAGAGCACCAGGCAGTCCTTGCTGTCCAACAGCTCCCTGATCTCCAGGGTCCCCAGCAGAGCCCTTATCTCCTTGCAAGCCCTGCGCTCCCTTCTCTCCAGGTCCTCCGTCCACACCAGGAGCACCAATGATACCCTAACCAGTGTGTGTGTGTGTGTGTGTGGGGGGGGGGGGGGCATCAGTGGTGCTCCTTTGCAACACGGAGTGTGTCCTCACAGGAAGACCAGGTGCCCCAGGACTTCCATCTCTACCAGGTGGTCCAACGTTACCCTTTGAAGGTTAAGGGGAGAGGAGGGAGGGGAAGGGAGGGGGAGAGGAGGGAGGGGAAGAGTAGGGAGGGGGAAGAGAAGGGAGGGGGAGAGGAGGGAGGGGGAAGAGGAGGGAGGGGAAGGGAGGGATAGTGATGTACTCAGTGGCTACAAGTTTAGCTTACATTAGAGCCAGGAGCACCAGGCTGTCCTGATGGTCCAACTGGACCTTGTTCTCCCTGAAAAAACATGTCAGTCACATGCAAGCAAAATAAGTTCACACACGCACACACAACTTACTTGTGTACCAGGAGGTCCTGTTGAGCCCCTCAAACCAGGTGATCCAACCAAACCCTAATGTAGAACAAAATGTAAAAGAGATACCCCCCTTCCCTCCATCTCTTTACTGCCCCTTACTGTCCTTCCCTTCCACCCCCTTCCCTCCATCTCCTTACCGCATCTCCCCTTGCTCCTTTGGGTCCCTGATCACCAGACTGTCCAGATGGTCCCTGTAAGGTGTGCTCTCATTAGAACAACTGTTCATCAAAACTTACTTTCTCTTCCCCCCCCCCCCCCCCCCCCTACTTTTTCCTGACACAAGCTAGTGCTAACACAGTGCATTGGATGTTTCTTTTAAAGGTACAGCAGTTTTAAAGTTTAGAGGTCGCATTAAGGAAGTGTATCGTCCGAGATGGATTTTTTTAAAAATCAAGCCGGTTACTATATAGGTATGCTATATATGAAAAGTGGGCACACATCCTCACAGGTGGTCCTGGGCTTCCAGGATCACCAGCTGGTCCAATGGGTCCGGGAGGTCCCTGTACTCCCGGGGCCCCAGGCAACCCATCACTACCATCCTGTCCGTTTGTGCCCTGAGTGGAAAGGTGGAGTGGTATGTTAGGCAGGAGATAAAAGGAACACAGTACTCACAGCCGATCCAGGTGGTCCAGGAGGCCCAGCAGGTCCAGGGGACCCAATTTGACCCTGTGTGTGTGTGTGTGTGTGTGTGTGTGTGTGTGTGTGTGTGTGTGCATGTGGAAAAGAATTAATTAGCATACACATGCGGACAGGTGTTCTCTCACGTTTGGACCAGGTTCCCCAGTTGTACCAGGAATACCTGGAGCTCCGGGTGCCCCCTGAGAGAGGGGGGGGGAGGAGGGGGAGAATGGGAGGAGAGAGAGGGAAGAGGGAAAAGGGAGAAGGCAGTCACACAGATGTATTGAAAACTCATCTTTACTTACAGCAGGTCCTGTTGGGCCAGTAACTCCGGCCAATCCTATCTCTCCGTTTGCTCCCTTGGGACCGGGCAGTCCAGCAATACCCGCTGGACCAGTTTGTCCTTGGTCTCCCTTAGCTCCAGTTGGACCAGCAGTGCCCTGGGGACCCGGCTGACCAGCTGGTCCCTTCATGAGAACGGAGGTAGGTATATAACTATGTAAGTGAGGGAACCCATGCACTTACAGTGTTTCCTGTAGGTCCTAAGGATCCAGTTGCCCCCTGAGGTCCTGTGGCACCCTGTGCATTAAAAAGAGTTCATTTAATGGCTTATATCCCCCTGTGGGAGGGTGGGGGTGAGTGTGCCCCATGGGGGAGGGTGGGGGTGAGTGCTCCCCATGGGGGGACACACAATTTTGATGTTGATTGTGTTTTGCCCTTGCCCCCCCTCCAAAGGCTGTAACTTACAGGCAGGCCAATATCTCCCTGGTTCCCCTTCTGTCCTCTGTCACCAGGAGCCCCCTAAAAGGTTAGGTGGAGAAATGTGTGGAGGGACCAAGCATAGCAGAGGGGGTGAGGAGTGTGTACAGCAGGGGGTGGGGGGGTGAGGAGTGTGTACAGCAGGGGTGCAGAGGGAGTGGGGTGTGTAGTGTGTGTGTGTGTGTGTGTGTGTGTGTGTGCAAAGCCGGGGGGGGGGGTCATCAATCGGGTAAACGTACTGGTAGACCAGGTGTTCCATCTTGCCCGCTAAACCCTTGGCTACCTGGGTCACCCTGTAAGACACAGGTCACTACAGATGAACATCTTGGAGGGGAAAGGAGTGCCTCACCTTTGCTCCCTGGTCACCTTTCTCTCCCACTAGGCCAGAATCACCAATGTCTCCCTGTTGCCAGGCAGCAAGGCAGAGTGAACACTGTAACCTCCACCCTCCCAAAAGTGAACTTACAGGAGTACCATCATTTCCAGGTGGCCCGGTTGGCCCCCTCTGTCCTACCACACCCTAAAATCAAAGAAAGAAGTGTAGGAGTGTAGGTGGTGGTGGTAGTGGTGGAGGTGGTTGGTGGGTATATGCATAGGTTTAATGGAGCTCAGAATAGCAATTGTTAGAACTTCTAACCGGGTCTCCTCTTGATCCAGGTGGTCCCTGGGCACCCTGTGCTCCACTAGCACCCTATAAGGGGAGGGGCAAGGTGTGGGGGGTGGGGCAAGGCGTAGAGAAGTATGTATAACACCCTTCGTTGCCATCTCCCCTAACCCTAACCCTAACCCCCCTACCTTAGGACCTGTTGCACCAACATCTCCAGGGATACCAGGTGGCCCTGTTGAACCCTGTGCAGACGCAGGGGAATGTTGTCATCAGATGGGAGCAAGGGGCACGTGTGATCTTACAGGTGGTCCTGTCTTGCCATCAAGTCCAGTGTCTCCACGGTCTCCTGTGTCACCCTAATTGCAGCACAAGCAGTGCATCACATGACACATGTGCTATGGGTGCATGTAGGTCACATGACACATGTGCTATGGATACATTAGGTCACATGACACACGTGCTATGGATGCATGTAGGTCACATGACACTGCTATGGATGCATGTAGGTCACATGACACACGTGCCATGGATGCATGTAGGTCACACGGTGGATGCCACGCAGAAATAGGACTTACTGGTAGACCAATAGGCCCTGGGAGGCCAGCTGTTCCTGGAACTCCTGGAGCGCCCTGATTGGGTCAGTTGATACCATAAATGGTAAAGTGCAGGCACAGACAACACATGCACCACACACACACACATGCACACACACACACACACGTGCACACGTGCACACACACACACACACACACACACACACACACACACACACACACACACACACACACATGCGCACACACACACACACACCGTATCTCCAGGGGGACCAAATGCTCCGGCTAAACCTGCTGTTCCTGGTGAACCCTACAATGGGATGCATCATACATTATGTTAAAATGTGCCTGGGGTGGGCTCTTACTGGAGTTCCATCTGCTCCTGCTTTTCCAACAGGTCCCTGCAGACCAATATCACCCTTCTGTCCTGGGGCTCCAACAGCACCAGGGGCTCCCCTGTCACCCTGTAGTGGAGAGCAAAGGAGGAATGGTGAAGGTGATGGTGGTGGTGTGTAGTAGGGGAATGGTGGAGGTGATGGTGGTGGTGTGTAGTAGGGAATGGTGATGGTGGTGGTGGTGGTGTGTAGTAGGGAATGGTGTGATGGTGGTGGTGTGTAGTAGGGAATGGTGTGATGGTGGTGGTGTGTAGTAGGGAATGGTGTGATGGTGGTGGTGTGTAGTAGGGGAATGGTGTGATGGTGGTGGTGTGTAGTAGGAAATGGTGTGATGGTGGTGGTGTGTAGTAGGGAATGGTGTGGTGGTGGTGGTGTGTAGTAGGGAATGGTGTGATGGTGGTGGTGTGTAGTAGGGGAATGGTGTGGTGTGTAGTAGGGGAATGGTGGAGGTGACGGTGCCTCTCAATTCCATTATCACTCCAAACCTGAGGTCCGGCTGGTCCAGCTAAGCCCTGAGCCCCTGGTAGTCCAGGATCACCATCCTGACCATCTGTACCAGGCGTACCTATCTCTCCTCGAAGGCCCTACAGAACCAACAGTCTGATGATGTGGTTGCTTGCAGCAAAGTGGACCTTGGGGCTCCCCAAGGATTAACGTACAGCTGCTCCGGGCTGTCCTGGATCTCCAGATGCACCTCTGTCCCCTGTGGCACCCTTCTCTCCCCTCAGACCTGGTGGTCCTGGGAGCCCATCTTTGCCGGGAAGGCCCTGTGGGGGTGTGGCTCATTTGGCATGTGTGAGAAGGGCTTGTAGCTACTTACAGGATTTCCAGGTGTCCCTGTGAAGCCTGGTGCACCATCTTTCCCAGGCAAACCCTGGGGAAAGGGGGGGGGGGGGGGGCAAGGTGTTAACAGCAGGCTACCTCCTCCCCAGTCCATATTTATTGATTAGTTGATGTAAGGAATCAGCCCAAACAGCAGAACTTGCATACAGCAACTAATGTCCAACCAGATGTTAAAACGGAGCATATTCTAAATTATACTAAATGACATTAATTATGGCTGGAATGATGTAATTCACAATATGGTACACAAATTAATGCTGGTACCTATGTATCAATATGGATGGGGGGGGGCACTTACAGTTGCTCCTGAGGGTCCAGTTGGTCCTCTTGGTCCACTTGACCCAGCTACACCCTATGATGTGTGTGTGTGTACGTATGTGTGTGTGTGTGTTAATGTGGTGCTGCAAAGAACCACTGTGAAGTGTGGGGTACAACACATACCACATCTCCCACTGGTCCTGGGGTTCCATCAGGTCCTTGTTGTCCCTATGGGCAGAGCAAGAAGAACATGAGGGTAAGGGAGGTGCGGGGGGGGGGGGGGGGGGGATAGAAATAGCTCACCTTTTGACCCTGGGAACCTGGTGCTCCAGGGAGACCCCTGGAACCAACTGGACCCTAAAGTTTGTGTGTGTGTGTGTGTGTGTGTGTGTGTGTGTGTGTGTGTGTGTGTGTGTATGTGTGTGTGTGTGTGGGGGGGTGGGGTGGGGGGGAAGTGGGGCATGTAAAAAATGGTTTTCCCTCCTCCCTATTTTTACCTTGTCTCCTGGGATACCGTCAGCTCCTGAAGGGCCTGGCAGTCCTCTTGTGCCTTTAGTTCCCTGGGGACCGGGTGGACCGGGTAGACCTGCCCCTCCCTTGGGCCCAGGCTGTCCTGTGTACCCGGGATACCCCCGAGCTCCTGCAGCACCCTAATGCATTAAGGAATAATGCACATATTTAGCTTATAGTGGGTAGGGTGTGGCTAGGGTGTGGCTAGGGTAGTTGAATAATCTGGTGGGTGGAGAAGTTGAGTGGGTGTGGCTTACTCTGTCACCAGGAAGTCCAGTTGGTCCCACAGTACCAGGATTACCAGGTGCACCCTGTTACCATGAGAACAGAACATGGAGATTAGCCCACCAGTGTGTAGATGTGTTGGTGTGTGTGTTGGTGTGCTGGTGTTGTGTGCAGATGTGATGTATGCTTACCACTTGACCATCTGTACCATCCTTTCCAGACAGACCAATATCACCAGAGGCTCCCTAGGGTAAGACCACACCCACACACATGTACACACACTAATAACAATGGACATTTGTGTTGGGATGCCTTACAAGAACTCCCTGGTCCCCAGGCGGTCCTCTGGATCCAGCAGCTCCATCGTAACCCTAAACCCATACAGACAGCCATGATGTTGTGTGTGTGTGTGTGTATGTGGTTCTAGTTCAACGTACCCTCTCTCCCTTCTGACCAGGAGGTCCTACCGGGCCAACATCTCCCTGGGTGTACAGGTGGCATTATTTAGAACAAAGAGGTGCTGTCAACAGGTGAACTAACAGGTTGTCCAGATTGTCCTGTTGGCCCTGTTGGGCCTGGGGGTCCTGGTGTTCCCTTTTGGGGAGGAGGGGCAGCGTAGGGAAGTGAAAGTGAAACCCACAAGACATAATGACACTTACTGCTACTCCCTTCTCTCCCTGGGATCCTTCATTACCAGGGTGACCCTAAGGTTAAAGTGGGGAGGAGGTGGGAAGATGAGAAGGGATAGGACCACTGTACCACACAATCTCCAAATAAAGCCCACTCAATGCAGTGGGGGGGGGGGACAACTTACTGGTGTTCCTATTGGACCAGAGGCACCAGCAGATCCTTCTGCTCCAGGGATACCATCAATACCAGGAGGTCCCTGTGACCCTGGTGTGCCATCCCGTCCCTGGGAGAGAGGGAGGGAAGGAGAGGAGGGAGGGGTTAAGGAGAGGGGGGAGTGAGGGAGGGAGGGAGAGGAAGGAGGAAGGTTCTTAACTCACGGGGGATCCTGGTACACCTCGCTGTCCCGGAAGTCCCCTTGGTCCTATTGGTCCCTAGGAAGGTGTGGCAGGAGGCATGGCAAGGGAACCACATTGACTATTTAACATACTGAGGATCCCTTGGCCCCAGGAGCTCCGGCCTCTCCAGTTATTCCCTGGTTTGATGTGGGAGGGATGTTATGTAATAATATGGCCTCTCTGTTATGAAGTCACAGGTCATCTTACAGGTGGTCCAGTGGGTCCAATGTCTCCTGATGGACCTTGAATGCCAGGTGGCCCCTGTGAGTAGGGAGGGAGGGAGGGAGGGAGGGAGGAGGGGGAGGGAGGGAGGGAGGGAGAGAGACAAAATGAGATATGGGAGAGATGAAATGATGGGATGGGGTGAGGAGTGAGATGTTATGTAATATGCCACTAGAGTGGTGTAGTGGTGAATATGGAGGACTACATGGACCAAGGTCCATTGAGGAAATATGCAGGGACTACATGGACCAAGGTCCATTGAGGAAATATGGAGGGACTACAAGGACCAAGGTCCATTGGGGAAATATGGAGGGACTACAAGGACCAAGGTCCATTGGGGAAATATGGAGGGACTACAAGGACCAAGGTCCATTGGGGAAATATGGAGGACTACAAGGACCAAGGTCCATTGGGGAAATATGGAGGGACTACAAGGACCAAGGTCCATTAGGAAATATGGAGGGACTACAAGGACCAAGGTCCATTAGGAAATATGGAGGGACTACAAGGACCAAGGTCCATTGGGGAAATATGGAGGGACTACAAGGACCAAGGTCCATTGGGGAAATATGGAGGGACTACAAGGACTAAGGTCCATTAGGGAAATATGGAGGACTACATGGACAAGTCCATTAGGGAATATGGAGGACTACAAGGACCAAGGTCCATTGGGGAAATATGGAGGACTACAAGGACCAAGGTCCATTGGGGAAATATGGAGGGACTACAAGGACCAAGGTCCATTGGGGAATATGGAGGGACTACAAGGACCAAGGTCCATTGGGGAAATATGGAGGACTACAAGGACCAAGGTCCATTATACTAACTCCATGCATCTATAAAACTAACGCATGTTAACTTACAGGATTTCCAGTTGGACCAGGCAATCCAGCATCACCAGATGCACCCTGTGTGGTGTGTATATGGTGTGTGTATATGGTTTGTGTGTGGTGTGTGTATATGGTGTGTGTGGTGTGTGTATATGGTGTGTGTATATGGTGTGTGGCGTGTGTGGTGTGTGTATATGGTGTGTGTGTGTTTGTGTGTGAATATCAATGCAGCGACAGGTCGTCATTCCTTACAGGGGCACCATCCAATCCAGGTCTTCCTATTGGTCCGACTGGCCCAGGAGATCCCTGTTGGGATGACAGAGCATTGAAGCAAGCTGGTTACAATGGTCACACCCACTTACAGGCAGTCCCTTGTCTCCTTGAATCCCTTGTGGTCCAGGGTACCCAATTTCTCCCTGTGAGAGCAGGCATTGCATAAGAGCATGTGTTAGCCAGCCAGCTAATGCGTCACCTTATCTCCCTGAGAACCAGTAATTCCAGGAAGGCCCGGTGCCCCCTGGGGACCTTTTTCTCCATCTCTTCCCCTAGTACCAGGGGGGCCCGACGCTCCCAGGGGGCCCTTTGTGCAAGGAGGAAAACCTTTCGAAAGCCTGGACACACCTAGGTCATCATATCACTCACAGGCGGTCCTCTGTCTCCAGCTGGTCCTACAATACCATCTTGACCAGGTGATCCCTGGGGAAGGGGAGGAGCATCACTATCACATCACTAGCACCACCACAATCACCATCACCACCAGTCATCACCATCACCACCAGACATCACCATCACCACCAGTCATCACCATTATCACCATTATCATCACCATCCTTGTCATCAAATAACCACAATCACCATCACCATCACCATAGTCATTCCCACAATCACCATCATGTCCTCATCACCCACCAACTTACAGTGGGTCCTATTCTTCCTTGGGGGCCTGGTGGACCGCGTGGTCCAGGGTCACCCTTAAGAGGGAGATCATTGAAGTTTGCAGGTGTGCATTAATTAGAACATCTGATTGCTTACAGGAGTGCAGCCACTGGAAACACCTTTGGTCTGATCTGGTAGGTTAACACCTTTGTCAAGTGAGGATGAATCGGAGCTAGACTAAAGGAGGGAGGAAGGAGGGAGGAGAAAGGGGGGGTGGAGGGGGACAACTGGATTATAATTAACACACAGTAGCCAGATTGACTTACAATGTATGAAGCATCCCCGGGGGGTCCAGGGGGTCCAATTGGTCCTGGAAGACCCGGAAGACCTGGGTCTCCCTATGTGATAAATTTTTAAAAATTTATTAATTTTCTAACCCCTCTTCCCCAGTCCTTGCTTACTGTAGGTCCTTTTCTACCAGGGATGCCAGGTGTACCAGGAGGTCCCTTCGACCCCTACAGAAAAAGGGTGATGGGGAGGAGGGAGATGGGAAGGAGGGAGATGGGGAGGAGGGTGATGGGAGGAGGGAAGAGGGTGATGGGGAGGAGAGAGGTGGGGAGGAGGGAGGAGGGTGATCAGGAGGAGGGAGGAGGGAGGTGGGGAAGGAGGGTGATGTTCTTGTTACACTGGGTCCTGTTACAAACCTTTGTTCCGTCAGGCCCTGATGGTCCAGGAAGTCCAGGCTGTCAAATTGTTAACATAGCGTTGGTGACATCACACCAGACTACAAAGGGTTAAACGTACTGGTCCAAAGACAACATCTCCAGCCTCTCCCTTAGCACCCTTGGCCTGGGGAGGAGAGTACATCAATTTAGATGTTTATGCAAAAGGAGGGGGTGGGGTCCTTACGCCTTTGATTAGAAGGTTTCCTTGGGTTGGTGCCTGGGGATAGTAAAGCTCACTAACCACACCCACTAACCACACCCCAGTAAAAATGTTATACAGAGCTGAAAACCAGTTCACTACTAAAAGGGGCGGAGCTAAAGGGGGCGGAGCTGCTCACCTGGGTGGGTGCTGCAGTGGTCTGTGCTGCTGTGAGCTGCTGAACAGCTGTGTCAAGAGTAACGGTGACAGGGAGGGCGCAGTTTGGTGGGATAGCTATGCACTGCGCAGTTGGCTGGTTACAGGAGATCAGAGCAACCTGCTCTACAGTACCCTGTGGTGCAGAGGGGGAGGGGGAGGGGGGGAGAGAGAGAGGGAGGGAGGGAAAGAGTAGTGATAGTGAGGAGGGAGAGGGAGAGAGTGAAAATGAGGGAGAGATATATATATGCTTAGTGATTAAATCCTTCTATGTAAAAGGACTACTACGGGGACTCACAGCAAAAGTAAAAGCTGGGTCAGTATTATCAAACCTCTTGAAAGGACTGAGGTAGGCTACAACCTCCCCGCCACCAGAAGGCGCGTTAATAGATGGGAGGGCAAAGGCGTGACTCTCAACCACCGTGCAGTTCTCGTACAACGACATAATGCCATTGCTGTAGCAGAACTCGAGCGATCTCATCCCACCGGTCAAGTCCCGGCTGGTTGTGAAGGTGGATCCGTACAGGGTCAGGGTCGTGCCGTTGGCCGTAATGTTCAGACTACCCTGCTCCCCGAACCCGCCGTCGTATATTATGAACAGTGGGGCCGTGTTACCAACGGGTGCGCTGACTCTGGCCAAAATGCAGAACGGATTTATAAAGAAGTTACTAGCGTCGATACCGCTGTTTGTCCCGAAGTCCAACGGAGCCGCTGGTGCCTGGAAGTTGGACAGGATCGCTGTGAGTGCTGTTTCTAATGCCGATCCTCTCGCGCAAGCAGGCGTCGGAGTTGGAGTTATGAACATGTTTGTACTCGCAGAGTGCCAGCTTTGCACGAGGTCTGCAAAGGGGAAGAGGGGGGGGGGGGGGGGGGGGATCTTTAACACGCACTATACAAGTATACGTACGATTCCTTACCTTGAACGCGACAGGTTTGAGAGTTGGCTGAAAGAGACTGGCACAGCAGCAGGGCCACGAGCAGCACGAGTGACCTAGGGACGCAGAGCCATTAATTCACAAGGTGTACATGTGAGGGTGTACATGTGAGAGTGTGCGTGTGTGCACCTCGGTCGTGCAAAGGCTGCATGCTAGGACGCTTTCGAGATACGGAGACCCATATGGCGAAGCAGATTATTATTTATTTTTAAAGGCAGCAGTGCACATTTAACGACAGCTCTCAGATTTGGGTATTCGCTGTTTTGCTCACCTCATTGCCGGACGAAGGTATTGCTACACTATACACAGCCGCAGGTATAAGGCGGCGTATACAAGGTGCAACAAAAAATGCAAGGGGCGAACTACCGCACCAGACCTGCCGTTTCTACTGGGAAAATACTGAGCCCACGGCCAACCAATACAGAGTGAACTCTCGCAGGGCGGGCGCTGCGCCATTTTTGTAACAAAAGCTATTTGGTCCACAACAATACGGCTCGCAACACGGAGAACAACGAACGAAGCCCTCTACGGAGAGCGCTAGAGCAACACCAATGGACGGTGAATATGATTAGCGCCGCTGGCTTTTCACTAGTGATACAGAAGAGCCCGTACGGCCACATGCGGCCTTTATGGGGGAGGCGGCACCGTATTCTCCCGCTACTACTTGTCTGAGCTTTTTTAATGAAATTAAAAATTATTAAAGTCAATAGACTTGGTGCCGGTGACTGAAACATGGGCCTATTGTCGTTGCCACGACGCTCGCATATTGCTGCACTTCTCCAAGCGACAGCCGACGCTCGGGACAACGTTTTTCAATATCTATCAGTGGCTCCTCACTTCATCCGGAGCTAAGGCATCATGACTCTAATCCAGCTGTCGCTTCACTATGAGACTTGCTCCTTCCATAAAATACGGCACTTATTGCAGTTTCCCCACTTCAATTATAAGTAGTTATAATGATTTCAAAACGATACACATGCACAGGATACACCTGAGCTATAAAGTCATGAAAACTCGGGCCTCGGACACCGTCTGAACGTGGTATACCCCTGATATGCGTCATCCATCCAGCAGGGGTCGAAATAAGCTAGGTATAATTAAAACTGCTCGGACATGGAAGCGCGTTTGTACCAACAGCGCTCATTATTACGTAATTAGTCGGAGAGTGCAATATAAACGTTTGGTACATGTAAGTATGTATGCAGTTACGTTGTACCGAAAGTTGACCTCTCTAAAACTGAAAAGCACGACTACGCGTGTATCATTAGTAAAGCTAGCTCCATCGTGAAATTAAACTTACTTCTTAATTAAAAGGAAAAGCATGTACGCTATACCATTTTTTAAGTTGACCCTCCTAATTCATGTGTAAAAAATTACATACATGTACAAAATTACAGACCTACATTTAGTAATTTATAAAATGTCTACTTCGCATGTCTGTTGTAGTGCCTCATTCCCCCCAACCACCAAATACCTCAACAACCAATGTAACATATATATATCGGTTGGGGCGCGCGCGATTTTATGGCCCCCGGCTAGGGTTAGCAACTTGAATGATTTGGTCATAATAATATTTACACAAATACACTGATCTATAAACATATACAACTAGACTACACACAATGTACACAAAATGCTAACTATATCTACCCTACATCACTTTGACCGATGCTACGGGCAAGGATGGCAATGCATTAGCTCGTATATACCAGGCGAAGTTTCAGCCGCCCGTAGAGTTCGGTAAGAACCACTGACTTTGCCTTGGACGAGCAAGTGGCTAGTCGAGAAGCTAGGTCTTTATTATTTTTAGACGTATAGAGAGTGTCAGCTCGCACGAATCTATTTTTGATTTTTTTTTCATATGATTAAGCACAATAGCGTAAGCTTGATGTGAGCACATTTGCGCAAGCTTTACGTAAGAGTTGCTCATTCATACGGTGATTTATACAAGTGATTCAAATAAATTGATTCGTTTTTTTTTTTTTTTCCCCTCTGTCCTTTCCGCGCAAATTACAACTGATACTGAGGCGTTGATATTTTATTTCTGATTGGGTTATTTTTATTTTTGTTTTTATAATAAATTCGTATTTCATCTTTCCGAGTGTAGACTCGCAAACCAGACCAGTCCGTTGTGTATCAGTATCGATCGAAGATTGCCTTTTCAATAAAAGATGTAGGTCCAGCTTGCGAGTCTACCTTTCCATGCACTAGCAACAACACAGGTCAATGAACAGGCTTTTATCCATACGGTCCTCCACGTACTCCCTTTATCCGCGCGCGTCTCGAAGTAATTAGCTTCCTATAATATTTTTGCACTTTTTTGGCGACAGGCGGGCTTTCGGCGCTTTGCTCGTGGCCTGATTGGTTTCAGATACATGCATCACAATTCTTGCTGCATGCATGGAAAATCTCGTGCGATCATATTAAAACCTACGACTAAAAGCAAACTTTCGTCAGAAAGTGCCCTGCCAAGCATCTACCTATGCAACATCAAGTACATAACACGCACTGAAGGTCCAGACTTCTTCAGTTGAGCATCCTCGATCATCGCTGCCGACCAACCCCCCACATCATCGCGTCTGTAATGGTACAGGTACCTCCTTGATGTGCAGAGTATCGTTATATGTATAAGTTCTTAACAGGTCCTGCATGGACAATGCGTACAGACCACAGAGACGTGGGCAGCACATGTACGATTTGACTTGGCAGTATCACAGTTTGGCATGGCTATTGTTGCTTTTTACATTGTGTCCAAGGATGTGTTAGATGGCGCCGGTGAAAATTTCTTCGCTGAAGTTCTCGAAGTTTAATGTGATCAGAGATTCATTTGTAATCAATTTAATATTAAAATGGATTTCACTGTGCCCATTTTGGATAGGCACAGAGATGGATTCATTATTCCAGCTTGTGCCTTTAGTAGTTGCACTAATTGTATAATCCATGGGAGACGGAATTAAGCAGAACAGATCATGTATATGAACAACTTTCCAAGAATAAGGCCTAAAGAGAGCATGTGCAAACTTATACACTGCCAGTAATTTATAATCATTGCAGCAAGTGGTGTTCAGTTCAATCTACATTGGTACTACTTTCTGAGGCTCCCATGACATAACTTTGACTGTATACAGACCCTCTTGCACCAAAATGATCCATCATTGCTTCCACCTACACATACATTACAGCAACTGCACATTTCATTACCCCGTACAGTTCAGTCTACATTGGTACTACTTTCTGAGGCTCCCATGACATAACTTTGACTGTATACAGACCCTCTTGCACCAAAATGATCCATCATTGCTTCCACCTACACATACATTACAGCAACTGCACATTTCATTACCCCGTACATATTCTGCCTTGTCCCTTAACTCCATGCACCCCTAGTTATTGATGCCCGTAGCTATTGACACTACCTTCTTTAATGAGCACCTAAACATAAGGGGATGTAATGTAGTAGCGACATCATGTGATCTACAGCAGCATCATGTGACCTACAGCAACATCATCTGGTCCGCAGTGGTGATGCTATATAAGACCTAGCTGGTTTTGAAGGCCAAGACGAAGGGGGTGAGATTTTGCTTTTACAAGGCAAGTAAGTTGCAAGAAAGTTAACAGTGTTGTGCCACCTGAACAATGAAGCAGCACCTGCAGGTCACCAACCAGTAGACTACACAGTTGCTGCAAAGGCTTTAGACAGGACAGGCAACCATCGTGCCATGTTGTTTGACACCTTAGGCAGATAGGTAAGCTGGCACATTGCCTGCTCCTCTTTCTTTTTGTTGTCTGTTTAAATTTTGGCTTTGTATGGACTTGGCTTAGCTTTCGCTCTAATCTGGGTCTTGTCAGTGAGCCAACAATCTATTCTCTTTCCCAACACACCCATACGATTAGATATGGCACCCCTTTTTCACCTGTAGACTCATCCCCACATGGCTCAGCCTACACAAAGGCCTGTGACCTTTTTGTAGTCTAACTACAGGCCCTCCCTTTCAATACCACCATTGTCAGAACCAGGAAGGGCTGGAGGTTTATCTGCTCTTGCCTCCATATTTCCTCACTAATCTCCCAGTGAGTTAGCTTAGTGCAGGCCAGCTGCTCCTTGTCTCTCTCGTACCTAAGTTAGGCCCAACAGGTGGCATTGACTAGGTATATCCCACGGTCAGTAGTTCTCCAACTAGCTATCTGGTTGGTAGATAGACAGACCTGTGTGCAACTTTGAGAGCGTCCAGCGAACTAAAATGACCAAGACAGTACTCCTTTGCGCTTGTCTTGCCTTTGCCTCGACGGCATTTGCAGTGGTGAGCTGAAAGTATAAAGGGCCGGGATTAATGGGGGCGAATGGAGATGCTGAAGGGATCAATTTGAACAACGCGAATCAACCATTTTTGCCTTTGAATTCGCATTTCTGTCTTTCTCTGGTTGCTACAGATGGGCCCGCCTGGTCAGAAGGGAGAACCAGCAAATCCAACTGGTCCCGTAAGTGCAGCGGAACTATATATTAATTAATTTCACTTTTTTTTTCTTCCAAAACATAATATGCTATTAATTCATTTTTACTTTCACTCTAGCCTGGACCACCAGGACCACCTGGAGATGCTGTAAGTACATATACACACGAGCAGAGCGGTTGGCCATGTTTTACGGTCCTCTAGAACCAATGAGAAAAATTAAAAAATTGTTTTAACCCTGTTCAGCACCCTTCTTATCATTAACTCTCTCATCCACTTTCATTCCTTCACTCCCAAGGGTTTTTCCGGCTTAGATGGTAAAAATGGAAAGCCTGGAAACCAGGGTCCAAAGGTCAGTCTCCAAGTTTTTGCTTTGTCCTGTTGTTTGACCATATATGGCCATAGGGTGACACTGGCCCAGCAGGACCAGTGGGAAATGCAGGATCACCTGGCGCCCCCGCCGTAAGTCCTTGTGCTAAAGATGGGCGTGGCCAATCACTGCAGAGCTTTCACCCAACCAGATCCTACCAGCTGGCTTCTTTGATCCAAAAGGCCCCGCCCCTGAGCTTAGCGGAGTTAAGGTCTGTTGTTCATATTTCTTCAAGTTCCCTCCTCTCACTCTTCTGCCCTGACATGATAAGGGAGCACGTGGAAATCCAGGTCTCACTGGGCCTCCTGGATCACCTGGCCCAAGGGTATGTGTCTTCTAGATATCCCCCCCCCCCCCCCCCCCCCCATTCTTGTTCTTTCTGAATCCACCCCACTCCCTACCCCACCCCTTGCCCTCACACTCCGCCCCTGCCCCACCCCTTTCCCCTTAAACCCTGCCCCTTCTCCACCCCCATCACTCTGAACCACACCATACTGCAATGCCTCTTACTTTCTAGGGTGACTATGGAGATACAGGCAGCCTTGGTGTACCAGGTCATGTTGGCAACAAGGTACACAAAGAGTCCTTACGATGCACCATGATGTTAACTGTGTTTTCCTCCTTACCCTCCCAGGGTGTGATTGGTGTCCCAGGGCAGGCTGGTGCACCTGGAGCATCAGGGGATGCTGTAAGCGCTGTCACCTCGCATGTGTTTTTTAAAAATTAATAACTTATCTCCCTTCCTCCCTCAACTGATGGTTGTCAGGGTCCACTAGGACTCCCTGGAGTACCAGGCCCTGATGGACCTACTGGGCCTCAGGTATGTACATGTGGCACATGTGGGATGTGTTGACCACCATATCGCATATTTTTGTTCCCTGTTTTAATAATTTTTTGAAAAAAATTAATTTCTCTCTCAAGGGTCGTGGAGGACAGTCTGGTTTCAAAGGTCCACTGGGACCCAAGGGGCCTGTGGTAAGTCGTAGCATTGTTGTGTGGGGATCACTCCTAATCACTCCCCCTTCCTCCCCCCCCCCCCCCCCCCCCCCCCCCCCCCCCCCCCCCCAGGGTGAGCAAGGGTCACAAGGAGATGCCGGAGCACGAGGTGCCCAGGGAGACCAGGGTAGAAGGGGAGCACCGGGGGCCAAGGGGGGATCAGGAGCACCTGGCCTTCCCGGCAATGCAGGCTCTTCCGGGCTACCAGGACCTACTGGAGAGGCTGTGAGCAAACATACACACACACACACACACACACACACACACACACACACACACACACACACACACACACACACACTCACACACACACATACACATACACATATGCACATGTGGTGCAAAGTGCATACCAGTAACGTTACCTTGTACACACACACACACACACACATACACACACACACACACACACACACAGGGACCAGCAGGACAAACTGGCCCAGCAGGACCTAGAGGTGTAAAGGTTCGTTGGCAGTTCTCCACAACCGGCTTAATGTCTGTTTAGCTTCTCATATTGTTAATCATTAGTGATGTATGGTTTGGTTTGTGAGGATTTGAAAACACTGACTATAATTATAGACACACAACCCTTGATGGGGAGTGATGTCTAGTCGGGTGTTGATGTATGACAAAGGCACCTTAGACCTGTGTGGTTTTGTACCACCCTCTCATCTCCTTGTGTGGTTTTCTCCTTTTTAGGGATCCAAAGGGTTGGTGGGACCACAAGGTCTTCCTGGCCTTGCTGGACCTCAAGGAGATCAGGGGGACACTGGGTCTGTTGGTCTTACAGGAGCACCTGTGAGTCATGTGCCCGCATAATTTTAACACAAAATTATTTCCTCCTGCCATCCCTTTCCTCACTTCCCCTCCCTTCCCCTCCCCTCAATCCCCTTCCCTCCTTCCCCTCCCTCCACTCCCTTCCCTCCTTCCCCTCCCTCCATTCCCTTCCCTCCATCCCCTTCCCTCCATCCCCGTCCCTCCATCCCCTTCCCTCCATCCCTGTCCCTCCATCCCCTTCCCTCTCTTCCATCCCATCTCTTCTTGTAATTCTCTAGGGAGCCCAAGGTTCTAATGGAAGAGATGGAGCACCTGGAAAAGATGGTCTTAATGGAGCCAGTGGAGCAGTTGGGATCACAGGAGACATTGGACCTACCGTAAGTCATGTGATGTGTCACGTGATGTGAGGGGCTCATGCCTGGTGGGTCATGTGATGTAAGTCTGATGGGTCATGTGCCGTGAGGGGCTCGTGCCTGCTGGGCCATGTGATGTGAGGGGCTCATGCCTGTTGGGTCATGTGACGTGCCTGGTGGGTCATGTGACGTGCCTGGTGGGTCATGTGACGTGCCTGGTGGGTCATGTGACGTGCCTTGTGGGTCATGTGACGTGCCTTGTGGGTCATGTGACGTGCCTGGTGGGTCATGTGACGTGCCTGGTGGGTCATGTGACGTGCCTGGTGGGTCATGTGACATGCCTGGTGGGTCATATGATGTGCTCGTGCATATGTTAAGGTACCAATCCTTTTCTCTCCTGATTCACAGGGCGATGCAGGACCACAGGGTTCAGTGGGGCCAAATGGAGTACAGGGACCCCAGGTATACACATGCACACTCACATCCACACACATACACATAAATACACACACATGCCACACATACACATAAATGCACACACATGCACACAAATTTTTGTATGCATGTGACTATATTCACAAGCCTCCATCACCTCTTCCCCATCCAACCCTCTCCCTCCTCCCCTCCCCACCACAGGGTTCAGGGGGTGACACTGGTGCAACAGGAAAGCCTGGAGCCGTTGGTGCTCCAGGTAAGGAGGGAGCCAAGGGAGAGTCTGGGCACCCGGGAGCAGCTGGGGACCGTGGTCTCCAAGGAGACGTGGGGCTGAAGGGAGTGAAGGGAGATGGTGGAGACATCGGGCCTGCAGGAGGGGCAGGTGTGGTTGGAGCACCTGGATTGAAAGGTCCAGGGGGAAAGCCTGGGATACCTGGTCTGGATGGTCGGCCTGGGGCCAAGGGAACACCTGGAAGCAATGGACCAAGAGGATCCATTGGTCTTCCTGGAGCATCGGGGTTGGATGGAAAGGCCGGTGCTGCTGGGGCACCTGGTGCTACTGGAGCAGCTGGAAAGGAAGGCAGACCTGGCTCCACTGGTCTGAGTGGTGCTGCTGTGAGTTCAATGTGTGAGTGTGTGTGTGAGTGTGTGAGTGTGAGTGTGTGCATGAGTGTGTGTGAGTGAGTGTGTGTGAGTGTGCATGTGTGTGTGTGTGTTTGTTGTGAGTGTGTGAGTGAGTGTGTGTGAGTGTGTGCATGAGTGTGTGTTGTGAGTGTGTGTGAGTGTGTGAGTGTGAGTGTGTGCATGAGTGTGTGTGAGTGTGTGAGTGTGAGTGTGTGCATGAGTGTGTGTGAGTGTGTGTGAGTGAGTGTGTGAGTGTGCATGTGTGTGTGTGTTTGTTGTGAGTGTGTGAGTGAGTGTGTGTGAGTGTGTGTGAGTGAGTGTGTGAGTGTGCATGTGTGTGTGTGTTTGTTGTGAGTGTGTGAGTGAGTGTGTGTGAGTGTGTACACGAGTGTGTGTTGTGAGTGTGTGTGAGTGTGTGCATGAGTGTGTGTGAGTGTGTGTGAGTGAGTGTGTGTGAGTGTGCATGTGTGTGTGTGTTTGTTGTGAGTTACCATGCCCTTGGGGGTATATAAGAGTGATGGAGTTCTGCCCTCTGTAGGGTGAACCTGGTGACGATGGTCTACAGGGATCCATTGGTGACACTGTAAGGACTGGGGGTGTGGCCGTGCACATCAAGTCATTGCTCGCTTCCCCATTAACCTAGGGACCAGCTGGTCCAGTAGGAGGAATTGGTTTGACCGGTCCAAGTGGTTCAAAGGGACCTGCTGGTGCAGATGGAACCCCAGGAAATCCTGGAAGCCAAGGAGCACCTGGTATAGAAGGTGACCATGGAAACGCAGGTCAACAAGGACCAGAAGGAGCAAGGGTAAGTCACATGGTAATAGTTACATGACCGCGGGGGGGGGGGGGGGGGGGGGGTCACATGGTAATAGTTACATGACCATGTGAGCATATGGAAGGGTTGACATTAAAATAACCATGTTGATCTCCTCTGCCGCATTAAGTACAACATTTTTATAGGGAGAGGGTAGAAATGTGTGTGTGTGTGTGTGTGTGTGTGTGTGTGTGTGATCTCCATGTGTTTCCTTTATTATTCTCAATGTGTAGGGACCAGCAGGGCCCGCCGGAGCCCCGGGGATTGTCGGTGTCCCTGGAGACCAAGGAGATGTGGGTGCACCTGGTCAAGGAGGTGCCCAGGGACCACCAGGACAGGCTGTAAGGGCAACACAGTGTGCTGTGAACCTCCCCCCTTTCATTGTGACCTCATGCCTACGTGTTATAGGGAGCTGTTGGGGACCGTGGACTGCAGGGGGAGACGGGAGATAAGGGGCTGTCAGGAGGTCCAGGACAACCTGGTTTGCCAGGAGAGCCAGGCAAAGAGGGACCTGTTGGTACTCAGGGAGAAGCTGGGGATATTGGACCACAGGTAAACATATAGCTACCAAAAAAAGTAACTTCACCAACCCACCCCTCTGGATTATCGCTCCTCCATCCTTCATCGTCCCTCCTCCCTCCTCTCTCTCTCCCTTCTCCCTCCTCCTCCCTCTCTCCCTCTACACAGGGAGCTGCTGGTGAACCAGGTCTTCCTGGTCCAGTTGGACCATCAGGGGCACCTGTGAGTATCCTTCATGACAGGGCTGCAAAGAAGACCATTTTTATGGAATACTTTCTTACAGGGATCAAGAGGAGCAGATGGAACAGCAGGTGACGCTGGAGTACCTGGCATAGCTGTAAGTATACAAGAACCCTCTGTAGTATGTGGGTACTTAGACCTCTGTATGTGGGTACTTAGACCTCTGTATGTGGGTACTTAGACCTCTGTATGTGGGTACTTAGACCTCTGTATGTGGGTACTTAGACCTCTGTATGTGGGTACTTAGACCTCTGTATGTGGGTACTTAGACCTCTGTATGTGGGTACTTAGACCTCTGTATGTGGGTACTTAGACCTCTGTATGTGGGTACTTAGACCTCTTTAGTGTGTGGGTACTTAGGCCTCTGTAGTACATGGGTACTTAGGCCTCTGTAGTACATGGGTACTTAGACCTCTGTATGTGGGTACTTAGACCTCTGTATGTGGGTACTTAGACCTCTGTATGTGGGTACTTAGACCTCTGTATGTGGGTACTTAGACCTCTGTATGTGGGTACTTAGACCTCTTTAGTGTGTGGGTACTTAGGCCTCTGTAGTACATGGGTACTTAGGCCTCTGTAGTACATGGGTACTTAGGCCTCTGTAGTACATGGGTACTTAGGCCTCTGTAGTACATGGGTACTTAGGCCTCTGTAGTACATGGGTACTTAGGCCTCTGTATGTGGGTACTTAGACGTCTGTATGGGGGTACTTAGGCCTCTGTATGTATGGAGGTACTTAGGCCTCTATGACTTCCGAATGTGGGTACTGAACTATAAGATAAGACCTCTGTATTGCTGGAAGTCACTTTATACACATCTTTAGGGACCCAAAGGACCCCCAGGTCCCCCTGGTAACCGTGGAGCTCCCGGACCTCAGGGAGACCAGGGACCCCCTGGTCCCCAGGGAATATCTGGACCCTTGGGAAACAGAGGACCCTTGGGCCCAACTGGACCCACCGGACCTGCTGGACCTGTTGGAAATGATGTAAGCACTCCACCTGCATGTGTGTGCATCACGTGAGCACTTGTTGCCATGGCAACCTAAGGGTAACCAAGGCCAACCTGGAGTTCCTGGTGCTCCTGGAGATGGTGGGATGATTGGTCTGCCTGGACCACAAGGTGAAGATGGTGATGCTGGTGCTCCAGGATATTCCGTAAGCATTCCAGGATACTAGTGATCAAACCTGATGCATGTCTTGCTTACCTTAGGGAGAGCAAGGGCTTCCTGGTGCAGATGGGCTCCCATCTCCCCTGGCCATCCAAGGTGACGCTGGTTCCCAAGGAGATCAAGGATCCTCAGGACCAATAGGAGCTCCTGTGAGTACCAAAGGGGAGGGTACCATGTTCTCCCACTGTTCTCATTCACTCTGCCTGTTGACCTTGAAGGGACCAGCGGGGCCTATTGGGCTACCTGGAGTGCAAGGAGTGACTGGACCCAATGGAGACGTTGGACCAGCAGGTCCCACTGGGCCAGAAGGTCTGGATGGAGCACCGGTATGTACTGGGGAGGAGGGGATAACTGTCTTATTAGGAATGCTTAGGGTAGCTTCAAATGAGGTACATTGTGCACACAGGGACCCCAAGGTCCTAATGGAGAGAATGGACTACCTGGTCTGCCAGGCCAGTCTGGGAGGAATGGAGCAGCTGGACAACCAGGAGTTCCTGGTCCAGTTGGAGCAACTGTATGTCTGATCACAAGCACACACACACACACATGCACACACACATGCATATATAAGTATGAATTGCACAAAACCCTTCAACAAATGTGTGTGCCATATATTTTATATTTCTAATTTCCTCAAAGGGAAAACCTGGGTCAGTGCGAGGACCCCCTGGGCCCCCTGGACCCCCCGGTGACATCGTAAGTGTGTCCTTCACTTCATCGTATCATCTTATGACCTGCACCACTCCTCCCCAGGGAAGGGCAGGAGAGAGAGGAGCTAAGGGCGTCAGGGGCACACCTGGAGCACCTGTGAGCTGACCACACCCACCTGCTGAAAGCATATGAAATTATCATGGAGTTTTCTTTTTTCTTTGTACACTTAGGGTTCAGATGGTATCTCTGGTACGACTGGAGCAGTTGGGTTCTCTGGACCAATGGTTAGTTCATTAACCAGGAATAAATGAACATCTCACATTATGCAAAGCTGGGATGTGTGTGTGTGTGTGTGCGTGTGCGTGTGTGTGTGTGTGTGTGTGTGCGCGCTTCGTGCGTTGTGTGTTGTGCGTATGTTGTGTGTTGCCATAGGGACCAGATGGAGCAGCTGGACCACCTGGTTATCCAGGATTTGATGGGGTACCAGGAAAGCCTGGACCACAGGGTTCTGTGGGACCTAAGGGGCAGGCAGGAGAGAGAGGACCCCAGGGGACACCTGGAAGTCCTGGTATAAAGGGAGTTCTTGGTCCTAAGGGTGCAGTCGGACCTCAAGGGGACAGTGGAGACACAGGAGATGTTGGGCAGAAGGTTTGCTAAGGAATACCTCACACCAAACTTTGCTTACATTCAACCCAAGTGTTTTTTTCCTCTTGTCCTACCAGGGAGCTAGGGGCTTGCATGGCTCAGTTGGAACCAAGGGCACAGTTGGACTACCTGTGAGTAGTTAGTTAACTAGATAGCTTATCTTATGTTGAATAGTTAGTTAGTAAACCAGTTAATGAAGTAATCATGTGCTTGTAAACCTTTGTACCTACGTATCCAGGGCAACCAAGGTGCACAGGGCTCTGCAGGTCAGAAGGGGACAAAGGGAGATAAGGGAGATATAGGAGACAAGGGCATCGTTGGTCCTGATGGAGACAAGGGGCCAGCAGGCATCTCAGGAGATGCTGGACCAGCTGGTCCTGTTGGTGATGTTGGTCCTCAGGTAATTTGGCATGAAGGGAAAGGGAGAGGAGAGGGAGAGGGATAGGGGGGGGAGGAGGGAGGGGAGGAGGGAGGGGGAGAAGGAGGAGAGGGAGAGGGAGAGGGAGGGAGGAGAGGGAGAGGGAGAGGAGGAGGAGACGGAGAGGAAGGGAGGAGGGATAGGAAGGGAGGGAGGAGGGATAGGAAGGGAGGGAGGAATATTGATAAGTATTGGTACATATGGTGTATGGGTCCACTGAAGGGCATGTAGCCATCTTCTCCCATGTTCTCATAGGGACCACCAGGACAGGATGGACCTGCTGGTATCCAGGGTCCCCGTGGGGGTCAAGGACCTAAGGGACCAGCTGGATCGGTTGGAGACATGGGAGACCGCGGTTCAGCAGGACCAGCTGGACCTCCTGTGAGTGTTGCCATGGTTTCTCTTACACTTTCAATGTATTTTATCATCCGTTCTCAAAATTAGGGGCCACCTGGACCAACTGTAAGTTTTTGATCTAATCCCCTAGATTTGTTTGCTTTGATCACGCACACACACACACACACACACACACACACACACACACACACACACACACACACACACACACACACACACACACACACACACACACACACACACACACACACACACACACTAACACACACACCTTTGTGGACTAGGGTGGTGGAATAATTCTTGTTCCAGCCAGAGATCAGAATGCCACTAGGCCTGTATTCTACCGTGGACAAGCAGAGGAGACTGTAAGGCTACTGCAATATGCATGCCCCCTGCCGCGAGAGATCCCTCATCCCCAGTCCTGTTAGTTCACTAAACGTCCCTTTCACTGTTGTCTCTTCGCTCCCTTCCTCCTCCTCTCCCTCTCTTCCCTCCTCTCCTTCCCTCCCTTCCCCCTCTCCTTCCCCCTCTCCTCCCTTCTCCCCTCTCCTGCCCTTTCTACAGGATGTCAACCTTGGATCTGTAGCTGATGTCATTGAACTGCACAAGAAGATACAACACTTGAAGAGCCCTGCTGGTACAAAGGACTCTCCAGCCAGGAGCTGTCATGATCTGTTCCTAGAGGACAAGTCGATTTCAGATGGTAAGTCAAACAGTTCTTCAGACCAAATGTCATGCGATCCACTCCATAGGGTACTACTGGATTGACCCCAATGGAGGGTGCACCAGTGATGCTGTGAAGGTGTACTGTAACTTCACAGGAGGCGTCCAGAGAACATGCGTTGTACCAACCAAGAGCACCGCTGACATGAAGAGCTGGTCCGGTGATTCAATCTGGTTCAGTGATATGCAAGGAGGATTCAAGGTAACCACTTAGTTACCAAGTGAACAAGTGCTCCTGCCTGCTATCTCCCTGTCCACATTATCCCTCTCCCCCTACCCCACCCCTCTCTCCTTTTCCCCACCCCTCTCCCTTTATCTCCACCCCTCTCCCGTTTTTCTCACCCCCTCTCCCCTTATCCACCCCTCTCCCTCCCCTTTTCCCCACCCCTTATCCCCTCCCCTTATCCCACCCCCTCTCCCTTAATCCTCCTCGCCCTCTCTCCTCAGCTCACCTATGACATCAGCAGATCCCAGCTTCAGTTCATACGTGCAGCTTCACGCCATGCTGTGCAGACCTTCACTTACAAGTGCAGAAATTCAGCAGCAGCTGTCATATTCCGCACTGAGAACAACAAAGAGATTGGTGCCAACAAGGTCACCTATGATGGCTGCAAGGTAAGATGGCGTTAGGGTAAAAATAACTGATCAGACATGACCACTATGTGTGTATGTTGTCCACTGCAGTCAAGACCATCTGTGCCTGATGCTGCTTTCATTGCCGTGGAGACCAAGAGGGTGGAGCAGTTGCCCATCAGGGATTTTGCCTCCACTGACATTGCTGGCCAGCACCAAGAATTTGGCTTTGAGATGGGGCCTGCCTGCTTTTACTAAGCTACGGACTAAAAAAAAATTTTGATGTGTATTGGTGTAACGTAGCTATTATCAATATTTGAACGCTTGTACGTATGAACTACATACTTGTAAGTGTATTTTCTTAACTTGCAGTACAAAAACATTATTTATTTATTTTGTCGTCAGTTATTGTCCGACCGTTGTAGTGAGGTTTCTCACCCGCCCGCCATGAATACAATTGGCCTTCTCTTTGTCCTATGGTCGCTGCTACAATAGCCGCACAGTTGTCACGATAATGCGCCCGCGTAGAGTAACCTTCTTTGTCACCACAATACGTTCATTCAACGCACAGCGCTTCAACATGGCGCTCCCCACTCAAAACACATCGCTGCACGCTTGAATACGGCGCGTAATTGTGCGAGCGGGCTAATCGTATCCGGAAGAAAGTACCTCCTTGCTCTTTACTTGCAACGAGGGTTGTGTACTGCACAAGACGGGCTGCAGGCATGGGCCGTTCTGCAGTGGACAACCGCAGTGCCATTCTGTTCTTCCTGCTAGCTATCACTGCATGCGCCCAGTCGTTTCACCTCGGCGAAAAGACTGCGAGAGTATACAGAGCGGTTAGCAGCATAAATGAAAATGGTACCCAGGCAATAAACGCAACTACAGACATCAACATTTGCGACGGCTACCCTCCTGGTGAGTATTCACATCGTTGCGAGCTACGCACCCGGACGGGGCGTCACATGTAGTTTACATTTGGTTACAGAATCTACCGACTATGTGGTCGAATCGAACATCTTCAGCCAGAAGTTCGAGAAGCTGGTTGAGATGACAGTCGATGACTACGGTCTGCAAGCTTTTGCCATCACTCCAAGCTATGACTTTGTGACCGAGGGCAGTCGAATATGCAGAGGGGACTTCCCCCCTCGCTTCTCGATTCTCTCAAAGTTCAAGCTGTCGCAGGGCACGTACGGCCTCACATTTCTGAACGTGTCGGGCCCAGAGGGCGTAGAACTGGCCATCAGCTTGGACCTCTGCCTCAGCAGCATCAACGTCACCTTCAACTCTCGCTGTACCGTGCGGCAGTTGCAGCTGCCCTTCGACAGCTCCCTGCTGCTGCCGTCGGACAGCTGGCACAGGTTCTCTGTGGTTGTGGCGCCCCAGGCCGTCCTGCTGTACGTTGACTGCTCCTTGCAGCAAGTGGTAGACCTCAAGCTAGCTGGGTGTGCTGTGAAGTGCAACGAGAACTGCTCTGTTGGGGTGTTCCAACCAACATCCAGTTGTGGACAGGCTAAAGCGGTAAAGACATTAGTGGACAGCAGTTATCCCCTTCTACCCAACCCCAACTTCCCCCTCGTCCCCCCACCTCAACTTCCCCCTCGCCCTCCCACCTCTCTCTCACCCTAACAATCTTCCAACCCCCTCTAATTATTCGTTCTTCCCCAGTCCCTCAAATCCTCTCATCTATAAAATGTTCTCATTTCTTCTTTAGGTGACAGTGGCTCAACTGGTCCACATTTCAGACACTGGGAACATGGTACCGTCTGGAGCCCTGCAATGCACAACATTCAACAGGGACCAGTGTGGTTCAGCCGTGCAGCAGTCTGTGGATGTACGTGTGTCCTCTAACAGACGACCCTTGAGCGCTGGAGAGACTGTTCTGAATGTCAGCAATGGAGACACAGTATGTTGCCCCCTCTTCCTTCTCCTCTTCCCTTACAATAATTTACACAGGGCCAGAAAGGAAGTAAAGGCGCCAGCTTCCCAGGAACGGTAAGAGGGAGAGAGAGGGGGGAGGAGAAGGGAGGGAGAGGGGAGGGAGAGGGGAGGGGGGAGAAAGATGGGGAGGGAGGGAGGAAGAGGGAAGGGAGGAAGAGAGGGGGAGAGAGAGGGGGAGAAAGAGGAAGAGAGGGAGGGAGGAAGAGGGAAGAGGGAGGGAGGGAGGAAGAGGGGAGAGAGAGGGGGAGGGAGAGGGAGGGAGCAAGAGAGTGAGAGACAGATGGGCGCTTGGTAACCTTTAATCGTTGTACCCTTTATTCTTCTTCTCCCTTCAGCCTGGGGACCCAGGGCAGACAGGCCTGCCAGGAGTCACTGTACGTACAAACATTACACATTTGCGTGATGATGTTCATTAGTCGCCCCATACAGGGAGATCCTGGGATAGCCGGAAATCCAGGAATACGTGGGCCTGATGGAGACCCAGTAAGGATATGACATGTGTCACATGACAGGGGTGTTCTTTCACACCTGTGTTCTCACCCTCCTCCTCCCCCTCCTCCTCCTCCTTCAGGGTCCATCTGGGGTTGATGGTTCCACTGGAAGAGCTGGAAGCCCTGGACCCCCAGGACCTGTGCTGTACTCTGAGGTAGGGGGAGTGTTTGTGTGTGGGTGTGGGTGTGGGTGTGTGTTGTTGGGAACCTGCCTTAGTGGATTGGCAGTTAATGTAGTTAGTATGCCTGTATGCAGAATGCATTGGTCACCATTCTCCACACCTCACCATCCCTCCACACCCTCACCATCCCTCCACACTCTTACCATCCCTCCACACCCTCACCACACTCACCACACCCTCACCATCACTCCACACACTCACCATCCCTTCACACCCTCACCATCACTCCACACACTCACCATCACTCCACACACTCACCATCCCTCCACACCCTCACCATCCCTCCACACCCTCATCACACACTCACCACACCCTCACCATCCCTCCACACTCTCACCACACACTCACCACACCCTCCATACCCTCCCATCCCTCCACACCTTCACCATCACTCCACACCCTCACCATCCCTCCACACCTTCACCATCACTCCACACCCTCACCATCACTTTACACCCTCACCATCCCTCCACACCTTCACCATCCCTCCACACCCTCACCATCCCTCCACACCTTCACCATCCCTCCACACCCTCACCATCCCTCCACACCTTCACCATCCCTCCACACCCTCACCATCCCTCCACACCCTCATCACACACTCACCACACCTCCATACCCTCACCATCCCTCCACACCCTCACCACACACTCACCACACCTCCATACCCTCACCATCCTTCCACACCCTCACCACACACTCACCACACCTCCATACCCTCACCATCCCTCCACACCCTCACCACACACTCACCACACCTCCATACCCTCACCATCCCTCCACACCCTCACCACACACTCACCACACCTCCATACCCTCACCATCCTTCCACACCCTCACCACACACTCACCACACCTCCATACCCTCACCATCCTTCCACACCCTCACCACACACTCACCACACCTCCATACCCTCACCATCCCTCCACACGCTCACCATCCCTTCTCTCCTCAGGCAGTACTTTCTACACTAAATTCTAACAGCAAGGGTCCTGTGGGATTCCCAAGTCCTGTTCCCTTACTGGTCGGGCAGCCAGGAGCAGCTGGGGCATTTGGACCTGAGGGAATCCAGGGAGTTCAGGTTAGTCTCTGCTCCCTGTGTTCTGTGTTGCCATGTTGACCTGCCATAGTGACATTGTCTCTCTGTCCCAGGGATCCAGAGGTATAATTGGTCGCCCAGGACCACAGGGACAAGATGGGCCAGCTGTGAGTTCAAGTACCCCACCACTCCATCCCTCTGCCACTTACCTACAAGCACCCTGTGTCATTTACCTACAAGCACCCTCTGCCACTTACCTACAAGCACCCTCTGCCACTTACCTACAAGCACCCTCTGCCACTTACCTACAAGCACCCTGTGTCACTTACCTATAAACCCACTGTGTGAAAAGGGTTGTTATATGATACTGTGTATGGAGACGTCATACACAGTGTTATACAGTACTACGCTGCTAATTTATACACATGTGTAACAATCTTTTTTTGCACAGTGAAGAGCTGCTGTCAATTAGCTTAGTGCTTATACCATCAGCACTGCTTGGAGAGGGGGATGGGTGTAGAGTGATGGTGGAAAGGATGGAGGTGTAATATTAATTTGAACATTGTATGAATACACCTTATTTTACACCCCTTATGACATCTTGACTGACACCTTTTTGACCCCTGCATTTTTCAAAAATTCTGAATAGCTGCGCTTCAGCAAAACCACTGTGTACCTTAGCCACTCAATGTCTGGCCGATGATGTAACAGTTGCGTTGAAGTATTCCCTTAACCCCTCACAGGGTCCCCGCGGTCCACCTGGGACTACTGGTGCTCCTGGAAGTGATGGGTCTCGTGTAAGTCAGCCATATTGTGGGCTAGTGACCCAGTTACTGAGTGTGTGTGTGTGTGTGTGTGTGTGTGTGTGTATGTGTGTGTTCAGGGACCTGTAGGAGCAGCTGGAAACCGTGGGCCATCAGGAACAAAGGGTCCTACGGTAAGTGGTACACAAAGGGTTAATTAGTAGGAATGAGAATGATTCTATGACATTATGGTAACAAGTGTGACCATTGGTGTTGTGATAGCACTTATGTTAACAAGTGTGACCATTGATAACACTATTATTGTGACCATTGGTGTTGTGATAACACTATTATTGTGACCATTGGTGTTGTGATAACACTATTATTGTGACCATTGGTGTTGTGATAACACTATTATTGTGACCATTGGTGTTGTGATAACACTATTATTGTGACCATTGGTGTTGTGATAACACTATTATTGTGACCATTGGTGTTGTGATAACACTATTATTGTGGCCATTGGTGTTGTGATAACACTTATTGTGACCATTGGTGTTGTGATAACACTATTATTGTGACCATTGGTGTTGTGATAACACTTATTGTGACCATTGGTGTTGTGATAACACTATTATTGTGACCATTGGTGTTGTGATAACACTTATTGTGACCATTGGTGTTGTGATAACACTATTATTGTGACCATTGGTGTTGTGATAACACTATTATTGTGACCATTGGTGTTGTGATAACACTGGCTGTGTACTGACCTTATCCAGGGCGACCGTGGATCACTGGGATTAGTAGGTCAGCCAGGTCTACCAGGAGATAATGTTAGTAGCCATATTGAGCCGTGGGTTATGCCAGTCATGTATTAAACTTAACCTTTTAAGGGTGTTCCTGGTCCAGTGGGGAATCCTGGTCCGAGTGGCAACAATGGAAAACAGGTACTTTGTCATTGATACAAACGGATGGGAATTTACACATTTTCCTTAGGGCACTCCTGGTGTTGCAGGGTACCCAGGCCCACCTGGATCAGATGTGGGTTCTTTTGTTTACCTATTTTTATGAATAGAGATATGTGACATTTTCCCTTCCCCTCTGAAACCACACCTATTTGCACTTTTTAGGGGGTTGAAGGCCAGAGAGGCTTCCCTGGATCCATTGGTCCCCCAGGACCTCCTGTGAGGACCCACACTTATACTACTGCACAACCCAGCTGACCCCTCATCCTTCATCCTCCTCCCCTTTCCTTTGTCCCTCATCCTCCTTCCTCATCCTCCTTCCCTACTCCCCCTCCTTCCCCTTCTCCTCCTCCTCCCCCTCCTTCCTATCCTCCCCTTCCTTTCCCTCATTTCTTTCTAGGGTGCTCCTGGAGACAGTGGTCGTCCTGGTCCTGTTGGAATACAGGTAATGTTTACCAGTAGCACCCTACCGATGGGTACGGCCATTTGATCCAACTGTCATTACCTCCCCCAGGGTCCACCTGGTTCTCAAGGTCTCCTTGGCCTTGTAGGGGAGGCGGGGCAGTCGGTAAGACATCATTTGGATACACCCACTTCCTGTGTGATTGTGTTCATTTCTCATGTAAGGGTGCACCAGGACGCGATGGCCAGCCTGGACCTGCGGGATTGAAGGTTAGGTGGGGGAGTGGGTGGGGTGGGTGGGGAGAGGGTGGGGTGGATGTATCATGGATGTGCTGACAGTTCTGTGCGTGTGTGGAGTCAAAGTTGGGGTGGGAATTACAATTGCAGGCATTCTCTCCCCCCACACACACCCTCCCTCTTATGCAACATGTCCATTACATTGCATGGAATATCAAATTGCGTCATGCCAGTATTGGTCCATCCATTTCACTTGTTTGTATCAGGTGCACAGGGTCAAACGTTGGTGCTGCCAATTATAATGGGTGTGGCCAATTATAATGGGTGTGGCATCCAGCAGACTTGAAGGAAGAGTTTGAACAGATCACTGTGGTATTAACCCTTATATGCACATGTGCTTGTGTTGACGACAGACATGCCCGCATAGTTACATGTGCCCATATTTTGGGAGCAAAGGTTGGCCACACAGTGTGTGCCGGGGCCTGTGTATAAGATAAGCGCTGGAGAGGCTATTACTACAGAAGGGCCCCCATTGGAAGCCTCCCCTTCCCAGAAAGCGCACGTCAACATCCATAATTAAAGCACACCATTTTTCTCACCTTTGCAGGGTATCAACGGTAATGATGGCAAGTCTGGGGTCAGAGGTCAGAGCGGGCAGATAGGCAACCCAGGCCTTCCAGGGCCAAAGGGTCCTGTTGGACCAGCTGTGAGTCGACTTAATGGGACAGATAGATATAAAAAAACAACCTTGAATCTGCGTGTGTTCTTGGTGTGATGGTGATAGGGTGAAGACGGATCAGTGGGGTTCACCGGAGTGGTGGGTGCCCAGGGCCCCCCTGGTAGTCGTGGAACAATTGGACCTATCGGCAAAAAGGGGCAGGCGGGGGATAGTGGGGCCCCCGGCGCCTACGGCCCCAAGGGGTTACGTGGAAACCAGGGACCCAGGGGACCTACTGGCCCCCCGGGGTCCAACGGAAAGAGTGGTGCCAAAGGGGCCCAGGGCAGTCCTGGAGCAGTGGGACCCCCTGGTCCAACTGGACCCAAGGTTGGCTGGGGAAGGTGGTGATGGGAGGGGAGGAGGTGATGCCTGTTCTGCATTAGGGAGCCTTAGGACCTCCTGGTTTACCTGGTTCTGATGGGCAAGCTGGTCCTGTCGGGACTGCCGGAGATCCTGGAGACTCGGGTAATGTTGGAAGTTCTGGAGACCAGGTGAGGTGCAATCACACACACCACCCATACACATCACACATACACATCACACACACACACCACACATACACATCACACACCACACATACACATCACACATACACATCACACATACACATCACACATACACATCACACATACACATCACACATACACATCACACATACACATCACACATACACATCACACATACACATCACACATACACATCACACATACACATCACACATACACATCACACATACACATCACACATACACATCACACATACACATCACACATACACATCACACATACACATCACACATACACATCACACATACACATCACACATACACATCACACATACACATCACACATACACATCACACATACACATCACACATACACATCACACATACACATCACACATACACATCACACATACACATCACACATACACATCACACATACACATCACACATACACATCACACATACACATCACACATACACATCACACATACACATCACACATACACATCACACATACACATCACACATACACATCACACATACACATCACACATACACATCACACATACACATCACACATACACATCACACATACACATCACACATCACACATACACATCACACATACACATCACACATACAAATCACACATACACATCACACATACACATCACACATACACATACACATACACATCACACATACACATCACACACACATCACACATACACATACACACCACACATACACACCACACATATACACCGCACACATACATCACACACGCCACACATACATAAACATGTAAAAGATTTTTTTTTTTACACCAGGGTAATCCAGGACTAGCTGGTGACAAGGGAGTGAATGGAGCTTCTGTAAGTTTGGTTGGCAAAGGGCTTTACGTGCTAGATCCAGGAAGGGGTGTGTCCTGCCTTTACTGACAGCAGTTAGCACCATCACTAATACACCTGACCCCTCATCCTGACCCTCCACCTGACCCCTCATCCTGACCCTCCACCTGACCCCTCATCCTGACCCTCCACCTGACCCCTCATCCTGACCCTCCACCTGACCCCTCATCCTGACCCTCCACCTGACCCCTCATCCTGACCCTCCACCTGACCCCTCATCCTGACCCTCCACCTGACCCCTCATCCTGACCCTCCACCTGACCCCTCATCCTGACCTCTACCTGATCCCTCCTCCCTTTCACAGGGAGCTATTGGAGACCAAGGACCAGTCGGTCTTCCTGGACTGGATGGAGCTATTGTAAGAGCTGTTACCATGGTGTTGGTAAACACTGAAAACCAACTCCTCATGCTCTTATTTTTAGGGTGATGCTGGAAGCAGTGGTAGTACGGGTCCCCCTGGTCCTCCTGTAAGGAAACATTACTATTTCATTTCACACATGGACACATACGCACACCCACATTCATTTCTCTGGACACACCCACCAGGGTAGCCAAGGAGCAGTTGGAACAGCTGGTGTAGTGGGTCCTAAGGGATTACAGGTAAGCTCTCCCCTCCAGTGCAGAGCTGTATATGAGCACGCCTTTTGTATATGTTACAGGGTCAAGCTGGACGGCCTGGGAATCCTGGATTTGTTGGCTCACCTGGTGCACCGGTGTGTTGTAGTCATGGCAATGCAAGCCACACCTCACTGCCACTCCCATTATGTTTAGGGAAATAATGGAGCACCAGGAAAGGCAGGACAAACTGGTGTCTCAGGAGCTGTGGTACGTTGCAATGATGTGATGTAATGCTTGGTGTTTTACCCCACCTCCTTGTTGACTTTCTGTAGTGCTTATTAATATTATTAGTTATGTTTAATAACTACAATAAATGTCATTTGCGTAATTAATTGGATTGTAAAAATTTATAGGAGAAATAACTAGATATTTATTGATTGCCGAACAACTAAACAGAAATGAATGCCAATGAATGCCACATGTAGTTTTGTAACACAGCTATCCCAAGTGAACTAAGGGCATTGTGAGTTCAAAGCTGTCATTGTGTGTTGAACAAAGTATGTGGCTCAAATTAGATACTATTCTACCCCATAACAAAACAACTATGCTATGATGTCTTAGTGTGGATAATATACATTTTTGCAACAAATTGTGTAAGTAAGGTTTTAATTCCGAATTTATGGTGTGTGTGTGTGTGTGTGTGTGTGTGTGTGTGTGTGTGTGTGTGTGCGTGTGTGTGTGTGTGTGTGTGTGTGTGTGTGTGTGTGTTTAGGGAACCATTGGTGACCCTGGAGATAGAGGGCAGCCTGGAGCTGTTGGGAAGGCTGTGAGCCATTTTTTATTCTGTCTGTAACTGTGCCTTACTGGAAGTGCCTGCTCCCAGGGTGGCCATGGACCGTTTGGAGATGTAGGGAAGCCCGGAAAGAAAGGGAAAAGCGTGAGAATATTATGACATATGTGAAGCTATTGTAATTTAGGTTAAATTTCTAGGGAGTCCCAGGAACTCCAGGGCTACTGGGGCCAACTGGACCCAAGGTATGATTGATTTCAGGGTGAGCTTTGTTTAGAACTTTGGCTAACATTGGGACACAATTCCAGGGAACCAGCGGTGGTATTGGTCTTCCAGGTCCTACAGGCAGAGCGGTAAGAGGAGGAGAGGAGCAAACACATTGGGGTGACCTGCAATTTAAATACATTTGTCTCCTGTAGGGAGAGCAAGGAACTCGGGGATCTGTTGGACCAGATGGGCCTGCTGGGAAGGCTGTATGTTTAGAATGCATCAGTGGAGGGATTGAGTCCATTGGTACTTATGTGTACAGGGTATCCCAGGGCAACCAGGTGTAATTGGTGCAGCCGGCTTGAGAGGGTCACCTGTAAGAATATCTGCTTGGTTCTGTGCATATCATGGACTGACTACATGATGTGATCTCAACAGGGCCAACCTGGTTCAGCTGGTGCAAATGGCTTGCCTGGATCTCAGGGGCCAAAGGTGTGTTGTGGGTTTATTAATGTCACTCCCCCCCCTGCTTAACCTAACCTGTGTTTTTCTCTCTTGGTAACCATGGCAACCAGGGCACAGCTGGCAGAAAAGGTGACATAGGCAAGTCAGGACTGCCTGGCGTCCAGGTGAGCCATTGCTATGGAGACAGTGAACCAGCAGCTAAAGAGTGTGCTCTGTAGGGAGTTAAAGGAGCAAGTGGAGCCAAAGGGACTGCCGGGTCCCCTGGCCTTCCTGGGGACGTAGGTGTGACTGGTCCCCAGGGAAGCAGCGGTAACAAGGGCGAGAAGGTACATGACAGTGAAGTGTGGAAGGGTGAGTGACCCTCCTCCCTCAGGGTGCTGCTGGAGCACTGGGGTTACCAGGTGAAGCAGGAGCTGACGGAGCAGCTGTCAGTTTTTAACCACTTACCCATCCCAGTGTAAATGTTTCAATTTTGCTCCTGATGTTCAGGGACCAAGAGGGGCAACAGGACAGACGGGGGCCAAGGGAGCAAAAGGCACCAATGGCTTAGTGGGAGCCCTAGGACCAACTGGAGTATCTGGTACTCCAGGGAGACAGGTACGACTGCTGTGAGGGTGATTTGTGTGTAGCTTGTGACGGTGTGCTTCACCACAGGGATCTGCTGGGATAAAAGGTGACCCCGGCCAAGTTGGAGAGCGTGGTCCTGTGGTATGTCAACAGAGAGGGAGGGAGGGAGGATGGATGGACTTGGGACATTTCAGCAATACTTATTTCTCTTAAGGGGGTGATAGGAAAGGCAGGGAATCCAGGAGCCATTGGCTTCCCAGGACCAACTGTAAGTGTGTTTTTAGCGACTGTTGTCATGGTGACCTGAATATGCAACCATGACAATGTTAGGGAACTCGTGGTACTGTGGGGCTTCCTGGAGCTGTTGGATTAGCTGGTGGCAAGGTGGGTGATGAGTGTAACAAGGGAGAGTGATGGTGTAAGGGGTGACGAGTATAAAAAAAGGAGGCTGATGGTTGTAAGGGGTGACGAGTGTAACAAGGGAAGGTGATGGTGTAAAGGGTGGGTGAGTGCAGAAAGGTGTGTGTGATTAAGGTATGCAGTTGAGTAATCAGAGCTTCCATTGCAACCCTAGGGTATCCCGGGAGATCTAGGGGACCCTGGACCACGTGGAGCTACAGGAACACCAGTAAGGCAGAATACATTATATGCTTCTATCCGTGTAATGGCGTTGGCTTTGGACAGGGAGCCATTGGTGCAAAGGGTGAAAGAGGAGCAGCAGGTGCCACAGGACCAAAGGTGACCCCCTCCCCTCTTAACACTGAATGGCTTTTGACTCCTCCCATCTCGTGCTACAGGGAACCACTGGATCAATTGGACTTCCTGGTACTCCAGGAAGTATTGGCCCGGCAGGACCAACTGGTCTCCAGGGAAATCCTGGCATTGCTGGCCTCCAGGGTACGAAGGGAGCTAAGGGGAAAGACGGTATATCCGGTGCTGCTGGCGATGTAGGGAAACAGGTATGGTCAACCCCTGAGGGATGGGGGAAGGGGAGGATGATGGAAGGTTAGGGCATCTGAAACAATGGCCTCTTATTTTTAACGCTACATACCACACCATTTCTATATGCGTGAATACATTTTGGGTAAAATTAACAAGCAGAAAAATTCAATAGTGACAGGACCCCTCTTTGTACATCCGAATTTGAACGCTCCTACCTGAAGATATGGCTGTTTTGAACCTCATGGGGGTATCAGACCTCCTAATGCCCATACCCAGACACCAAAATGTATTTTCGCATATAGAAATGGTGTGTTATGTAGTTATTAAAAATAGGAAGTTCATAGCAGTTAGTTCAGAAGATGTATTGATTTGATTAGGATATTACATAAATCTGATCTCATAGAACGTTCCATATAATCACTTCCTCCTGTGCAGGGTCAAGTCGGGTTGCCTGGTGCTAAAGGAACTACAGGTGTCCCTGGTGCACAGGTATGTGTGGGTGTGGGTGTGGTGGATCAAATCAATTACACCTGGCATCTCTTACAAGGGTCAAAATGGTCCACCTGGTTCAGTTGGATTAACAGGACTCAGAGGAGACCAGGTAAGTCCCTTCCCTTTTCCCCCCCCCCCCCCCCCCCTCCCATTATTGCTACCCCTCTCTCCAACCATTGCAGGGTACATCTGGTAGTACTGGGCCAACAGGCAGTGTTGGAGACCAGGGAGCCAAGGTAAGGTGCAGGGAGGAGGAAGGTAGAGGAGGGAAGGAGACCAGGGACCCAAGATAAGGGGAGGGGAGGAGGAAACATCTCCTTCGTTTGAGGGCATGCTGCCTAGATGGATGTCCTTATGGGGACAATTACTTTCTACCTGCAGGGTATACGCGGCAATTCAGGTCCAACTGGTTTTAGTGGGGCACAGGGGAGCGCTGTGAGTTCAAACCTCCATCATTTCTGCTTGCACATTAAATAGAATTACCTTCTTGTGGCAGGGTAACCTTGGAGTGGCTGGCCCTCCTGGAAAACCAGGACCTGCTGGTCCACAAGTATGACCACACCTCTTTCCCCTCCAAGGGTAGTGGTGGTTATTCTTTCATACCTTTCCCCCCACCCCCCACCCCACAAGGGTGACCCAGGTTTGACTGGTTCCAGTGGACGCCAAGGTGTGACAGGAGATCCAGTTAGTGCAGCCTCTTGTGGGTGGTGTTCCCTCTAAATTAGTCCATGGCTTTACAGGGTCGGCAAGGACCACAAGGAGTGAAGGGAAACAAGGGAACCAAAGGGTTGCGGGTAAATAGCTCCATATTTGGTCATAATACTAAGCTCCATAAATGGGCACTTGTAACACCAACGATACGTTATGCAGGGTTTGGATGGATACACTGGACCAGTAGGACCGGCCGGGCCTTCGGGGCCAATCGTACGTTACCATGGCGCTTAGCCACCTGCTTGCAATCAGTACGCACTCCTCTTACTCTTCGTAGGGAGATCCTGGTTCAGCTGGCCCAAGTGGTCCAGATGGTTTCCTGGGAGCAACAGTAAGTAAAATCCACACGTGGCTGCTACGTGCCTCCATATCTCTCTCCCACCAATCATCATGTTTAGGGAGTGGTTGGTTCCCCGGGACCTTCTGGGCATACTGTAAGAGAAAGTACAAACCCCATTGGATGAAAATGACCGTGTGTGCTTTTGGGGGATTTTCCCCTTGCTCATTTTTTGCAGGGTGATGTGGGACAACAAGGAGTTCCAGGACTGCCAGTACATTAACCAGCATTGCCAATGCTTTCCAATTACCTCCATTTTCTCCTCTCACCTCCCTCACACACTCCACTTCTCCATCACTTCTCTCCCAAAGGGTGATCCAGGCCCTCCTGTGAGTGTGGTTGTGTGTGTGTGTGTGTGTGTGCACATGTGTTACCTATAGCTTGGCTTTTCAGGGAGTCATTATTGACAACAGTGGAACCAAGGGATTCTATATATCTGGAGAACCAGTTTTTGTTGATACTGTAAGCTTGTTAAGGCATATTGGTATAATTTGACCACACACACACACACACACACACACAGATGGTGTCAATGGTTCTTCAGCTTACCAACATGACTCGGACACTCGAACTTTTAAAGCGACCTGACGGAAGTAACCAGTTCCCTTCAAGATCTTGCTGCGAGCTGAAGAAACAGCATCCTGAAACCAAGAATGGTGTGTGTGTGTGTGTGTGTGTGTGTGTGTGTGTGTGTGTGTGTGTGTGTGTGTGTGTGTGTGTGTGTGTGTGAATATTCAAAATTTCATTATAACACTGTTTAGGTTTCTTCTGGCTTGATCCAAATGGAGGTAGCCCATTGGACGCTTTCCAAGTCCAGTGTGATTACAGTGATGGCAGTTGTGCTACCTGCATTGATGCAGACAAAACAATGGTGAGCACTATTTAAAAATGGAATGCCCAATAACCCGCTGCTGCAGTCCAGGGTGGTTGCCACGGAGGCAATTAGAGTGAAAGAAGGATCAACCCAACCATTATCAGCTGCCGTAGGAAGGAAGGTGAGAAGGCCAGGGGGATAGGAACCAGATGTTTAAACAACAACGTTTCCTCCACTCTAGTTCTCATATGAGATCAACAAGTCGCAGCTTAAGATGCTTCAAATGACCAGTGTCCATGCAGAGCAGATGGTCACCCTCCAGTACAAGGTACTGACATCAGCTGACAGAATGCCCACCTTCCATGGCCTTGGACATGATTCCACCATTGCACCTCAGACAGTATCCAATCAGGTGAGAGTACAAGGGGAAACCCCCTAAAATCTGCACGTTGGCTTACACAAAGATGACAATGTCCGTCTCAACTGTGATACCACAGCTGCAATGTATTGTCATAGTATAGTTAGGCTTAGTTTCAACTCACTTGCTGAGTAGCTTATCCCAGTGAGTATTGCAAAGCTTTCCTTTAAGTACTAGGGGATAGTCCCAAGATCCAGCCCTTAGTGGATGATGATGATGACCCAATGATAGTGACATCTGCAGCAATCCATTTTCATTATGTATCACACACACATGGGAAGCGTTTACGAATAACACATCAAATGTCTGAAATCAATATACAACAGCAGGTCATACTGAAAATAAACTATTCTGGTGGTTCATTTAATATGTCATTTATTGGCTAATAAATAACTAAAAATAATAAATTTAAAAAACTAGTCCTGTTTTAATTTTAATAATCCTTTCCTTATTAAACTTTGTGCATTGGTGTTACTGGCAGCAAACATACGTTGTTCAAAACAGTTAAATTAATTGTAATATGGTTGTTTACTTCACAGAAGCTAAGTGGCTTCGGAACTTATCATTTCAACACCACAAGACCATCACAGCTGCCAGTGTTTGATGTTAACTTCTGGTCAGACGTCGAATCCGTTGGTGTTGAGCTGGGACCAGTGTGCTTCAAATAGGACACGCACACATTATGCTGGTGAACATTATGGTTGTGAGATAATACTGACTGTATATCCCCCACAACGTTAATGCAAATCATTATAACAAAGTATTTTTTTTTTTGTTTTAAAAAGTATGTAACTGATGAAATAAGGTATTTGAATGCTATGAGAACCTCACGCCATATCTTCTCACTAGTTCTGCTTGGTATTCCCTCTTCAAAACCATTAGGCAATCCCTATAATGCTTGCTCCGTCTGAACGATCCAATGTCCATTGATGGTGCATGTGGCATGTGTACCATGAAGGAGTCGGGCAGGACCACAAACTCATAGCCCTGTGCGTGGAGCTCCATTATGTGAGAGACCTTGTTCCAACCAAACCCTGCGAATCGGGTGTCATATGGTGCAACAGTGCTCCTCACGACAACGTAAGGCTCGTAGTCCTTCTGCCAGCTCACCCCGTACGGTTTTGTGGCTGTGCTCCAGTGCTCAAGGTCAGTTGGCCCATGTCCTCTTGGCCATACGTCCGCCCTGAAGGGGTGTATCTTCCCCTTGCTAACCATGTCCAGCAGTTGGCTTTTGTTCTGCGGGAAATCCACTCTGTACAGAAGGGTTTCGAATGCGGGCACAACCAAGGCTTCTTTCTCCTTGGGGAACATGCTTTTGAGTGTTTCCTGCAAGCGGTGGTACAAACCCTGCATAGGTAGAAAGTCGATGTCACTGAGGTACACGTAACCTGTGCCAACGTACTTCAGAGCCACATTCCTGAGGTGGTTGACAGGGTACATACGTGACCTGGGATCCTTGTAGACCACATGAAGGGCCACATTCTTCCTCCTGCTCATCAGAGGCAGACGTGAGCTCACCAGGCTGATGAACTCGAGCGCCTCACTGTCCGACGCATACAGCACCAAACCTAGCGGTCCCTCCCAGTGGGCACATAAGGGATCCAGCATGTGCACCCTGTCCATTGATAGCTGTGCGACAAGTGTGATGTCGTGGTCACCCGTTGGATGGTAGTCGTAATGCAGGAAGAATGGGTGGGTCCTGAACAGCAGCTTCTGCTCCTGTCTAACGTCCTGGCATGGGTCTGTTGTGTCAGTCACCTGCTCTGTGGTTTGGCTGTTATTGTGGCGGCAGCTGGTGAGCACAGATTTCAGTAAATTTCCGTCGTACTGCTGAAACGCTTGGTGCAGGCCGCTGAAATACGGGGCGCGCTCGTTGCGAACGTTCTGCTTCACCGGCGAGTTCCAGTGGACCAGCTTGTATTCTTCCGCGTCATGGAGGCAGTGCGCGCTCAGGGTGTGCTCGCTCAGCTGAACGTTCCAGATACAAGGGAGGAGGTAGTGGATGTCGGGGGTATCCTTGACGACGGCATTAATGACGTCCTGGTCCGCCAAAGCAGCCGACCTGTAATTCCGCAACACCTTCCGTGTCACGTTCGTCCACGTGTCCCGCCATTTCGCCGCCCTCATAGCCTCCAGGCGCAACAGCATCACGCCGGTGTTCATGCCGCGGCCGAGGGCGGGCCAGGGTCTGTGTCGGTTCCACAGGTTCCCGAGGTACCAGTCGCTCTGGTTCTCCACCAGACCCATAAGCTTTCCGGCTTTCTGCAGCTGTGCAAAGAATTGCCACAGGTCCGCTACGTCCCCGCAAACTGTTATGTCTGTATCCAGCACAATTATCGTATCGATAAGAGGCGGGAGGACGTCGGTAAGAGCGAGCTTCAGCAGACCGTATACGCCGGAGTAGTGGAAATTTGGCACCCAGGACACCAGCCTGGAGGCGTCGTCCGCCTCGTAAAAGCTGACAGAGACTGCGGGTAGCTGCCAGGTTTCGAATACAGCGCCAAGCGTGGTTTTGGCTTGCACGTCGGAAACTAAGTGGAAGTGAAGGGGGTTTCGCCGGTAGAAGAGAATTGACTTGACAACGGTCACCACACTTCGGCTGGTGTTGTATCCAGCTGCGACCATTGCGATATGAATGGTCTCGCAGCGAGACACCTTCTGAATTGGTGGGGACGAAAACAACGCCTCGTTGTAATGAAATTCATTAGCCTTCGCAACGCTGGCTTCCGCCTCCAGGAGCCGTATGCCTTCATGCAGTTTTTCGACTTGCTGCTCGAGTAGCTTTATCTTCCTCACTACACTGTACCGTGGGACGCTTCCGTTGTATAGAATTATTACAAATAGCACAGCAGCAGTTGCAGCGCATGTCAGTTGCACGCATGCGGCTCGCCCCCGCGCCATTCGTGTCCTCGTGCCCGCACCCTGCTCGCACCAAAATTCATTTATTTCCGCTGGCAACTTTATGTACAAGGTTAAGTTTTTTTCCCTTCTTAACAGCAAGCATTAAGAACGAACATGTTCTGTTATCATTATTTTTGTTATCCAGTTTGTCCCTGGCAGGAGATTATGTTGCATCTTGATTTTTACCTACATGTAGTTTTTATAATACTACTAGTAATTAATCACGACCGCAAATATCTGGTGGGCACGACCAGCTTGCAAGAAAAAGGAGGTGTTGTTGGAAACATGCGCATAAGATGGCACCTAGTTGCAGCAGCTTTGTTTCTCTGTCACTTTGGATGCTATCTAACAGCTGAAAAAATAACGGTGAGTTGCTTGCTATATATACTGGTAACACGTAACGTGCGACATGGTTTCTTCGATTGTGGTAAACAGGTCGGTGTCTCACCCTCCGTGGACTGTCAGAATCTACCGCAAGCCGCCTTCGCGTTCTGCAACACAAGCCTGTCAGCTGCAGAGCGTGCCAGCGACCTCGTATCGCGGCTGTCTCAAGAGGAGCTCATCGCTCAGACCTCCTCCATCGCCCCTGCCATTTCTAGACTAGGCATCAAGGACTACAACTGGAGATCTAACTGCCTTCATGGGTGGACCGCTTCAGGAGGTAGCTGGCCAAGCGGACTGTACTGGACCGTATTCCCGGCTCCCATCAACCTCGCGGCCACATTCAATCCGTCCCTGGTCTTACAGGTAGGGCTGATCACCGCAGACGAAGGGCGCGCCCTCCACAACGTCATGCTCGCTAGGTACAACGGATCGAGCACGGAGGCGGCCGGACTTAACTGCTTCTCGCCCAACGTCAACCTCTTCCGGGACCCGCGCTGGGGGAGGGGCCAGGAGACGCTAGGGGAAGACCCGTTCCTCATATCGGTGCTGGGTAACGCCTACACCGTTGGTCTGCAGCAGGGGGAGGATCCCAAGTACCTGAAAGTGGCAGCCTGTGCCAAGCACTTTGCTGTCCACAGTGGACCAGAGGAACTGAGGCTTGGCTTCACAGCTTATGCGTCGACCCATGACCTCTACGACACGTACCTGCCAGCCTTCAAGTCTCAGGTGCTGGGCGCCAGGGTAGCCCAGATCATGCCGGCTTACAGCGGCTTGAGGTGTGCTGGGATCCCCGCAGGGGCCCCAGACTGTGCAAACCCGTTCTTGCTCCAGTCAGTCCTGCGCGACCAGTTTGGTGCGCAGAACTTATCCATCATATCGGACAATGGGGGCGTGGGGTTTGTGTTCTCGGAGCAGCACTACACAAACACGCTGGAAGAGGCGGCAGTTGTTAGTATGGACGCCACTACAGACATTGACTTGGGCCACGATGAGGTATACTCTACTTACCTCCCCAATGCCATATCCGACCGACTGATCAATCCGGCCAACGTTCAGGATGCAATCTGGAGGGCGTTTTACCTCCGTATGCTCTTAGGCGACTTTGACCCCCCATCTCAGGTACCCTACCAGTCGATTGACGCCAGCCACCTCAACACCCCACAGAACCAAGCCTCCAACCTGCTTGCCGCCCACCAGTCCATGGTGCTGCTGAAGAACGACGGCACCCTCCCCCTTAAGACCGCCGGCGTCACCAAGGTGGCCATTTTGGGTCCCAACGCTAATGCCACCTCCACCCTCCTCTCCAACTACCAGGGCATACCCCAGACTGTGGTCAGTGTGCAGCAAGGTATTGCAGACGCGCTGGCGGGCACTAAGATCCAGATTGTGTCTGCGCCGGGCTGCGCTGATGTCGTGTGCGGCGACACTTCGGGGTTTGCCGATGCCCTCTCCGCGGCAACCGGTGCAGACTACGTTGTCATGGTGATGGGGCTGGACGCGTCCGTGGAGGGCGAGGGGCACGATCGCGCTCAGACCGCATGTGAAGGGGTGGCGCAGGACAACCTGGCCCTACCAGGTTGCCAGACGGCTCTGGTCCAGCAGGTAGTGAAGGTGAACCCCAGGGTCGTGCTGGTACTGATAAACGGAGGGCCCGTCAGCATCTCCACCCTCTTTGACAGCAGTGGTGTGGTGGGCATACTGGAAGCCTTCTACCCAGGTGCGGCTGGGGGTTTGGCTGTGGCCGATGTCCTCTTGGGCAAGTACAATCCAGGGGGACGCATGCCCGTGACTACGTATGAGGGCGTGGCTGATCTCCTCCCGAGCATCAACTACAACATGACCGATCCGCCCGGACGTACGTACAGGTACTACACTGGAAGCCCCCTCATCCCTTTTGGGTACGGCCTCTCCTATACCACGTTTGAGTATTCCAAGCTGTCAGTCCTTCCCCCGACTGTCGCTCCGTGTGCGAGTGTGTATGTCACGTTTACCGTGCAGAACGTTGGTGCGATAGCTGGTGATGAGGTGATGCAGGTTTATGTCAAGCCTCCGAGGATTGCCGGCAGACCTTTCTTTCCCAACATTCAGCTCCTCGGAGTGGACAGACGCAACATGAACCCTTCTACCAATTACGACTGGGAGTTTGTGCTGAGTCCATATGCCTTGTCCCTTGTTGATGATGACGGTGAGAACTACATCTTCCCTGGGGTATACACTGTCTATGTTGGAGGTGGCCTGCCAGAAACACCTCTGGACACCACCACCATCAGCAGTACGTTCTCCATAGAAGGGGACATAGTGAACGTGAAGGATTGCCCAGATTCCCCACAGTGTTTGGCTTGCATGTAAATGTGTTGCTTTAGTTTGATTGTTGTTGTTAATTTTTTGCAGTTACCATTCTAAAAATTTTCTGAAGACGTGGCATTTATGCCACTCTACAGTGCGATTACTTAGCTCCAGAGCTAAACCTTATGTAGCAGACTTGAGCTTAGACAGATCAGCTCCTTATAAACAGCTCTGTCTTCAGCTCTCTCACCTTCAAGCTGACTGACCTACTCCATGAGAGCTGTTGGAGGATGGGTGTGGTCTAAGGAGTGATAACTTTGACTCCTTTCATAAACACAAATATATATCCATTCAACTTCGAACCACGGCCCCAGACCGGACCGAATTTTTTTTTTGCGTTATTCCATATGGCTAATCCGCGGGAAAAAGGGTTAGTTTATTCACTGCGAGAAGTCGAACTCCTTTCTAGGTTTCCCGCTTCTCTCTAGCCCAAATCCAACTGCGAAGAAGAGTCGCAGAGAGCCCGAGGGGTCGCTGCGTGTACCACGTGACCGTTCGCCAATACACAGTTCAAGCTCAAGAATCAAAAGCGCGGGAGACGGTGGGACAGCGCTGCCAGCAGGGACGACACCACCAGATGTCCGTGCAACTGCTGTACACTATCGTGTAGCGAAAGAAACAGTGAGTTTCAAAACAAAAAAACGTTGACGGGGATATCAAGGCGTACCTGTGTCCTGAACATACGCAGCTGCTACCATCAGCAGAACAAGAAATCCATGAGAAGTTTACCGAGCGACTGCTGGCTGCTTACAGGCGGACCAAAGACCCCCCTACAGAGGAGGAAGGCGGCGCACAGGATGTGGGAGGGGCTGCAACCAAGGCCACACTTCTGTCCAGTCAGCTAAGCTACAATGTCCCTACCACCTCAGTGCTCTACAGCTTCGACCCGCTCAAGTTCACCTTTGAACATCCTGAAGTGAGCAACTCTTTTGTTGCTATAAGTGGGCTTCATGCAGCCCTCACCTCATCCCTCCCTCATCCTCCCCTCATCCCTCCCTCATCCTCCCCTCATCCCTCCCTCGTCCTCCCCTGACCCCTCATCCCTCCCCTCCCCCTTCATCCTCCCCTCCCTCACAGCCTGCACTACCTCTTGGAGAGTGGTGTTGCTATCGGCTTGAAGTACAACCTACTACTAACTTTGCAGTACGTATTAGTTCAAAGCAGCAGTCAGGCTGTCATGACTCATGGCAGCTGTCATGCCACTCATGGTGCAGCTGTCATGACTTATTGCAGCTGTGTGACTCATGGCAGCTGTGTGAGTCATGGCAGCTGTCATGCCACTCATGGCAGCTGTATGAGTCATGGCAGCTGTGTGAGTCATGGCAGCTGTGTGACTCATGGCAGCTGTGTGAGTCATGGCAGCTGTCGTGACTCATGGCAGCTGTGTGTCTCATGGTAGCTGTCATGACTGCCTTTACTTTCCTTTGCGTAGACAGATGGCCTGACTGCCATTTATGGACGTGATGGGAGGCGGTACTCATTTGGAGGGTTTTCCCTTCTCAGCACACGGCCATTGGACAATGTTAGCCTTCAAGTGTCAGCTGGGTGTACTGAGGCATTCACTTTACCATACCACCACCATCACCACCACCACCATCACCACCACCACCACCACCACCACCACCATCACCACTACCATCACCACCATCACCACCACTATCACCAACAGCTCCCACCATGCCAGTTTAACAGGTATAATATCCAATACAGCATCAACCTTGTATCCGAGCAACCACCTCAGGTGAATGTGGATCAACTTCCCTCTCCTCTTCCCCCTCTCCTATCCACCATACAATTCCTCATCCTCTCACCCTTACCCCTCACCTCACCCTCTCACCCTTAATCCTCACCTCATCCTCTCATCCTTAGCCCTCACCTCATCCTCTCACCCTTAATCCTCACCTCATCCTCTCACCTTAACCTCACCTCATCCTCTCACCTTAACCTCACCTCATCCTCTCACCCTTAACCCTCACCTCATCCTCTCACCCTGTCCCCTCATCATACTCCCTTACTTCACATGTATCCCACCAGTGTTGTATACAGGACTTGACACTTCTTCGACAATACCTGTTTGAATCCTTACTAGAAATGTATAATTGGGTCAAAGGTCTGTCCTATCCATCTGTGGTTGTCATGACTACATATCTGCACCACTCACCATGCCCCACCCACACCACTCCACTCACTGCACATGCCACACCTATCACACCACTCCACTCACTGCACACGCCCCACCACTCCACTTGCCTTAGTTCTCCACCATCATTGTGAACACTTCCATTTTGTTCCAAGGTTTACATATCACAAACAAGGTAAGTGTTGTAGGCTGGACCCCAGCTGGTGATGATGTTTTTCGTCTATCACAGATGGCCGGATTGAAATGCTACCATTAAGTGAAGTACTAAATTACTTGCTTGAGTCTTTTCGTCCCTTAGAGGTATATGGGTGTGTGTGTGCGTGCGTGCGTGCGTGCGTGCGTGTGTGTGCATGTGCGCTTGTGTGTGTGTATGTGTGTACGTGTGTGTGTGGGTGTGTGTGTGTGTGTATTTGTGTTTTACTAAAACCAGTAGGCTGAAATCAGGACGTTTTTAGTACTATCAAAAATGTATATATAATTAAAATGTGGTTATTAACCAAGAATCATTATAAGTATGTGGCAGACATAGTAACTATAGTGTAGCTATATGCCATCCAAAATAGCTGTAGTCATCTAAAGTGTGTGTGTGTGTGCGTGTGTGTATGTGTGTGTGTGTGCGTGCACGTGTGTATGTGTGTGTGTGTTGCACTAGCAGACCTCAATTGATCAATTTCACGTTACGACCTTTCCAGCGACAGCCTTTCAGGGGAGCAGGCAGTGCTGCATGTGGGCTCCTGGTCACTGACCCTCTGAAAGTAATGCATCTGACTCGCTGGCGAAATGTGATCACATGACTTACATTGTTGCAGAAGCCTAAGTGCATCAGGATGGACAGGTTTAACAGAGGTGAAGAGGTAAGGGGCACTTAAAATAGCAGTAGTTTGAAACAGTACTCTCCCTGGCCTAACCTCCATTCTCCATGGCTCCATCAGCCATCTCCATTTCTCCATGGCTCAATTATTCATAATCAATCTCTGCCGAATAATTTCTTCCCCTAACACTCCGTTCCCCTTCCTCCCCCCTTACCCAGGGGCCATCACAGGTGGTTCACTACTGCAGCGTAATGGAGGAGGGCTCTAATAAGAGTAAAGAGTAAGCTGGCCTTTTGCTCCTTGCATTGTACAGTGTGTTGCATCTCTTCTCCTCCCTTCCCTCCCCCTTTACTCCCTCTCCTCCCCTTCCCCTCCCCTTTACTCCCTCTCCTCCCCTTCCCCTCCCCTTTACTCCCTCTCCTCCCCTTCCCCTCCCCCTTTACTCCCTCTCCTCCCCTTCCCCTCCCCCTTTACTCCCTCTCCTCCCCTTCCCCTCCCCTTTACTCCCTCTCCTCCCCTTCCCCTCCCCCTTTACTCCCTCTCCTCCCCTTCCCCTCCCTCTTTACTCCCTCTCCTCCCCTTCCCCTCCCCCTTTACTCCCTCTCCTCCCCTTCCCCTCCCCCTTTACTCCCTCTCCTCCCCTTCCCCTCCCCCTTTACTCCCTCTCCTCCCCTTCCCCTCCCCCTTTACTCCCTCTCCTCCCCTTCCCCTCCCCCTTTACTCCCTCTCCTCCCCTTCCCCTCCCCTTTACTCCCTCCCCTCCCCTTCCCCTCCCCCTTTACTCCCTAACCTCCCCTTCCCCTCCCCCTTTACTCCCTCTCCTCCCCTTCCCCTCCCCCTTTACTCCCTCTCCTCCCCTTCCCCTCCCCCTTTACTCCCTCTCCTCCCCTTCCCCTCCCCCTTTACTCCCTCTCCTCCCCTTCCCCTCCCCCTTTACTCCCTCTCCTCCCCTTCCCCTCCCCCTTTACTCCCTCTCCTCCCCTTCCCCTCCCCCTTTACTCCCTCTCCTCCCCTTCCCCTCCCCCTTTACTCCCTCTCCTCCCCTTCCCCTCCCCCTTTACTCCCTCTCCTCCCCTTCCCCTCCCCCTTTACTCCCTCTCCTCCCCTTCCCCTCCCCCTTTACTCCCTCTCCTCCCCTTCCCCTCCCCCTTTACTCCCTCTCCTCCCCTTCCCCTCCCCCTTTACTCCCTCTCCTCCCCTTCCCCTCCCCCTTTACTCCCTCTCCTCCCCTTCCCCTCCCCCTTTACTCCCTCTCCTCCCCTTCCCCTCCCCCTTTACTCCCTCTCCTCCCCTTCCCCTCCCCCTTTACTCCCTCTCCTCCCCTTCCCCTCCCCCTTTACTCCCTCTCCTCCCCTTCCCCTCCCCCTTTACTCCCTCTCCTCCCCTTCCCCTCCCCCTTTACTCCCTCTCCTCCCCTTCCCCTCCCCCTTTACTCCCTCTCCTCCCCTTCCCCTCCCCCTTTACTCCCTCTCCTCCCCTCCCCCTCCCCCTTTACTCCCTCTCCACTCCAGACAACAAGAGAAGCAGGATTTGTACTTGGAGCTGCATCGGAAGTCAGTTGAAGGGTAGGTAGGGACTCCTACTGTGTGGGGAGAGGGGGCGGGAGGGTGGGGGTGGGGTCAGTTGATGATGACACCATGCCATTATTTTTAGCTCATTAAGTTTGTACATGGTGAGTGTTACCACAGTTAGTGCATGTGTATGTGTGCGTTAGGGCATGTTTGTGTGCCACCACAGAATCAGTACATGTGTTTGTGTGTGTGTGTGTGTGTGTGTGTGTGTGTGTGTGTGTTACCACAGAGATTTGAAGAGGAAAGAATACTTCCAGCACAAGAACCTCAAACATGAACTGCAGTCATACCATATTTGGAAGTAAGTCCATGTGTGAGATTTAAGACTTAAAGTGCGTGTGTTTGTGTGTGTGTGTATGTGTGTGTGTGCATTGTGAATGTATATATGTCCCTTTTTAGCGAGCAGAGGGAGATTGCTGTGTTAATATCAAGTGATGGACTCTACAGTAGTGGCCTATACACGGATGTAGCTCAGGTATGTGAGGACATTCCAGTACTATGTTTATGTATCTCCCCTCCTCCCCATCTGCCCAATCCTTACACAGTACTCTCTGACCCTTCCCGCACTCACCCACCATCTTGTGTTCCACATGGCGGCTGCTAGACTTGAAGCACTGCTTCAGTACACCTTTAAGAACAAGCATCTTCTCCAAGTATGTGTGTGTGTGTGTGTTGTTTGTGTGTGTGTGTGGTGTTTGTGTGTATGTGGTGTTTGTGTGTGTGCATGTGGTGTTTGTGTGTGTGTGGTGTTTGTGTGTGTGTGGTGTTTGTGTGTGTGTGGTGTTTGTGTGTGTGTGGTGTTTGTGTGTGTGTGGTGTTTGTATGGTGTGGTGTGTGTGGTGTGGTGTGGTGTGTGGTGTGGTGTGGTGTGTGTTTTTGTTGTATCCCTCAACACACAAATCCAACCTCCATCTTCCTTGCAGTGTGCACTGACACACCCATCTTTCTCGGTCAAGACAGAAGACCACTTGAGGACGTCACTGTCCAACTGTGGTCTGAGGAGACCAGAGTATGCAAAGCCAACTGGTACCCAGCGGAAAGGTCTGCACGCACTTCTGAACTTGGGAGCAGCAATGGAGAAGTGTGAAGAAAGCATTACCCTGTGAGTGTGTGGATATGTGAGTGTGGATGTGTGTGTGAATGTGTGTGTGTGTGAGTGTGTTTGGTGTGTATATGTGTGTGTATATGTGTGTGTAGGTGTGTGGGTAGATGTGTGCAACACATAATCCCACACACACCCCCCACACACATCATACAGAAAACTCCTTGAGATAAACAATAAACTGCTTGAGAGGGTTCAGTTACCCATGTCTGTACAATTACCTCTGTGGAATAACTAGAGCTGTATAACTGTAGATCAGGACATAACGAAAGGCTGGAGTTTCTAGGGGATGCAGTCCTGGAATACATTTGCAGGTAAGGGCACTCACAGAAACGTATATCATCTTTTTCATTGATATGTGTACACACATACACACACACATACATACATACATACATACATACATACATACATACATACATACATACATACATACATACATACATACATACATACATACATACATACATACATACATACATACATACATACATACATACATACATACATACATACATACATACATACACACACAAACATACATACATGCATGCACACATACACACATACATACATAATAAATACATACATACATACATACATACATACATATACATACATACATACATACATACTTACATACATACCATGCACACGCACACACACACACACACACACACCACCACCACCAACCAACCTAAGTTTGCATCTATTCCACCTCTTCCCTGGCCATTCAGTTGGTCAGATCACAATCTTTCGCCGTGCCCTGGTGAAGAATCGTCACCTGAGCACGCTTGCTGCCAAGCTCCACCTACTTCACTACATGCAGGCTGCCCCTAGCCTTGACCTTTGCACTGAGGCTGACTTCTGCCACGCCGCTGCAAACTGCCTGGAGGCTCTCTTGGGAGCTGTGTTCCTGGACAGTGGCCTGCATGAATGCCAAAGCCTGTTTGCCAGACTGGTATTTCCTGAAGAGGTATGGTGTGGAGAGGGAGGAGTGGACCATGTGATGGTGGGATGTGAGAGGGTGTGATAGTGTGGTGTGGAGGGAGGAGTGGACCATGCGATGGTGGGTGTGAGAGGGGTGTGCTGGTGTGGTGTGAAGAGGGAGGAGTGGACCATGTGATGGTGGGTGTGAGAGAGGTGTGATGGTGTGGTGTGAAGAGGGAGGAGTGGACCATGTGATGGTGGGTGTGAGAGAGGTGTGATGGTGTGGTGTGAAGAGGGAGGAGTGGACTATGTGATGGTGTGGTGTGAGAGGGTGTGGTGTGAAGTGGGAGGAGTGAACTGTGATGGTGATGGAAGCTATATCAATGTGAGGTAGTGATTAAATATGCGGTACTTACTATTCATTTCCAGGAACTCTACCAAGTGTGGATGGGGTACCCAGTTCATCCACTTCAGGTGATGGGTACAGTTATGGGATGGCAGCGTGTAATAACACTTCCTGCACCACCTCCTGTAGGCGGAGCATCCAGAAGGAGATCGTCATATCATAGGGGAATCTGAGCTCCTGCAGGTAAGTCAGAGGGGAATTACAAGAGGGAATTATCCTCAGAAGTGTTGTATATGTGTGTGTGGTCCTGTGTGCAGAGATTTTCATAATGTGTCCATCTCTGTCTGTCTTCACTTCCCATCCCAGAAAATGGTGCCCTTGGAACAGTCTGTTGGTGTGCAGTTCACTCACATCAGGGTCCTGGCCAAAGCCTTCACCCACTCTTCCATGGGCTACACAAACCTGACCAGGTAAGTAACTACCCATTGCTATTGAGACATCAGAGGTGTCTTTGGTACAGATGCCTATACAGTCTCATGCCTTTCAAGCTGCATCCCAAATTTAAAGGCATGCTTGGTTCCAACAGATCTCATCTGTAAAGGCTGGCGACATACACGGGTCGACTTATCTACCGATTTATCGCCTGCAACTAAATAAATATATGTAAAAACTCCGTAAAACTTTAGTTTACCGGATTTTCACCCGTATTCATTTGAGTTGCAGGCAATAAATCGGCAGATAGTCGACCCGTGTATGCCGGCCTTAGCAACTGTACAGTGGGGTAATGCTGGCATCACCTTTGGGGTGTGTGCAGGATTAGATGTAGTTGTAGTGCAGTTAGTTATGTAGTGGAGCTGTTTACTTACAATATTTATTTTGTGAAGGAAAAGGGACACACAATGGTGGCTGCATGCTCTTACAGTGAACCTAAAAACATTTGGTATGGCAAAATGGGACAACTCTCTCCACAAATGAATGTAATTTCTAGGCGCCCCAATGCCTCTTGTTTGACATGGATGGGTAATGCATGTAGTTTAAACTCTGCTGACTTTAATTAATAGTGATTGAAAAGGGATGCCTTACAGTACCGGCTCAGAACAACGGAAAATAAGGCATATTCATGGTGTTCATAGTGCAACCTTACTGCTTTCATCCATCGATATCGATCGATCTGGACCAGTAATGTTGCGCTAGGAACACCAACAGCTTTCCCAGCTCCAAAATGAATATATCTTATTTTTCATTTTTGTGAGCTGTGACTTTTTGGTTGTTCCGAGTCTGTATCAGATTATAGGATGCATGTAGTTGGTATTTCCTTTTATTTTTTATTCATTATCTTCATCACATCCTGTTGAGTTAAATTTAGCACCCACCACTTTTGTTATCTCCTTACTTCTAAATCCCTTTGTCTATTGTCCTTCCTCCCCCTTCTTGCTCCCTTTCCTCCTTCACCACCCCCCCTCCACTCCTCCCTCCCTTCTCCTTCCCCTCCTCCTTAACTTGCCTCTCTTACCAGAGGTGACTACCAGACAATGGAGCTCCTTGGTGATGCAGTGTTGCAGCTTCTAACTACCAACTATATTTACCATCACTACCCCCATCACCATGAGGGTCATCTGTCGGTCAGCAGGCTATGACCTCCTTCCCAGTGTCTAATTTTTTTGTTTGTATCTTAATAGTTCTTGCGGATGGCACTAGTGTACAACAAACAGCTGGCGAGAGTGTCTTCAGAGCTGGGCTTTGCTCGATACATCCTAACAGGCAGAACTGAGGTGTGTGCTGATGAGTACTGTAGGTGGATGTATGTGTATTTGTGTGTGTGTGTGTGTATTTGTGTGTGTGTGTGTATTTGTGTGTGTGTGTGTATTTGTGTGTGTGTGTGTGTATTTGTGTGTGTGTGTGTATTTGTGTGTGTGAATGCTTGTGTGTGTGTGTGTGATATGTAAGGTGGCCATTTGTTCCTTTCCCCCTACCAGAATGTGACTGTGAGTAGTAAGATGATGGCTGACGTTGTGGAGTCTTTCCTGGCTGCCCTGGTGTTGGACCAAGGGCTTATGTTTGCCCAGAAGTTCTGTGAAGTGTGCATCTTCCCCAAGTTGTTGGTGAGGGATGGGAGGGGAAGGAGAAGAGGAGATATCTATGTACAGTGAAGACAGGACCTTTTATACTTGATGTCAGTACATTTATGTGTGCATGTGTGTTGTGTGTGTGTGCGTGCGTGTGCATGTGTGTGTGTGTGTGTGTGTGTGTGTGTGTGTGTTTGTGTGTGTGTGCGTGTGCAGGAATGTTCTGAAGGGCTAAACTGGCTTGATGCTAAGACCAGACTCCAGTATGCTTTGGTGCACACTTGCAGAGTACAGAGAAGGCCGGTAGAGATGCCTCAATACAGGTCCAGTTGTGTGGTGGTGTGCCTTCCCCACTTAACTACCTCTGAAACCACCAGGGTTGTGAAGGTCGAAGGGCCTGCTAACAGGAGGACCTTTACAGGTATGGTCGAATTGTTAGGGTGTGGATGATGAAGATGATTGTTAGGGTGAGGATGATGAAGGTGATTGTTAGGGTCAGGATGATGAAGGTGATTGTTAGGGTGAGGATGATGAAGGTGATTGTTAGGGTGAGGATGATGAAGGTGATTGTTAGGGTGAGGATGATGAAGGTGATTGTTAGGGTGAGGATGATGAAGGTGATTGTTAGGTGTGGTTGATGAAGGTGATTATTAGGGTGAGGATGATGAAGGTGATTGTTAGGGTGTGGTTGATAAAGGGTGATGGTGAAGTTGTTTTAAAGGTTGATTTTAAAAAAACATGTCAATTGTGGTCATGAAAAAGGACCTAACGCAAAGGTTGACGTGTGCAATTGGAAATGTAAACTAAAAATTCAGGCCACTGTAACTCCATGATGGACAGACTAATTTCCAGTGCATAAGAAAGAAGTTGTAGAGGACCTACTTTTCGAAGCCTTAAAAAAAAAAGTGGCATTAAAATTTAGGTCCCTTTCTGCGACTATGATTATATATTTTGAGTGAACCATCAAAACATAATTATTCAAGTCTCAAGGTAAAGTAATCAGTATAGTTTGATTAACTGTTTGATTAACCATGGGTGCAGTATGACTTTATAACTGATGGATTGACACTTGAACAGCTGCTGTACTGTTCAGAGGGAGAAGGCTTGCTGTTGGTACTGGGGGAAGGTAGGTGGGACTTTGTTACTATTGTTACATGATGACTCCTCTGTACTGCAGTGTCCATGAGGCCGACATGTCTGCAGCAGAGCAGGCTTTGAAGAATAAGGATGGTGGGCCTGGGGCCAAGGTTGCATATGTGTATTTCTAGCTTTTTAATTGTTTCCAGGATACATTGTACTGCCTGACCCTTTGAGGAAGAGCAGGGCAGGCCTCAGTGTGTCATAGCACTCCTCCCAGTGTGCTTCCTTGAAGAGCCAAAAAGAAACATCCAAATACTCAAGGCAGTGTCAAAACAATCCACATTATGTTTTCACAATTAAATAAAAAAACATTCTCTCTACGAGAAAGTTGGTGGCATATAGGACTGAGGTGAAGAGGCACGGATACAAGGTGATTGGCTGAAATGGGACCGGTAAAATGGAACAGGCCTATATTTAACACACTCCTGTTCTGCATGCTGAGGAATGCGTTATATAAAACATTCTCTAGGTCTATTTCATTTAGCAAATTGTTTAGATTCAATATCTGCGCGGTAAATAACCGTGTAGCTTGCTTTCGCGTTCAGCGGCCTTCATCTTTCTGGCATCCGCTCGTATGTTTCGCTCTCTTCTTTCGATTGCGTGAAGGCGTTTTTAGATAAACAACTAATACCAAATCAATTTCGTGCAGGTTGGCTTGCCTTGAATTTAATAGCTGAATACCAAGTAAGAAAATGCTCGCTGTAGTTTCTTGATATACGTATTTTGAAGCGATTGGTACTATTTTCATTCTCCAAAACCTCGCTCGACGACGAATTTTGGGACTGGGCACGATGAACATATTAATTGCCTGCGAAGCAATTAATATGTTATGCTAATTTATAGGCCGGGGGATTGTACATATACAGTTACTGCGTTTGTTGGCTGGCAGTGTTACAAGGACCTTTACCCATTTTAAAGCCACGCCTTCAAAGCGTTATGACTTTGCTATTAGACTATTAATATCGCTTAATAGCCTATTATGCGAGCGATGTTGGATGGACGAGAGAGCCGCTATCGTGCACTCTGCTTTGCGGCTCTTACTTTGCTGTTACACGCAATTAACCTATCAGAAGCTGCTGACGCACCAAACGGGAGCGGTGAGTTGTTGCATTGTACTGTGCAATCGCATTAAAAATACGTTGCGAAGTACGGAATTTGTGCGTGGGCGTACATGTAACGGGTGACCACAAAAAATACTCTGACGGTAGAGATGCAGGCATGAGGACGTGGGGAGTGGGGGAGAGAGAGGGAGTGACGAGCGAAGCTTGCCACACGAGCCGTTTCGCGCGCGTCTTTAATCCTTTGTTCTGCTAACACAAAGCCATTCGGCGCGCGCATATAAAAATTTTCTTCCCACGAAAAGGAGACGGTTCCAGTTCATACACGCCCACCTTCAACGCAGACATAATTCTCGACCTCATCCCCGATAATCCTAACTACATTTCCACTTTCAACGTTATCACTGATGACCAGTTCGTTGAAGAGCGTAGCCAAGCGGACCCGAGACGAGATGTGCTCCCCCCACAGTTTGCCATATTCCTGTCCTACATACCAGACAACGCCACTGTACTCAAATTGCTCACCATGGACACGTACGTGCTCAACGGCTCACGTGAACAGGGTGACACGGACAACATTGCGGAATACGAAACAGCTCTATACTTGAGCTCCGGTGTAACGTTTGTTGGTTTGAACACCTATGTAGACCTATGGACAAACCTGTCTCAGAGTGCCTTCAACAGGCTTGTCTTGGTTGTAACCAAAAGTGGGATAGGCACTTGCTTGAATGGTGAATACATCGTTCCCTCTCCGTCCACAAGGCCTTGGTTTGCAGACCCTTCAGAAGGACAGCTGCAGATTGCTCTCTCTCAGCATATGAGTGAAGCCTACGAAGCTGTGAGCACACTTCATAGCCACATCGAGTTATCCCCTCCCTCTTCCTCCCTTCTCCTCACTTCTCCCACTCTTCTTTCCTTCTTCCCACTTCTCTCTCCCTCCCTCCCTTTCTCTTCCTCCCTCCCTCCCTCCCTTCCTTTCTCTCTCCCTCCCTCCCTTTATCTCCCTCCCTCCCTCCCTCCACTCTTCCCACCTTTCCCTCATATCATCATTATCTCTTCTCTCACCTTCTAGGGTATGTTCTGCGAACTAAGGCTCCTCCCGCTGCCTGCAGTTTCCAATAATACAGCTGCCCTTTGTTCATTGATGTCACCACCAACCTGTGAAGTGAGCACCTCTTCCCTCCTCCCACCCTCTCCCTCTCCCACCCCTTCCCTCTCCCACCCCTTCCCTCTTCCCAACTCCTCCCACCTTCCCTCTTCCCTCTTCCCACCTCTTCCCTCCTCCCACCTCTTCCCTCTTCCCACGTTCCCTCTTCCCCAACCCTGTAATTAATAGTGTGCCCCTGGAGATCTGATGTTGACAGATTACTCTTAGCCACAAATCACACACGCTTTACAAAAAGAACTATCCAACCACATGCACTAAATAACTATCAATATTATTACAAACCCTTCCTCCTCCCATCCCTCCTCCCATCCTTCCCTCCCCTCCTCTCCTCCCCACCCCCTTTCCCTATCATTTTTTTAACCACCTTCCAGCGACACAGGGTAGTCAGTGCAGAGCCATATTATCCATCTGGGGCATCCGCAGTAAGCTGTTGGAGACACTCAGTACCCTATGAGCTGATGATGTGTGCTTCCACTTTACTATAGGCGTGGTCAGACCCACCCTGCGCTGGTCGGCCAGGCCCCCCTGGATCCCCCGGGCCCCCTGGGATTGATGGAATCATTGGACCACCTGTAAGTATGGAGTGCACTCATTGAAGTCATATGTACACATGCACACACACACACACACACAACACAAGCACACAAAACTAATCAACACACACATGCATATATATATATAACACACAGAGAATAATGCACACATCGCATACACATACGCACATGCATACACTCACACATGCACACACCTTTATGGTCTCCATGTAGCATACTATTTTTACCTGTAGGGCACACAAGGATATAATGGAGAGAAGGGTCCTAGAGGCTCACCAGTAAGTCCTCACCTTAGCTACTTGGCTTTATGGTATCATAGTTTCCTTGTCAAGTCCCCATTTTCTCCTTTATCCCTCCCTTCTATTTCTCTCCCTCCTATTTCACCCCCTTCCCTCCTCCTATTTCACCCCCTCCCCTCCTCCTATTTCACCCCCTCCCCTCCTCCTATTTCACCCCCTCCCCTCCTCCTATTTCACCCCCTCCCCTCCTATATTTCTCTCCCTCCCCTCCCTCCTATTTCTCCCCCTCCCTTCCCTCCTATATTTCTCTCTGTCATGCCTTCTCCCTACTGCAGGGGTTTCAGGGGCCTCCAGGTCCTCCTGGTCTGCCTGGGTATGATGGGGATGTGGGCCCTTCTGGCTTTTATGGACAAAATGGACAGCCTGGAGATAAAGGGGAAAAGGTGGGCTTGAAATGGTGATTCTGGAATAAGGTTTGAATTTGTGTGTGCAGTTGATCATTATAATATGTTACATTCAAACTCCAATTTAAATCAAAATATTTAGCGAAATGAATCATTCCATAAAATTTGCAGTCATTGCGTATGCTAACCTAACTGAGACAAAAACCCACACATGCATTTACAGGGTGACCCTGGAGCACCAGGTTTTGCTGGACAAGAGGGAGCTTCAGGTCCAAAAGGGTTTCAGGGAATGGCTGGACCGGTTGGAGCACCTGGAAGGGATGGCCAAGATGTAAGTTAACACCTTACGGAGGCAGCAGGGGTGCTATAAGGGGGGGCTAAGTTACACCTTACGGAGGCAACATAGGTGCTATAAGGGGGGGTTAAGTTACACCTTACGGAGGCAGCAGAAATGCTATAGAGGGTTAAGTTACACCTTATGGAGGCAACATAGGTGCTATAGGGGGTTAAGTTACACCTTATGGAGGCAGCAGAGGTGCTATAGGAGGTTAAGTTACACCTTACGGAGGCAGCAGAAGTGCTAGGGTTAAGCTACACCTTACAGAGGCAGCAGAGATGCTATAAGGGGTAGAGAATTTTATATTAAATAGCAGTTATTTTTATAACTAGTAACATGCCATCATGTATACCCCCATCCCTCCCCCATATGTGCAGGGTCCCAAGGGAACAGCGGGTGCAGTTGGTCCTCCAGGAATGGCAGTGAGTTGGGATGTATAGACACACACCTTTGATGTGAACTTTGAACCTTTGCCAGGGGAAGGGTGGCCCATCCGGGGAGAAGGGCCTGCCTGGAATCATTGGGATAAGAGTGAGTCTTTAATCTGAGGTAACATGGTGTGGGGAAGAGGGTGATATGTGGATGGGGACGTATCATCATTATTACGGTTCAATGCTCCATTGTTTATAATCAGTGGGATTTTATTAGATCAATCTTGACATCACTTTTATATTGCAGGGACTTCAAGGACCTCCTGGACCTAGTGGTCCAAAGGGATATCAGGTTACTGCTGTTAAGAGATACCATTATATTTCACCCCACCTTCTTAACAATGACAGGGGTACCCAGGCCCTCCTGGAGCGATGGGGGCAGTTGGACTCAAGGGACCATCTGTATGACTTACATGCTTGCATGGTGTCCCCTTTCCTTCACTCCCTGCTGTTTACCACAGGGTCCTGACGGTCCAAAGGGCTCTACAGGACCAATGGGAACACCGGTATGAAACCACACCCGCCATGCACCCTTAGCCCCAAACCACCCAACATCACCACCACCTCATCATACCTCCCACCCAACATCACCACCACCTCATAGCTCCACCCAACATCACCACCACCTCACCATCACCACCACCTCATCATAGCTCCATCCAACATCACCACCACCACCTCATCATAGCTCCACCCAACATCACCATACCACCACCTCATCATAGCTCCACCCAACATCACCACCACCTCACCATACCACCACCACCTCATTATACCTCCACCCAACATCACCACCACCTCATAGCTCCACCCAACATCACCACCACCTCATCATACCTCCACCCAACATCGCCACCACCTCATAGCTCCACCCAACATCACCACCACCTCCTCATACCTCCACCTAACATCACCACCACCTCATACCTCCACCCAACATCACCACCACCTCATACCTCCACCCAACATCACCACCACCTCATACCTCCACCCAACATCACCACCACCTCATACCTCCACCCAACATCACCACCACCTCATACCTCCACCCAACATCACCACCACCTCATACCTCCACCCAACATCACCACCACCTCATACCTCCACCCAACATCACCACCACCTCATACCTCCACCCAACATCACCACCACCTCATACCTCCACCCAACATCACCACCACCTCATACCTCCACCCAACATCACCACCACCTCATACCTCCACCCAACATCACCACCACCTCATACCTCCACCCAACATCACCACCACCTCATACCTCCACCCAACATCACCACCACCTCATACCTCCACCCAACATCACCACCACCTCACCATACCACCACCTCATCATACCTCCCACCCAATATCACCACCACCTCACAGCTCCACCCAACATCACCACCACCTCACCATACCACCACCACCTCATCATACCTCCCACCCAACATCACCACCACCTCATAGCTCCACCCAACATCACCACCACCTCATCATACCTCCCACCCAACATCATACCTCATTCCACTTCAGGGTGATCCTGGAATACCAGGGCTTCCTGGCGACCCGGGATTAGAAGGCAACCCAGTACGTATATGTACTGTGTGTATGAACTTATCTATCTGGAACCCACCATGTCCCCAGGGTCCACTAGGTCCTCCAGGCCCACCTGGTCCCCCTGGCAACCAGGTAATGACCACTACTACACATTGCTTCTTTTTAATGCACACATTTCAACCTAATTGAGTCATCACATCTGCACGCACACACATGTACATATGCACGCACACATATACACATGCATGCACACACATATTCACCCAGATGTTCTGTTTACCCTTGCCGCCTCTCCCCTCAGGGAATAAGAGGAAACCGTGGCCCTCCTGGTGCAACTGGTCCCACTGGGCCTAAGGTGGTGCCCAGGCCTTTGTGGAAACAGTCACAGGCTATTTTTTATATGTTGTTAATTTCAGGGTCTGGTTGGATATCCAGGAGACCCAGGGGTTAAAGGAGAAAGAGTTAGTTGACAACAGTTATAATTGTACCCATCCCATTAACCCCCATCCCATTAACCCCCATCCCATTAACCCCCATCCTATTAACCCCCATCCCATTAACCCCATCCCATTAACCCCCATCCTATTAACCCCCATCCCATTAACCCCATCCCATTAACCCCATCCTATTAACCCCCATCCATTAACCCCATCCCATTAACCCCCATCCTATTAACCCTCATCCCATTAACCCCATCCCATTAACCCCCATCCTATTAACCCCCATCCCATTAACCCCATCCCATTAACCCCATCCCATTAACCCCATCCCATTAACCCCCATCCTATTAACCCCCATCCCATTAACCCCCATCCTTGTTCTCTCTTAGGGAGACCCAGGGCTGCCTGGCTTGCCTGGACCAGCTGGTTTGAGGGGTGAAAAGGTATCCCCCCCCCCCCCCCCCCCCCCCCCCCCCACATACACACACATGCATACTTGGGCCCCTCCCCTTTTCCCTTTTTCTTGCAGGGAGTAGCTGGTTTAGCTGGGGCACCTGGAATGGATGGAGAGCCTGGATCAGCAGTAAGAGAACACACGTACACACACACACATGCACACTACACTACACACACACAGACACACACTACACTACAACACACAGACACACACTACACTACACACACAGACACACACTACACTACACACACTACACTACACACATACAGACACACTACACTACACTACACTACACACACACACACACACACACACACACACACACACACACACACACACACACACACACACATAACAATCTCCCCATGCACAGGGTGATGCTGGAGACATTGGGGGGACTGGTCCACCAGGTTTTCCAGGAGAGCAGGTTGGTAACTATTTGGTAACATGACCCTTTAGTTTACTGTGTGTCACCTGTAGGGGTTAAAAGGAAACCTTGGTCCTCCGGGCGATGACGGAAAAGATGGTACTCCTGTATGTTGTACATATAAGGCAGGTGTGTGCATGGTGATTGACTATCATGTCCTCCTCTTCCTTCCCCTCTCCTCTTCCTTCCCCTCTCCTCTTCCTTCCCCTCTCCTCTTCCTTCCCCTCTCCTCTTCCTTCCCCTCTCCTCTTCCTTCCCCTCTCCTCTTCCTTCCCCTCTCCTCTTCCTTCCCCTCTCCTCTTCCTTCCCCTCTCCTCTTCCTTCCCCTCTCCTCTTCCTTCCCCTCTCCTCTTCCTTCCCCTCTCCTCTTCCTTCCCCTCTCCTCTTCCTTCCCCTCTCCTCTTCCTTCCCCTCTCCTCTTCCTTCCCCTCTCCTCTTCCTTCCCCTCTCCTCTTCCTTCCCCTCTCCTCTTCCTTCCCCTCTCCTCTTCCTTCCCCTCTCCTCTTCCTTCCCCTCTCCTCTTCCTTCCCCTCTCCTCTTCCTTCCCCTCTCCTTCCTTCCCCTCTCCTCTTCCTTCCCCTCTCCTCTTCCTTCCCCTCTCCTCTTCCTTCCCCCCTCCTCTTCCTCTCTCCCCCTCCTCCCCTTTCTCCCCCTCCTCCCCTTTCTCCCCCTCCTCCCCTTTCTCCCCTCCTCCCCTTTCTCCCCTCCTCCCTTCCTCCCCTCCTCTCCCTCCTCCCCTTCCTCCTCCCCTTTCTCCCTCCTCCCCCTCTTCCCCCTTCCCCCTCTTCCCCCTTCCCCCTCTTCCCCCTTCCCCCTCCTCTCCCTCCTCCCCTCCTCTGCCTCCCTCCCTTCCCCTCCTAAGGGCCTACCAGGGGCTAATGGAGCTCGGGGACTGCCTGGTCTGCAGGGAACTAAGGCAAGTAAGTGGTTAACACATCACATGTACATGCACGCAGCAAACCCCTACACTTAAAGGCTGATGTCAGTGGTGTCAATGTGATGTTAATATTATCACAAACCAGAGTCAATTTGAGCCCACGCACATTTATGACAGGACTATGGCTGTATCACCATGCCTCCTCTCAACACAGGGTCCGGCAGGTGCTGTAGGACCAAGTGGGCCACCTGGAAATCCAGTGAGTTGCATGTTATCAATACTTTGGCAGCCTTTGGTGCTGGTCACATGACGTGATGACTGGCCTTGGTGCTGGTCACATGACGTGATGACTGGCCTTGGTGCTGGTCACATGACGTGATGACTGGCCTTGATGCTGGTCACATGACGTGATGACTGGCCTTGGTGCTGGTCACATGACGTGATGACTGGCCTTGGTGCTGGTCACATGACGTGATGACTGGCCTTGGTGCTGGTCACATGACGTGATGACTGGCCTTGGTGCTGGTCACATGATGTGATTATTTACTAGTTCTATGATTTATGGAAATAGCTATTAAATACAATTTGTTATTGGAAATGGTGTGTGTGTGTGTGTGTATGTGTGTGCCTATAAAACCAGGGGCCGTCAGGAGAGATTGGTTTAACTGGACCTCCTGGTCCACCAGGAATGCAGGTAAGCATGTGTGTGTGTGTGTGCGTGTTAATGTGCAAGTGAGTACTTACGATGTGTGACAGAGGAGGGAACCAGGCCACTAGATTCATTCTGTGGTTGTGTATGTAAAGTCAATATGACATATCTTGCGTCAGTGTGTGATTCAACTGTTACATGTATGCTCTTTACTGACCACTGAACATTTATGCATGGTTTGTGAAGTGCTTTCCCTGGGGATGCTCCCCATGCGCTGCACTGAGCATGTTGTCTGGTTGGCCTGGTATATGTGGTAGCTGTTAAAGTACCACCCACGTTCACTGTTACTGTTTAGCCCACTACCTAGCCAGCAGGGAGCATTGGGTCGGCCTGCGGTTCCAAACCATTACGCTGGCAATGGTTAGGTGGCTGTTGGGGTAGAAGTCCAGAGGGTGCCACCTGCCCTGTGGAAGTTCATGGTTACATATACGGGGTGTTAGCGAAAGAGCACAACACTTTATATAATTCCTTAATAGGATTGTCAATCTAAATAAATTTATGAATGTACAATAACCACGTTTAGTCAAATACGAACCGCATTATTACAATTCGATTATCTTTAACAGTTCAAAAGATAAAATCAAATATCTTCCAATTAATTGATTTGACACAATAATGTACGGCAACTTTTAATTAATGACGTGATTTATAAATGTCAGAATAGCACTGATGAAAGTTTGAAAACATATGAAATTTGATTGGTGTTTTTTACTAGTGAATATTCAAAACAACAAACCAAACTTGAAAATGCTAAATGACCACTACACTTTGAGTTTTAATAACTCACCATTACAAAATTCATTACCGAATCAAATAGTGTTTTTCACTTCATTTAATACTGGTCTAATTATTGATGGTTATTATGAGAATAGTTATCCCATAACTGCTTTAAACATCATAACTTATGGTCTTAATGTTAATAACTATTGAACTTTAGTAACTTGAAATCAGTACTGTTCCACTGCATATTCAGATCGTGTGTTACTTATCAATTATCTCTAACCATTATCTTGAATAACTTATAAAGGGCTTTGTTGATTTATGTGGGTTTTCATACAATTACTTAACCAATTACTATGAAATCGAATTGGCTAACTACTGCAACATATGGAAGCAGTTAATTAATTTCAATCCTGAGTTATAGTGATTTAAAAGTGTTGCGTCATTTCACAAACACCCTGCATATGACACACATACAACTACAAATCTATAGGAGGGAGAGGTGGGGTGGGTAGGCCCCCAACCCCACCTCTCTTATGTATGATGTAATGCTGGTTTGTTGGTTGTGGTTTCAAGGCTGTACACTGGGGAGGGATTGACAGATGCTTTAGGTCTTTGATGTTTATCCGAGGGTAGGTCTGTGGTTTGCATCCCCCACCAACAACCTAAATAACTCAGTTGTATTACATGTACTTCAAGTTCACACAAGTAGACATCATCTTACCTTAACAGCCTTTGTTGTCGTTGAGACACCATGTGGAACGTACACAATGTGTTTCACCTCTGTGTGAAGGGCATTATGTGTGTGCACTGTGTGTGTGTGTGTGTGTGAGTGTGTGTGTGGGTGTGTGTGTGTGTGTGGGTGTGTGTGCATGCATATCTGTGAACAATTTTCACCATCATGTTAGGGGTCTATTGGACCACCAGGCCATGATGGACCAAAAGGAAATCAGGTTAGAGGGTGTGTGAGGGTGTTGAGGGAGGGTGTGTGAGGGTGTTGAGGGAGGGTGTGTGAGGGTGGAGGGAGGGTGTGTGAGGGTGGAGGGAGGGTGTGTGGGTGGAGGGAGGGTGGAGAAGGGAGGGTGTGTGGGGTGGAGGGAGGGTGTGAGGGTGCAGGGAGGTGTGTGTGGGTGAGGGTGTGTGTGAGGGTGGAAGGAGGTGTATGAGGGTAGAGGGAGGTGTGTGATGGTGGAGGGAGGTGTGTGAGGGTGGAGGGAGTTGTGTGATGGTGGAGGGAGGTGTATGAGGGTGGAGGGAGTTGTGTGATGGTGGAGGTGTATGAGGGTGGAGGGAGTTGTGTGAGGGTGTTGAGGAGTTGTGTGAGGGTGTTGAGGGAGGTGCGTGAGGGTGTTGAGGGAGGTGCATGAGGGTGTGTGAGGGTGTTGAGGGAGGTGCGTGAGGGTGTTGAGGGAGGTGTGTGAGGGTGTTGAGGGAGGGTGTGTGAGGGTGTTGAGGGAGGGTATATGAGGGATCTTCACACTGCTATCTGTTACCCCAGGGTCCCCCTGGGGTTATTGGTAGTTCTGGAGAAGAAGGGGACCCAGGTGAAGAAGTAGGTGGCTCTAATATATATGGAGTGTGAGTGATTCTCCATCTATCGTGAGGGACCTCGTGGAGATCCGGGAGAAATCGGATTTCCAGGACTGCCTGGAAGCCCAGTAAGTCCACTATCTCATGGTCACCACACAGTATACTCTTTGTGGCTCTGTAGGGACCACTTGGTAATGATGGCCTGCCTGGACCCCCTGGTCCAGTTGGACCTAAGGTAATGTAGCCATGTGTGTATGTGTGTGTGTACTTGTGTGTTGACATGTGTGGATGTGGTACAGGGAAGAAAAGGTGTGGCTGGACCAGATGGACTCCCTGGACCTCCAGGCCTGCAGGTGACCTCAGCTCCACCCCCTCTCATTTTACATGACTATGTGTTTGTGGGTGTGTGCAGGGAGATATTGGACCCAAAGGAGCAGATGGGTACAAGGGAGAGAAGGGGGAAGCTGTAAGTTAAAGCATGGTGTGGGTGTGATGTGGATCAAAGAACGTGCTTTGGAAAATATGTTTATCCATCAGCTGCATCCACACCTATTATTATCCCATTGCCACACCCATTATTATCCCATTGCCACACCCATTATTATCCCATTGCCACACCCATTATTATCCCATTGCCACACCCATTATTATCCCATTGCCACACCCATTATTATCCCATTGCCACACCCATTATTATCCCATTGCCACACCCATTATTATCCCATTGCCACACCCATTATTATCCCATTGCCACACCCATTATCCCATCAGCTGTATAGCTCCACCCCCACCATTTGCTGTCCCCTGGAACTAGGGGCCTGGGCTATAGAGGTGTGGCCAGAGCAAATGGGTGGGGCATTGTAACTGATGGGTGGGGCTTACTACTGAACAATGATAGGATTGTTGTTAATGCATTGTCATCATTTTCAAGGGATTACCAGGGATTACTGGCCTTCCTGGTGTGCCTGGTCCGCCCGTAAGTAAGCCCATTATTGGTGGCTTGGGGGGGGGGAGTGTTCAGTGATGCTCCTCCCCCTCACACACATACACACACTCCCTCAAAAGGGACCTAAAGGAGATGTGGGTCAGGATGGTTTCCCCGGAGACAAAGGTGTTCGTGGACCAGTAGGAGATCAAGGGGAGATGGGGTCACCAGGTCCAATAGTAAGGACTCTCATACATATCCCTTCATGTGCGGCATTTGAGTACGTGTTAACCTATAGGGACCCCCAGGCCTACCAGGGGTCACTGGGCTTCAGGGGCCTCCAGGACTAGAGGTAGGTGTGGCATTCAATCACCACCTCTTCCCCTCTCCTTACCTCACCACCTCACCACCTCTTTCCTTCCAGGGTGATGATGGTTCACCTGGACAGCCTGGCATTGATGGCCTGCAAGGAATGAAAGTGTGTTTGTGTGTGTGTGTGTGTGTGTGCGTGTTCTAAAAAGCGGTGATACAATTCCCTTCACTACTTAGGGTTCCAGGGGGTCAAAGGGGACCTCAGGTGATGATGGAGAAAACAACTATGTCCCTGTAATCATCCAGATAATGGCAAGGTGGACTTGCTATGATGCCTCTATTTCTCTTCTTAGGGACCCCCAGGCCAAAATGGAGATAGGGGAACTAGTGGGGACCCAGGTGCAGCTGTGAGTAGCTACACATATACAGGCACATGCCCTACCTAACTCCCTTCTCGTGTGTATTGATATGTGCTCACTTATTCACTTTTACTTGTTCTCTTCTCTCTCTCTCTCTCTCTCTCTCTCTCTCTCTCTCTCTCTCTCTCTCTCTCTCTCTCTCTCTCTCTCTCTCTCTCTCTCTCTCTTTCCCTCTCTCTCTCTCCCTCTCTCTCTCTCTCTCTCTCTGCCTCTCTCTCTCCCTCACTCTCTCTCTCTCTGCCTCTCTCTCTCCCTCACTCTCCCTCCCTCTCCCTCCCTCTCTCTCCCCCTCCCTCTCTCTCCCCTCCCTCTCTCTCCCCCTCCCTCTCTCTCCCCCTCCCTCTCTCTCCCCTCCCTCTCTCTCCCCCTCCCTCTCTCTCCCCTCCCTCTCTCTCCCCTCCCTCTCTCTCCCCCTCCCTCTCTCTCCCCCTCCCTCTCTCTCCCCCTCCCTCTCTCTCCCCCTCCCTCTCTCTCCCCCTCCCTCTCTCTCCCCCTCCCTCTCTCCCCCTCCCTCTCTCTCCCCCTCCCTCTCTCTCCCCCTCCCTCTCTCTCCCCCTCCCTCTCTCTCCCCCTCCCTCTCTCCCCCTCCCTCTCTCTCCCCCTCCCTCTCTCTCCCCCTCCCTCTCTCTCTCCCCCCTCTCTCTCTCTCCCCCCCTCTCTCTCCCCCTCCCTCTCTCTCCCCCTCCCTCTCTCTCCCCCTCCCTCTCTCTCCCCCTCCCTCTCTCTCCCCCTCCCTCTCTCTCCCCCTCCCTCTCTCTCCCCCTCCCTCTCTCTCCCCTCCCTCTCTCTCCCCCTCCCTCTCTCTCCCCCTCCCTCTCTCTCCCCCTCCCTCTCTCTCCCCCTCCCTCTCTCTCCCCCTCCCTCTCTCTCCCCCTCCCTCTCTCTCCCCCTCCCTCTCTCTCCCCCTCCCTCTCTCTCCCCCTCCCTCTCTCTCCCCCTCCCTCTCTCTCCCCCTCCCTCTCTCTCCCCCTCCCTCTCTCTCCCCCTCCCTCTCTCTCCCCCTCCCTCTCTCTCCCCCTCCCTCTCTCTCCCCCTCCCTCTCTCTCCCCCTCCCTCTCTCTCCCCCTCCCTCTCTCTCCCCCTCCCTCTCTCTCCCCCTCCCTCTCTCTCCCCCTCCCTCCCTCTCTCTCTCCCCCTCCCTCCCTCTCTCTCTCACATACACCTGCACAGGGACCTGATGGTGGTCCAGGAGATCGTGGTCCCCCGGGGGAGAAGGGTAAGACAGGCCTTCAAGGGGATGTGGGTCCTGTTGGAGACACAGGACCTCATGGTCTGAAGGTGGGTACTCTTCCCACCCACCTGTAGATATAAGTGCACCCCTCTGCAGGGGGTGAAGGGACCTCAGGGCCTGCTAGGAGACAAAGGAGGAGCAGGGGATCCTGTATGTAAGGAACAGCGGGGAGAAGGATGTTGTTATGACTGCTTTCCCTCTCTCCTCGTCATCTTCTCTTGCCCCCTCCTTTCGCTTATCTCTTTCCCTCCTCTCATCTCTCCTTCTCCCTTGCCCTTATGCGCAGGGTGAACAAGGGTCCCCAGGGTCCCCAGGCTCTGATGGTCTTTCGGGAATCCCAGTGAGTTACTGGAGAGAAGGGGGGAGGGGGGGATATAGGGTAGAACCATTTAATCATCGTCACCCTGCTGTGGAGGGATTAGGGACGCTCAGGGACTCCGGGACAGAAGGGGGAGACGGGGAACAGAGGACTGCAGGTATGTACGGGGGTGTGACTAGTGAGGGGTACTGCTAACGGAGGTGCATCAATTAGGGAGAAGAAGGAGACAGGGGACCTGTAGGACCAAATGGTCCCAAAGGATACCCAGTTAGTTGCAAGGGCTCCCGCCCCCCCCCCCTCCCCCCCCAGCATTAGGTACCCGTGTTTGTTCCAGGGATATGAGGGAGAGAGAGGGTTGCCTGGAAAGCCTGGACCTCCTGGAGAGAAGGTGTGTATGTGTGTGTGTGTGTGTGTGTGTGTGTGTGATGAGGGTATATGGTCTACATGTGTGTATTGGGCTGGCTCCATATTTTTGTACCAACAGGGAGAGAAGGGTAATGACGGTGATGAAGGTTTCCCTGGCATACCGGGAGAGCAGGTTTGTAGGAGGGGAAAAACTGGTGACCATGGTAACCACATTTGGTCACCCTTAGGGGCAGAAGGGAGAACCAGGCCAGCAAGGTTCTCCTGGACCACCAGGACTCCAAGTGTGTGTGCACACGTACACATACAAAGCTGCACAACTGCCCAAAGTTAATTTTTTTTTTTTACCACACCTTTCTCAGGGTCCGGATGGGATGCCTGGACCTGTTGGCCCGTCAGGAGCCAGGGGACAGAAGGTAAATTCCCATATGCACCATCACCCTCACCAGTGCCTTACCCTTACTGAGCAGTGCCACACACCCTCACCAATCCCACACCCACATCTCAACAATGCCATACCCACATCTTACCAATTCCACATCCTCACCAATGCCACACCCACATTCACACCAATGCCACATCCTCACCAATATCACATCCACATCCTCTCATGCCTCATTATGGCCTATTCCAGGGAGAAGATGGACCAGCAGGAAAGCCTGGCTTACCAGGACCTCAAGGACCTATGGTGAGGGATAGGCCTTGGAGCTCCTTATACTTCCTTTTGTGGGTTAGGGGCCCAAAGGAGATGACAACACCAATGGGCCTGATGGACGTGATGGTGTAATGGTAAGTGAGGGGACTCATCACAGGGAGGGAGGTGGGAGGTGAGGGAGGTGGGGGAGGTGGGGGAGGAGATACTACTGATGTTCTTCCGTGTGTAGGGACCAAGGGGATTCCCCGGTCTACCTGGACCAAAGGGAGACATGGGAGACATGGTGAGAATTTTTGATGTGAGGACAGTGTGAATGATTCTTCATGTTTCCTTCCTTCCCCCTCCTCTCTCCTCCTCCCCTCAACTCCCCCTCCCCCCTATACCCTTAGGGGCCTCCAGGGTTAACTGGTGATCCAGCACCTCAGGGACCAAAGGGATATATGGTAAGGGGAAGACCCTTTGTTGAGTGGGGAAGTCCCTATGTTGAGGGGGAAGGGCGTTGATTTTAAGGTATAGTTAAGGCAGGGGATTACCCCTTTGCTGTTGTTAGGGACAACCAGGCCCAGATGGCCCCCCAGGACTCCCAGGACCCCCAGGAGCTCCAGTAAGCCGAGACCATTTCAAGACCAATTCAGTTGATGTCATTGTCCCCCTTAGGGTGACGTTGGATCAGGAGGATGGCCAGGGGTACCAGGACAGACTGGGGCCCAGGTACATACTTCACAGTGCCTCATTGGCTAAGTACACACACACACACACACACACACACACACACACACACACACACACACACACACACACACACACACACACACACACACACACACACACACACACACACACACACACACACACACACACACACACACTCCCTGATGCACAGGGGATCCCTGGAACTCCTGGATCACCAGGTTTAACTGGAGGTGTGGGGTTACAGGGGCTCCCTGGAGACACTGGGCCTGCAGGGTTGCTAGGAGACAAAGGTGCCCAGGTGAGCAGTAATGTATATATGAGGCACGGTGTTTAGACTGGAGGGACACGTCTACAGGGGTCCAAGGGATTTCAGGGAGACAAAGGGGACCAGGGAGACCGTGGAGACATGGTAATGACTCTCTGAGCCTGCTCTGGTATCTGTGCATTATTCGTTTTGTCTTCTGCAGGGTAGGCCTGGGGCCTTGGGAGACGTTGGTGCAATTGGAGCACCAGGAAGACAGGTATGTGCATGCGCTGGACCACCCTATGCCCCTATCTCACATTGTCACTTCAAATTTCAAATTTGCACGCATGTAACATACATACACACACACACACACACACACACACACACACGTGTACACACACACACACACACACACACACACACACACACACTCGTCTGTTGCAAAGGGTCCCCATGGGCCACCTGGTACTACTGGAGACTCTGGAATGATTGGAAACAGTGTAAGATACTTAATAGTCACACAACACACACACACACACACACACACATCATAATACACCCACCATCACTTATCCACACCATTGTGGTACAGGGACCACCAGGCTACCCTGGGACTAGGGGAAATGAGGTAACAGCAACATGTAAGGAACCACCAACTGCTATTTACGTGGGTTTTCCCCTCTAGGGACCACAGGGACCTCCTGTGAGTGCAGATGTGTGTGTGTGTGCGTGGTTGGGTGTGTAGGGATGTGTGTGTAGGTGTGCCTAGTGCATATGTACTGAGTCTCACCCACACCACACCAGGGTATCAAAGGTCCACCTGGTCCTCCTGGACCAGTGTCCTATCAGGTGAGTCCATCTGTAGAGGTGTGGTGTGTTGAGTGTTCATAGTGACCCTCCCCCCCCCCCCCCCCCCCCTCCCAGTACTACCAGCAGTACAGGACAACACTCGATGATGAAGCAGTAGATCTATTGACACCTCCTGGCTACCCCACAACATTGAATGAAATGCTGATTGAGGTGTGCGATATATAGAATATGAATTGTCTTGTGTTTTCATATATGGTTTCTTCTCACCAGCTGGTGGGTGCTGGTGATGTCACTCACCACACCTCCCTGTGCATGCCCCTCCTCACCCCTCACAACATTGGGCTCTCACGGCACACGCCAGCTCATAGCTGTGGTCATATACATGCTTTGAATGCTTTAAGACCTGATGGTAGGGATGGTGTATGTAGGGATGGAGGGTGTGAGATGGTGTATGTAGGGATGGAGGGTGTGGGATGGTGTATGTAGGGATGGAGGGTGTGGGATGAGGTGAGGGTATGTAAGGGATGGTGATCAGGGGACTAAATTAAATTGGTTATCTTTGGTTAAGCTAGACCCTATTGACGTAGTTAGATATACCACACACTGCCCTTACTACCATACTGCCCTAAGTTAGATCTGTGTGGTCATCATGGTGGCTCTACTCATCTGTTAGGTTTCTACTGGTTGGACCCTAACCTCGGATGTGCCTCTGATGGTGTTGAGGTTTACTGCAGGTTCTCTACTGGAGAGACCTGTCTTTTTGCTAACCCTTCTAACTTTTCTCTCACTGCTCTATCGAGAGTTCCTCATGTCTTATCTGAGGTCACTGGCCACAAGGTGTGTGTGTGTGTGTGTGTGTGTGTGTGTGTGTGTGATTTAGCTCCCCTTGTTATAGATAAGCTACAAGATTAAGAGCACCCAATTGAGCTTCTTGCGTCTAATGAACTCAGAAGCCATTCAGAACATATCTTACCATTGGAGAACGCAGGATGGCCAGGTCCCCATGCCTATTGTGTTTCGTGGAAACAATGGCGATGCATTGGAGCAGATCTCCCAACTGAACTCAGTTGTTACCAAATCAGACGTGCTGGTATGACTATATGTGTATGTATACACGTGTATGTGTGTGTGTGTGTCTCTATAAAGTTCTGTTCTTAATTAACAGACTGGACATGATGAAGTCCTCATACTAACTTATTTCTTTATTCCTCCCCCCTTCTCCTTGTAGGACAATGGTTTTGCCATCACACAAGAGTTCAGCACCACTGGATCACTCTTTCTTGAGCAGCTGCCTATAGCAGACGCAGTTCTTCCACCTAGCATCACTTCTGCTACTATCTATGTGGGGCCTATGTGTTTTTCTTAGAGTGTGACTACCTTTCAGTGGAAAAATGGATCATTCATTGTGAAAAGTATATTTAGACTGTTTTAGTATTTCATTGCCTCCAACACCCGAAGGCCGCGGCAGCTAACACGGGTCGACTTCCTGCCGATTTTTCGCCTGCAGCTGAATAGAAGTCCGTTGTTTATTGAACTTTATGTATGCAGGCCCTGACGTAACATTATTGGCTGTAGAAGTTCCTGATTGGGTAAAACCGTCTTGCTAGACATTTAAGTACAAGCATGTCCCGATCACCATTGAGGTATTCCCCACTGCTCCGCTTGCTTACAGCTGGGCTGGCCTTAGAGGTTTCTGTGTCAGTGTTACGTGCATCTTTTTATCCCTCGCAAAGAGGTCAGGTATTGCAAACACTTTAACAGTTCGCCAACAAGGTAGCGATAGGATAACGTCTGAAAGGACCTATCTTCCAAATACGGTGCGATTTGTGCCAGGCAGAAAATCTGTAACTAGGTATTGGCGCCCTGGAATTTGTCCAGTTGTGGATTTACAGATTTATTTGTTCAAATGGCCGTTTCAGTTGTTCTGGCCCCAGACTTACAATAGAGGAGTTGCATGTGACGTCGCGCGCGTCTTACATCACTAAGTATGTTACTATAAATATGCGCTGCGTGGGTACGAGATAAACAATAACCGGTAGAAGGCGGCGGCATACGCTCACGTGGTACATATTCTATTAAAGTTGCATTCCAACTTCGCTCGTGAATCTGTAAACAAATGATGTATGCAATGACGTAAATCGAAAATATGGGGCGTGGCTCTCCGTCACATCAGCTAAATCGTGAATGCTAAAAAGATCATCGCTGAACGAAGGAAGACATGGAAGAGCTACAAAACGTGGTGATGGCGAACCCAACCCCAAAACCCACGGGGGGGGACCCTAGGGCAAATGAAATGGGTATGCGGATCGATGGTCGGGTATGCATGCACACACACACACGTAATCGCCTTTTTTCACACATATACGCACGTAACAATCTTTTTCGGACCATTCCAGGCCTTCGTTTGAGGCACAACGTGTGTTATGTGGTGGGAATGGTATTGATGCACGAGGGGAAAGTTTTGCTCATCCAGGAAGCTAAGGCAAGTTGCAGAGGATCCTGGTACCTGCCAGCCGGCCGAGTGGAACCAAACGAAACACTGGAGGTGTGATTTACAAGTTGAAATTAAATTTTATGCAAGTAACTGCTATGTATTAATAGGCTGCTGTGAAAAGGGAGGTCCTCGAAGAGGCGGGGCTGGAATGCGAACCAGACGCACTCATTGCGGTGGAGTATGGCTCATACAGTTGGGTTCGGTTCTCCTTCACAGGTGCGTGCAGCTGTTTGCGACAAGTCTGCTTGTCACACACACCGCTTATCGTGTGTTGCTTGCAGGCCATGTGACAGGTGGAACCCTGAAGACACCAGACAAAGCTGACAAAGAGTCTGTCCAGGCAGAGTGGTTTCCCAATGACGAGAAAAGCTTTCCTCCCTTAAGAGCACCCGACATCATTAAACTCATTCAACTAGCCAGCAAGTGGTATGCTGGAGGAAGCAGTGTGAACAGACGTTTGACAGCTCACACAGGGCACGTCAGCACCACCACGAGGCTTATTGCAGTCCACGTAGACAACACACGGTGAGGGGTATTTGCTGACAAATGATGTGAACTTACAGCATCTCTCCTACAGAGGCAGAGAAGGAATGAAGGTACTGACACTGAAATCAGCATATGATACGACAAGTTATCCTGTAATGTTACTTGGGCACGAAATACGTGAGCACATAGTGAAAAAGGCATTAAAGGTAACCCTAGCATGCGTCTTTTATCATGTATTGATGTCACATGTTGTTCAACATCAAGTCCTATGGCTATGATGGAGCAATTGAAGTCAAAGGTGTGCTCTCTTTGGAACACCTTGGTTCTGACTCGTGTGATGGCCTCTGCTTATCATTGCTAGTGGAGTTAGCGTCTGATAAAATTAGTTTCTTATCAAGGTGCAAGTGGACACCTGTGGAGAAGGAAACAGCTGACAGGCTGCACACAATCCTCACCAATGAACTGGGCTGTGCCAAGCTGTTTGATTAGAAATATCCCTAGTAATTTTATGTTCTATGGTTGTGTGTGATTGAAAGCTGCAAAAAGGGTTATGTGGAGTTTTGCAATTTTCCTTATCAATAGTCCATACGGCTTCACATTGAGCCAGGCATACCCACACCATCACTTGTGAACACATGAGCACAGTATTGCACCAAACCACACGTGCATTCTGCAGGGATGCTAGTTGAATTCATGGACAGAAGAACTTGATTTTTATTATCTTGTCACACGTATGGAACAATTACAGTGGTGTAAGACACAGCATTGAATAGAATGATGTCCAGAATACATGAGGATGTCCATAATACATGAGAATTGCGCTTCTGATACAACTGATTGGTTTCATTTAAAAAAATCCCTGTAATGATCCTAAATACCAATGAGCTTGGTACAGCATAGCCCATTGTCAAGGATTTCCTCAAGTCTTTCTGCAATGCGAGGCTTCACAGGTACCCACTTGCACCTTGAGAGGGGATCGATTCTATTGGACGCTAACTCCACCAACAGTGATAAGCAGAGGCCATCGAGCGAGTCAGAACCGAGATGTTCCAAAGAGAGCACACCTTTGACCTCAACAGTACCCTCGTAGCCATAGGCCTGGGCACCAAACACATTTATAAAACGGAGGGAGATGGTACACATGCAATCATTTTACCTTCAGGGTCACCTTTATGACCGTGTCACTTGGGTCATGAGCCAGTGGGCATATGACAGGGTAACTGGTTGTCCCCAGCATTGACTTCAATGTAAGGACATTCATTCCTTCTCTGAAAGCAAAGGTTAGTGTAACCTGGTAACATTTCCGTTCATATCCCTTACTTTCTGCTTCGATGCACCGCTACAATCCTTATACTGCTACTGGTATGCCCCACTGGTGTAGTTAATATCATCCTGCAGGACGTGCGCTCAGAGTACCACTTGGAAGCCTGCTCCATCAGCAATACTATGTCGTAGCACCGCAGTGGGGGAAGACATTTTGGGGAGAACCACACCGCCTGGATGGAATCTTTATCAGCTGCGTCTGGTGTCTTCAGTGACCCTCCCAGGATGTGGCCTGGACCCCCGCCCCCACGAGGGTCATCTAGCAACGTCAGACCACAGCCACTTGTGGAGCATACCTATGTAGGTGAACCTTATCCATTGGCCCGCGCGGCACTCGACAGCAATCACAGCTTCTGGTTCACATCTCAGTCCAGTTTCTTCCAACACCTCCCTTCGAATTGCGGTCTACAAAATTATTTTAAAAGGATGAATCGGTTTACATTACAATATATGAATATACATACATACATACACACATAGATACATATACCCGGTTAATACAACAAATACCTCCAGTGTTTCGTTTGGTTCCACTCGGCCGGCTGGCAGGTACCAGGATCCTCTGCAACTTGCCTTAGCTTCCTGGATGAGCAAAACTTTCCCCTCGTGCATCAATACCATTCCCACCACATAACACACGTTGTGGCCTAGCCGAAGCCCTATGTGTGCACGTGAGCGCTTTTAGCCAATGCATGCGTATCATCGCCCAGTACCCATGGCATTAGCTCTGGGATCCTCCCCTGTGGGTCGTGGAGTCGATTTTGCCATCACTACGTGTCGCAGCTCTTCCATATTATGAACTATTACCAAACGTGGTTTCTTAATAGTTAACTGATGCCGCCAAACGTCACGTGAGATTAGAAGTTAAATTAAATGACCACCCCGCAAACTGCGTTTTAATAATATACTAGAATTGCGCTATCAATGAATACGATTAATTCTCTCGCAAGTGTGTATAAATGGTTTGGGGACTGTTACAGCAAGCAGACATGCAATTATTTTAAATGTCTGTTACCATGCATCACAGCTAGGTTCAGTGCGTGGCGAAATCAAGCAGCATTGCCAACAGCCTGTGCGTGTTCATTTGGCACAACCATGTTGTCATTCTTCTTATCTTCCTTGTGGTTTTCAACCTTAACATCTTTCTTCTCTTCCTTGTGGTCTTCATCTTTCTTCTCTTCCTTGTGGTCTTCAATCTTAGCATCTTTCTTATCTTCCTTGTTGTCTTCAATCTTAGCATCTTTCTTATCTTCCTTGTGGTCTTCAACCTTCTCTCCTCTCACTTCCTTGTGTTCCACTTTCCCCTCCCCTCCCTTCTCTTCTTCACCATCGTTCATCAAACCATCATAGTCACTCTCATAGTCTGCAAAGTTCTTTTCAAACTGCTCCAATTCCTAAATATAGCCCACCCACTCTCGCTCAAATACACCTGCAGAGTATACCAACCATGCCTACCTGCTCAGTGTACACCTCTTCAGGATGGTCACGAACTGGTTTCCACTCCTCATCAGTATCAAACGTCTTATTAGAGGTGTATTTCATAAACTCCTCAAGGCTAACCATCCCATCCCTGTTCTCGTCCATCTGATCAGGAAAACCATTTCACCAATAGTACACACACACACACACATACACACAAACACATGCATGGACACAACAGCACACACACATACCACACACACACACACACACACACACACACACACACACAAATACATGTATGGATGCAAACAGCACACACACAAACCACATGAGGCCTTTCACTGTTCCCAAGAAAGGAACTGGGTTGTTCTTAGAGGATTGGGTTAACAATTCCAGAATGTCCCAACATTTTAGGAGAATGATCCCCTCCCCCCCCCCCCCCAAAAAAGATTAAAGATTATCTCATGTCTACAACTACCACACATCACACCCGCTGCCTCCCCCCCACACACCAATTCCTCCCCCACACCTCCTCCCCACACACCCACTCCTCCCTCTCTCCTTACACTGCCTCCCCCTCACACACCCATACCTCAGTCAAGGCGTGTTCCCTCATACGTGCCATGTCTTCATGGGCCTCCATGCCCTTGGCATCATTGCCATAAACCTTTTGGATCTCATTGTAGAACAATGCCTCCATTTCAAGAGGGTCCAAGTACTTGTCGCCATTGGTATCTGACACAAGAAATTATAAGGTACCTGATGCCTGCACACTAAGTTACCGTGAAGGAAGAAGAAGGTTCTGGCATTGAACTTTTCTTGGCCCAGACCATCATGCTCGTTCCACACCTCCTCCAACTGCTTCCTGCCTGCTGGATGGTTAAGTTTCTGGTGCTTCAGCAGCTGCTCACGGTGCTGCTTTAGTCTAGTAAGTGGAAGACCCCAACGTGTACATGGTGTGGATATAATGTAACATACACACCAACTGACAGCACTAGTAGTTTGCACACATAAATATACCCTCCCTCACATCCTACACTCTTCCCACACCCCCACTCACTCCTGCTCCAATTTTAGTTTCTGCTTCTCGTCCTCTGCTGCCTTAAGCCGCGCCCTCTGCTCATGTTCCATACGCATCTCATACAATTTGAACTCTTCCTTCCTCTTACGATCCATCTCTTCAAACAGCCTCTGCTTCTGTGAGCAGAAACAGCACACCTTAGAACACAAAGCCACTGCTTTAAGCTCCTCCCCACCTCTCTCAGCCTGTTCTGAAGGTCATCAGTTTCATGCCTGCCAGGCCAGGCCCTCTCGGGTCCCCCTCCCATCCTCTGGGCCTCAGGCCATTGAGGGGCTCTCTCTGGCTGCTGGAATCCAGGTCTCTCCTTCCAATTATTAACCCTGGGGGAGGGGAGTGGCCAGTACATAAACACCCTCCCCCACACCAACACACATGCAGACATCACTATCCACTATACATAAGTTGCTAAATAGCTACCATAACGATTATCTAACTACAACCCTGCGTGTGTGTGTGTGTGTGTGTGTGTGTGTGTGTGTGTGTGTGTGTGTGTGTGTGTGTGTGTGTGTGTGTGGTATGTGGTGTGTATGTGAAGGCGGTGGAATGTGTATCAACATGGTTTCATCGTTCTAATGTTCCGCGCGACCCAGCTCCAGCCAATGGAAGAGAAGCAGCCAGCGAAGGATGTTCTTCCCCCCCCCCCCCCCCCCCCCTCATCCTTTGACTCGCCGTCCGTGAGGACGGTACACGGATGGCGAGGGATCACTTGGCTCCACCCTATACGGACCTCTCGCTTTGCTCAGCTCCCACTTACTTCTGGAACTGGCGCAGCTCGTCAATGTTCATCCTCCTCGCCTCGTCGAACTGTCCCCTCAGGTCCGGAAACTCTCTTGCGATCCTGTCCGCTAACCTAGGGTACGCATCGGGAACATCCTCTGGGCGCAGCTTACCCAGGCGCTTAGCCAATTCTATTGGACACGAGATTCACGTACTCGCCAACACCACCACTGAGCGCGGTACCATCACGCACCTGGGTTATTCTTAACAGCGTCCTCCCAGTATCGTTTGAACTCCTCCTTATCGAGGCCCGGGAACGGCTGCTGTTTGCCGGGCTGGTCTTTCCGTTGGTCCAATGGCAGGGAGGAGCAACAGACGAACAACAACACTACCACTAACACACCGACCTTCATTATCGGTAGGGCGGGCATTTAACAAATATACGTTACTGATATATAATAACTGTTTCAAATGACGCAATGAGTTATGAAAAATAACGAACGAATAACAAACGAGCCACGAAAACAACAGCCATTCATATTTTGTGAATTTTAGACGCCACGACTCTCGGGTTGTTTTTGGTCAGCATCTGCGCACCCTCCGCCTTATAGTCATACGTACAAGAATGCACTTCAGGGTAGCGATGAATTGCACAGAACACGCCCCCACACCTACAGGGACACAAGTGGTAATGTTTGGCTTTGTACGCTGCGAGAAGACGCGCTTACTGACCTGCAGCTGTAAGTGGTTGCTAGGCGCGTCTTCTTTCCGCAATGAGCACATCTGCTACGCTGTTTGTGGCAGACTGGAGAGGAGGAGGGCTGTGTTACAAGCGAGCTGGCTCCAACAGCAGGCAGTGGGACACACTGTGAACCTGTAGTGGCGATGACGGATACGGTCAGAGCCAGGCAAAGCACAGGCAAGTTAACAAGCATTCCACAGAAGTACCAGGGTACCAGGCGTGTGTATATGTTGTGCCATGGTGGGGAATGGGCGGGCTAAATGTTGCCCCATGGCGGGGAACGGGCGGGCTAAATGTTGCCAAATATTGCACCATGGCGGGGAATGTGGCAGGGAGTGGGCGGGCTATTGTAGTATGGAATCTGTATATACACACCATTTGGACCAATGTGACAAGTAACCATCATGGATCCATCTTGAACTACATGTATAAATAAACAAGCAGATTTGTATCCATGGGAACACAACAGATCAATTACCTACAAATAGAGCAACGTGAGTTGCGCTGGCTAGGAGATAATTTTAGGGCCAGGCAGAAGACCCCAGCTTAGGGCTATGCCCACCTCGCACTGTTCCTGGACCAACTTTTCACCCCCCTTTCCGATTCTGCACTCTAAAAGCACCCATCCCTCCCTCCCGACACTCTTCACTAAAGTACAACGTCATGGGGGTGCCTTTGGTGACGTATTGGCACTTGGCGCCTGGCACCATACTTTATCTCCTGCAGGCAGACAATGCAGCCACTATGGCAACATGTACCAATGGACATGTGTACCCCAAATGACATGTGTACCTCAATGAACATGTGTACCCCAATGGACATGTGTACCCCAATAGACATGTGTACCCAAATGGACATGTGTACCCAAATGGACATGTGTACCGCAATGGACATGTGTACCCCAATGGACATGTGTACCCAAATGGACGTTACCTTTCTTTCTTCCATCACCTACAGTGTGACCAGTTGGTAGCCTAGGCAACCAGTTGTTTGGGGATGGGTCTTGTAGTAGAAGCCCAGAGAGGTGTCCCGCGAGGTCCTTCACTGGTGACATCACAAAGGATGTTACCCAACAAAGTCACTGAGATGCATCCCCCTCCCTCACCCCTGACTAACCTTTACATGGGCGCAGGGGAGCTCGTCTTCTGGTCTCTGCAGTTCCATATCCACCATCCTCCTCTTCTGGTCCCCCCTCCTCCCCCTCCTCCTCCTCCTCCTCCTTGCCACCTTCCCCATACCTGCCACGAACATTGCTGCAAGCCTGGGCTCTGGACCTGCGAGCAGACAGAACCTGTCCCCCCGAAGAGAATGGGAACCTGCACTGTTCATCAGAGGTCAGAGCCGTGGGTGTGGCACAAGCGCGAGATGAGAGGAGCCTTGTGGCCACTCTTCCCTCAAGCACCAACCTGTTAGCACACGTGGGAATCTGAGAGAGGGGCATAACAAAGCAAATACAGCGTACACTTGAGCCCGTCTTGGTTTGGCCACTGACCCTGGGTGGGGCTAGAAGGAGAGCGGGTGGAGGCATCTATGAAGTTTTTAAACATATACCCCCTCCTCCTCCACCTTCTCATCCTCCTCTCACCTCATGCCTCCTTCTTATCTTCGCTTGCAGCTCCCTCATCTTGTTTCTAGTCGTGCTGTTCTCTTGCAAGGTCTGGGTTAGGTGCGCGGAGGGAAAAGGTAGAGGAGTGTTGCTTTACAAGTAGGGAAGGACACTTATTGGGAAGGAATTGAAGGAATTAGGGGGAAGGATGTCAAGGGAACCACTACAGGGGTTAATTAATGTTTGCACTGGATACCATTACAAGGTGCACGCACCTTGGCAGTTGGTGGCTCGGGGGGTGGACCTATTGTTGAAACAGTGCTGAAAGGGATGGGACCATAGTGTTAGAATGCACGCCACATGCGCACGCACGATGCACACACACACACACACACACACACACACACACACATGCACATACATCACTACATCAAAGGGTGGTGGTGGGTGTGGGCAAACCTGCTGCTCTCTGCAGTGTCTTCGGGGTATACCCGGACAAGCCCCACATCATCCCCATCTCTGCGTGGACAGAGGCACCATATGTAATTCCGATATGTACACATACGCACACACACACACACACACACATACATACACACACGCATGCACACATGCACATACACACACACACACACACACGCACACATGCACATACATACACACACGCACACAGCACATCACACATACACAACACACACATGCATACAAGCACTCACATGCATCCTTACTGTTAGCTCTCTAAAAAACTACTTCATTACCTGACGAACATGACAGTCAGCCTATGCTCTGGGCTGTGTGAGGGACTTCTGCCCGCCTCCAGAAGCTCAGCTATCTCCAGTAACGTAGGGTCCTCAAGAGGAACTTTTTTTGGCAGGGTAAAAATAAAAATCAAACGTTTCATAGCGGAGTAGTCAAAAGCATACTTCTGTGTGCGTGCACGGGTCCCCCGCGCATGGCAATCAACAGTTTCAGCTGTGCTCCTGAACATATTCCGTATTCTTCAAGACAAAACTCGTCTTGTAGCTCCGTGTCCCTGTACACAAGCTGCTGTTGGTACACCGGTATGCCTGTAAACGTGACCACAGAGTTTTAAGGACAGACCAGGGTAACTCGGCAGACAAAAACCTTCAAGCCTCTGTATCTTCATCTTTATTCCCAGTATCGTCTCAAATGGACTGACACATAGATCGTAAATGGTTCCAGTTAACGCTTCGACAGATAGGTCGATGGGTTCATCCGTCATGGCAACTGCTTCGCCAGTTAAAACACAAATAACGAACTGAAAATATTTACTACTACGTGCGTACCGATAAAAAATAAGCGAACAACTCTATAAAGACGTGTTGTTGTCACGTCCCCCGCGTCACACCCACCATTGCAGGGCGCATGCGCAGTCAAAAATTGTTCGGCCCGTGTATAGTGTTACTATTAATGGCTACTCCAGTGATTCGTTGCGAAATTACACCACCCCGAAGGTATGATTGTGAGATCCCCGCGGTTGCTATGCATCTTACCACTAGTAAGAGATACCGTCTAACACACAATGTACCATAAACCGTTTGGATGACTACACATAGCTGAATATATCATGAAACCATCTAATTGATCAATTTGAGATGTACAGTACACCAGCAATGACCGACCAAAGCCGATTGATTTCACATTTGTCTTTAGAATCAGATCAGTTTAGAATCCAAGCTTAGTCTTTCTCCAGTTTCTCCTCTTCGAGTTATACCTAAGGATTTGACAAACGGTTTATGTGTAACAGCACGTCCACTGACACCCAACGGGCACGTACCTTATAGTGTTACCGGTGCGGAGCCTTATCCACTGAGGGATAGGTCTGTTCTGCTTCATCTTCTTGGCTAACCTCTTCTTAAGTATAAAACTCTTGAACGCACCCTAACGAAAAGCAATCGTCCCAAATCAATACAACGATGGTCCTCTTTCCGTTTTCCAGTCATGACGGAGGTTGGGTACACAACAAAGGGACACTCACCATTCCTCACTACCACGTATGTCTAAATTTCACCGCGTGGAAAGGACCGTATTACGTGCATTTTCCAATTATAGAACCAAAATATTTTCGTCCAAAAATGACCTATTTTTGAGTCATAAAATGAGGCTTTCCATCACAGTCAGTCCTGGCCGTCAGAATATCGTAACCGGTGTCCGTCACCAGCAACGTATGTTCAAACTGCGCAGACCGCTTCCCATCCTAAAAATAAAATAAAAACAGCGCACACACACACACTGGTTATACTTAAAATTTATCACACACATACACACACAAAACACACACACACACAACACACACACACACACACAACACACATACAGTTGTCACTGCAGTCCACTCATCAGGCCATGTTATATCTTGCCAGGTGCCTGTGCAATGGTACACAGTAAAGGTAGGAATAGGAGAGAGGGAGGGGGAGCTGAGCCAAACCTTGGTTTATCATAGGTTCAATAGTGAATGTATGTCCTGCTTTCATGATCCCCACTGCCTTGTTCTCTGTGACAGGGAAGTAAGTAGTGATTATGCTAGGTGCATAGCAGAAAACTCACTTGCGTAGTGTGGAACGTTAGGTAGTGTATGGAAGTGTCTGCAAAAGTATGTCAAGGGACATGGAAGTGGTTTACCCCCCCCCCCCCCCCCTCCCCCTTGCTAGTCAGCGGCCAACTCACTGGTTAATGCCATGCCCACAATATGTCCGCACAACGGAGACATTATTGAGCTGGGCATGTTTCTGAATCTCGTTGCCAACGTTTCTGTAACGTTCTCCCGGGCGCACTGCAAAGCATTGGTAGGGGGTGAAGGATGTGCAAACCCTGCCTCTCAGTTTTACCACATACCAATGGCGATGCCGGCCATCATACACTCATAGGCTGCCTTCACGAGGAGACGAGATGCATCATCCACATTGCCGACAAATAGAGTCTCGTTGGCATCGCCATGGAAACCATTGTGGTACACAGAGATATCAACTTAAGGAAGGGGGGGGGGGGGGGGCACCCCTTATTAAAATGACCCAAGAGACGCAGTCAACAAAACCGAACCATTGCAGATATCTCCGTCTTCAAGTTCCCTCTTGTCAGGGATGCCATGACAGATGACCTCGTTGACAGAAATGCAGCAGGACTTTGGGAAGTTGACATAGTTCAATGGTGAGGGGTAACAGTTACGCTCAATGCAAGCCTGGGGAAGAGAAGACGACCAAACCCGGGTCAACAAGAAGAGCACTAGTGGAACTTATTCAGCAGGATGTCCCTGTCGTACTCACCTCATGCACTATTCTGTCAATCTCATCGCCCGTCACCCCTGGTTTCACAGCAGCCGCAGCTAAGTCCAGCACTTCTCTGGTGTACTGCATGGTGAGGAGGAGCCAGCAGACGGTAGAAAGATATGGACATAAGCAAAATGAACCCTAGTTGGTAACCTTGCAAGCCGTGCGCATTCCCTGGATCTCAGCGGGACTCAATACCCTTATCGAGTCAGCGCGCTTCGATTCTCGTTCACTTTCTGGAATACCTGTGCATGAAGCGCACTAAATACAGTGTGTTTCTTCGAACCCGTCCTTTACCAGAAGCAGCGTAGTCCGGTCGCGCGATGTGCGCGGGTACGGTTCGCCTTGGCGTCTAAGTGCCATGAAGGGAAACCTGACACCATTATCGACTCCTGCCTAACGTGCTCACCTGCAGAAACGGCCGAAGGGGGCCGGTGAACTCGAACCAAGGCCATGGGTTGTACTTGCCAGCGTCTGGCTGCCCTGCAAGGGCGAAGCTTTCTCCTTACAACGGGGGGGCAAAAAAAAAAAAAAAAAAAAAAAAAAAAAACCGCGAGCACTAACCAGCCGTCTTTTTGTGCATCAGCTTATGGTTATTCCAGGAAACCTTGAAGCAGTCCTACACATGAGGCACCACACTCACTGAAGTACTACTACCCGAACCCGTTCTCGCCAACGCAACCTGTGAGCAGAAGAAGCTTCCCTGTATCCCCAGCTTTATGCAAGTGGGACACTGGAGCCCTGCTGGCTTCCCGCACTCCGGGGTCAAGCACACATGCTCGTTTGTTGCAGCCATGAGATCGATCGCTGGAATCTAATACTAAAATTAGACGTTGATACATAACATGCATGACATAAGGTTGTGGGTGGGTGGAGTCCGATCAGAACAACCACTTAAAAAAAAAAAAAAACGTATTGGTTGGCAGTAAGTAAGACATGTGTGTCCTATGTATGATCAGCATTACTAGCATTCTTGTTTAATATTGGCTAATGGACACAAAGAGCCAATACCTCATCCCATGCCCAGCGGGCGTCCCTTTTTGCGCATGCGCAGCACGAAAATCTTTCTTTTCGGTCAACTCCACGAGGCTATCCTGAAGGTATCTTAACACTGTCATCACTTAAGACACTTTTAGCAATATGTGTGTGGTATATAGTCTTTGTGAAGATGGTGAACAGGTTAACCTACCGCCGAAGGCTGGGCTATAATACCCGCTCGAACAGAAAGCGTATGTAAGTGGAAATGTGTGTTAACCCGTTACCGAGTAGTGCATCAGGGGGTCAGGCCGTTGTGTACTATAGATATGCCGTGCTAGCAACAGGGGAAAAAACGCACGGTTTTGTGTTTTGATTATGTTTCCAATTAAGGCCTACTTTTTTCTACTAGATCGAAAACCCCCGGAGGCAGACTTGTATACCTCTACACCCAGAAGAAAGGGAAAGTCCCCAAGTGCGGGGACTGTGGACATAAGCTCAGCGGGATCCCCGCTCTTAGGCCCTACGACCTTAAGCACCTGTCTAAACCAAAGAAGACAGTCTCCAGGGCATACGGGGGATCACGTTGTCACAAGTGTTTGCGAGAAAGGTATGTAACGTGCGTACTCACGTACCTGAAATAGAGGCAATTCTCTCCTATTGTTAGAGTCGTACGAGCATTCCTTATCGAAGAGCAGAAAATCGTGGTGCGTGCTCTGAAGTCGCAGCAGGAGAAAAAATGAACTTGATGTTTTGTATGTATTTCCTGTTCTATGCGATGTGACAAATGTGAAACATACAAACTCAAGTTATTGTATTGCCCAATTTCAGTTTATAACTGTCTACCCAGTTAAACTCCTGTTCCTGAGATACTCATACAAAAAATAATTACCTTGGGGTAGGGCGGGGGGGGGGGGGGGGGACATCAATGTAAAAAATCTGACACACTGCCTGTATTATAGAGTAAACTATTTTGAGCTGTTTGAGACAGCTGGTGTTCGAATCATCTGGCTGGGTCTTGGTAATGGTGGGGACTGGGGAGGAGCAGGTAACGGGAGTTGCTGTGGTGGTTGTGATTCCTAAGGTTATTGTTTTTGTGAGCTAGGAAGAAGAGGGTGCCACCACATAAACCTACACTGTTGGCCCAGTGCTGAATCCTCTCATCTGGCAGTCCATCTCGCACCAAAGGATGCACCTGGCCCTGGAAGTTCAGAAAATAAAAGAAGCTCGCACTAATAGAGGGCCCTCACGTGATCCACTCCCCCAACACCCTTTGGAACAACTGTCCTCTTTGCTGGGACGGGTCCTGGAGGACCAAATTTATGGAGAAAGGTTCTTATTTCATCCAGCTGCACCTGCAGGTTGTCTGCAGTCTTTTGATAGGCCTTGTAGATGTCATCGTGGTCCTTGCACTGTGCTTGTAGTCTTGTGATTTCCTAACAACATGGCGCCATTGTTCGTTCCTAGTAACAGAACAAGAATGCACATGTCCTGACCTCATCACGTTTCTTTATAGTATCAACTGCCGCAGTCTCCTTCTTTTTAAGCTCTTTCATTTCTTCCTCTAGAATGGAGGCAGCAGTCTTCAAGTTCTTGTTTTCATCATCAAGTCTATCTTTCTCCTGTTTCATCCTAGCCATCGTGGTCTGGATATATAAATTTAAAAAAAGCATACAACATTCGGACGGTTTAACGGGAAAGCCGTACTACTATTAGTGTAGGGGGGGGGGGGGAGGAGGAGGAGGAGGAGGGGGGAGGGAATCTCACAGCAAAATTTTATGCTCTGTACTATCCCTACATATTACACAACAAGGCCATACCGCCTGCTCTCTGTCATGCAGCGATTGCTGCTGCTGCTGCGTAACTTGGGCGCGAAGCTTTTCACACTCGAGCTGCGACGCCTTTAGTTGTCCTTGGAGCATAAGCGCTTGGCATTTGAACCCCATGACCGCTGCATGGTCCTCGAAGAGCCTGCTGGAATTCTGCAAGTTGTTAGCTGAGGGAAGGTTGGTCTGATAACCCTGCACCCCCAATGGCGTACGTGAGGTTTCCATTAAGAGAATGAAATTACGAACAGGACTACATTTAATTAGATAATAAACTAAACGCTATCCCTGCGCGGTATGGCTGAAATGGTATCCAGTGGCGGATTAACCATTTAATGGGCCTGGCGCAATGTAAATCTAGTGGGCCCTTGGGGAAAGCAAAAGTGAATGCGAGAGTGGCCATTCTGCTTACCAGATGGGTTGGGTTGGGTAATATAAAGTACGCGTCTAACTCACGTGCATTTGAATTTTTCGTACTGCAACTGATTATATTTAATGCTTATAACATCGTTCGGCATAAAAATCATCCCATACTTTTGAATCGCCATGCATTTGCATGTATGTAATAATTTGTATTTGAATAGACACATAAACAATTACGAACGAATTGATGCAAGGCTGCGTACTTTCACTTCGGCTAATTAGAAAAATCATTTTGACGTGAATTCTATACCGGCTGAGAATTGAAAACAAAATAGCTGATTGAGGAAAAACAGAACTTATTTCCTACCGCAATAAAAGTGTTTTTGAAGTATAAACAATGTTTAATGCTTTGATGAAGGGCGAATGGTTGTGCACCGACCCCCTGCTTATAATTAGATGTATAGTTATGGGAAAGCATATAGGGCATTAAAAGGGGACTTTGTCTAAGGTTAAAGTAGGTCTAGCCGCCTGCCTGTTGAACTCCCCCGTCTAAACATACTATCCCAAACTAGATTATTCCTTTGTTTGGTTCCACGTATTGTATTGCTATGTATAATGGTGTTCTTGAGAAAGCAACCATTCAGTCTCATAGCCAGCTATCGGCGACCTGAACTTTTGCTGACCCACCCACCACTCCTCTTGTGCACTGTTTGTACCTGTACACTGATTTTCCTGTCATACATCAATGGCAGGCGGCACCCTTCGGGCTTCTACCCTGACCAACCACGTCAAACCCATGACCGCGTCATGGTGTGGCCCATCTGGTCCCACCCAAGGCAAGCCGGCGCTACCTTGGTCCCAGACTTGGCCTGATGGGTACACCCTGTCACCATGTTGCCGCTTGACCCTTTTTGGGCAAACTGTTATCGTCAACTAGTTTAGACGCATGACGGGGACCTAGTTGGGGTATGCATGAGTCAGATATATACGTTATGCATAAGCACAGAAGGAGCATTCATACAGCATTTAACTTGCCACTCGTCGCTGGTACAAATGTCTATTATCCTGCATGACGTTGTCTACCGCGCTGTACAATGAAGTTTATTAACCTTTGCCATTTAAACAGCCCCTTTGTGTTTGACTGTGTGTACAGAGCTTGGACCGAAATTAGTTCCCATGCCAGCTGATCGAGTGTATAATTTTTTTTTTTCCGGTCCCAAATCCGCGAGCTATTCGGAATGCGATAGCAGAGTGGGCCCCTACCTTCGGTGGGCCTGGCGCTTTTGCGCCACCTGCGCCCCGGTTAACCCGGCACTGATGGTATCAACAGCTATATGCATTTACTCGACGAGAGCAACGCATGAACACCGTGCAGGGGGCAGCCTTACAATGCAGCCTTGACTGAAAGTGTGGAGCTGGTGAAACTCTCCTTGCTGGTGAATACTAGCAACGTTGATACAATCATCTACATGCAAAATATACGCCGTAAATACACAAGTCGGTTAATTCGTAATAGACAAAACAGCTCCCAGGACAAGATAACAGATACAGGGCAACCAATGCGCATGCGTAGTGGGGATTTCCCCATGTTACTGATAATAACAATACATGACTCAGCCTTCGTACCGTTGGTCAGGTGCCATATACGAAGGAGAACAGCATGATACAACACATACCAGTGTGCTTCCTGAAAACAGACAATCACCAAGCATGCAAGCATTAAACGCGTAAGTCGCTTGTATGAAGTAACATAGCTTAACGAAAGTAGCTGTTACAATCGAATTGTCAGGGCGTACTTATATCGCACCATGTGTGTATATGTGTGTGTGTATATATTTAAAATGGCTGCAATCACGTGTTCGAAATAGGTCTGTTCGACCGTCCCCCTCCCCTTCCCACGACACGCTACCGGGGATACTGGAGACCCTTGTTGGTGAGAACAGACGTCTCCACTCTCAGCTGCGCGAAAACAACACCGTACTTGACCTCAAGATCAAGGAGCTCCAGGACTGCCTCGAAGCCAAGGAGCGGGATCAATCACGTGAGTTATCAACGGTCACGTACGACGTACCTCATGTGCCGCATTTCTACATAAAGTCCTGCAGAAGGAGGTCTCAGAGGCTACGAATAATTTTTTTGAAGCACGTGTGGCTGTGTTGGGCTTTAAGTGCCGATTGCTGCAACTCCAAGGGCAGCTGGAAACTGCTCAGGGAAATGAGACCCGCGCTCAGAAGACAGAAGATGAAACTAAAAAATGGTTACAAGAGATTGAGAGGTTGAACCGTCGCATCCAACAGCTGGAAGAGGAGAAGGAAGAGATACAAGCCGAAGGCACCTCTGAGTTGATGGTATATGGGATGAGGGGGTGGGGTGGCAACTGTGAATAAGAGTGGAGGAGGATGAGGAGATGTGTGTGGAATGGACATTGACAGGTGTTAAACCATAACAAATAAAACTACCACCCTTTGAACGCCCCTGTTTTGCTCCAACAGTACCACTGGTCCTATTCGCATACCTCTTAGGCATTAGTACCACTCAACGCTAGTATGTTGCAATCACTTCTTGCCATCATCTTAACTACCACTGGCTATTGGTGTAAACGTTTGTGCCTCTTCAAAGGCCGTTGCTGGCCAGAGAGCTGCCTGCTGGAAGAGCAAGGTTGTTAATGGCATCGCAACTATCAGATAGGAATTGGGTGAAGCCGAAAATGGCGGGTCAGCTCTTCTTGTCAGTAAACAAGGACTTTAGTGTTAGAGCTCTTACAGTTTTTGCTGACAGTGAGTCCAATGAAGATGTTGGAACCTTACATTAGTGGAAACATTAAGTTTAGTTGCCTCTCAAAACCCGTTACACTTTTTTTTTTGTCTTAACTATTTAACTGGTTTAAATGGTTTAAAACACCGTTTTAACATGAAAGGGTCAATCTATGATTAATATATGTGTGTGTGTGTGTGTATGTTTGTGCACATGCACCACATCAGTCTGCAAGAAATGAGGTGCACAGGATCAGACAAGAGAAGGAGCAAAGTGTGAAGGCTTTGGAGGACAGACTGAAACAGGTGAGAAGAGTGATTGGCATAAGAGGGTACAAGGGTCTCAGCCATCACGGTAGTGGGTGTGGTGAGGTAGTGTGTAGGGGCAGTGGAGGAGCAGAGAGCCAGTGGATGATGTATGGCAGTATTTTAACACCGTCTACCCCTTCACGCGTAAACCTTTTCACTTATTTTAACACCATCTATCTCTTCACGCGTAAACCTTTTCACTTAACCAATTCTACCTCTCCCAAGGAAACTCGGCCCAGTGGCGTGCTGCAGCAGAAAATGGAGGTGTTGAGCCGTCAGTTGGATGCCCGTAACACTGCATACGACGAGCTGAAGCAAAAGTACCAGCAGCTCCAGGAGAGGCAGGCAGAGGCAGCAGAGACCCAGCAGCAAGTAAAGGGCGTCACCCCGGTCCCGAAGCCACGCACCCAGCGTGCGGACCTGCAGCAGAGGATCGATCAGCTGGAGAGAGAGAAGGAGGAGCAGGAACAGAAGCTCGCAGACGCTGTGAAGGCTCGCGCCGCCGCCGATCGCATCCTGGCCTCCGCCCATGAGAGGGAGGAGACACTGCGGCAGGATAACATGACGCTTAAGGGCCTGCTTGAGAAGCACCAGCAGGAGGTGCTGTCCTTGAAGGCCGACCTTAGAGTGCAGCGTTCGCAGTCTGAGGGAGGGCAGGGGGTGTCACACGTTGACCTGAGCGCTCAGGACCTGAGGAGACCGCTATCGTGGTCACCAGATGTTCTCAGGGTATGGAAGTTGATGTGTTATGTCGTGATGTTTAGTGCAATGATAGGATGGTAGCTGGGTGGGGTGATATGATGTGTGGTTAAAATAGAAGTACGTAATGTTAATATTGCTGGGACAGGATGTTGTTAATATGGTTGGACCTTAGCATGGCTGGACAGTGTGTTAGCATGTCTGGACAGTGTGTTAGCATGTCTGGACAGTGTGTTAGCATGTCTGGACAGTGTGTTAGCATGTCTGGACAGTGTGTTAGCATGTCTGGACAGTGTGTTAACATGACTGGACAGTGTGTTAACATGTCTGGACAGTGTGTTAACATGGCTGGACAGTGTGTTAACATGACTGGACAGTGTGTTAACATGGCTGGACAGTGTGTTAACATGGCTGGACAGTGTGTTAACATGGCTGGACAGTAGCTGGAGAGTGTTAACATAACATCAAAATTAACTTCAAGACAGACTTAAGGCTAAGGTCAAGTGGTGGTGTTGGTGGTCATTAGTGTTTTTATGCCTTTAGGAGCTGGAGAGGCTGAGAGAGGAGAATTCCACCCTGAAAACGAAAGCTGAAGAGTTAAAATTGGTGTGTTGCCTAGGTGCCTGTTATTTGATTTTAATGATTTGTTACTAATACAACCAGTCTAATGGACAGCAGCAGGAGGCCATTAAACAAGAGGTAGGCATAGGCTTCGTTATATCTGCATCCTTCTGGTGATCATACACACCAATACTTATCAGTCACAGCTTATGAAGCTTGAACGTGAAATAGCTGAACGGAAAGATGAGAATGATAGAGTGTTAGTCATCCATTTTTCCTTGTGCCCTTCTCTTCTTAATCTCAGTCCCATCTCCGTCCATGTAGACTTGATGAGGTGGAAATACTAAAGGTACGGCTGGCAGGATCTGAAGCAGACAGACAGGCTCTTATGAGGCAGAGGTATGTGGTGGTGGTGGTGGTGGTGGTGTGGTATGAAGTTCTTTTCTGTTCAGAGAGGCACTGGAAAGTGAACTCAAGTCACAAAAGGCTATGGTTAGTAAGTTGACAATGGCGGCTAAACAGAGGGAGGAGGCCGAGGTGGTTGTGAAAGAGTACGAGAAAGAATGCACAAAACTGATAACTGTGAGTAGTGGGCGTCATGGCGACACGACGTTGTTAGTATGGGTGCACGCAGGACCTGGACTCAACAGACGGGAAGCTGAAGAAAGCAGTGGAGGAACAGGAGAGGCTGCAGCAGCAGGTTGATGGGTACAAGCGAGAGCTTGCTCAGAGGGTGGAGCGCATACAACGTCTGGAGGCAACAAGGGACGACCTGTTGGAACAGGTGACCTTCCAGCAGTTACAGTTGAAGCAGAACAGGCAAGACATCCAGTGTGAGGTGAAGTTGAGGGAAGAGGCTGAGACGCTTAAAAAAACACTGGAGCGCAGAAATGCTGATCAGAAGAATGAGATAAGTGAACTGAAGGCTATGATCAGCCGATTACAGCAGGAGCCTATGGTGGGTGTGTTCACTTGGAGGGGGTCATTTAAAAGAGCTGTTTGTCTCTTTGCAGACAGAGCCGCAGCCCATGGATGTGATGTATACCTCTGCTAGAAGACCGCTTGAGTTGTCATATGAATCACATCGCCAGGGAGGGTTGGAGTATGTTGTGGGCATGGGACCACCAGAGCGTATTGTGGGCATGGGACCAGAGCGTGTCCCTGGTATGGGACCAGAACGTGTCCCTGGTATGGGACCAGAACGTGTCCCTGGTATGGGACCAGAACGTGTCCCTGGTATGGGACCAGAGCGTGGCACAGGCATGGGTCTGGAACGCATGGTGGGTATACCATACTCTGCTCAACCACCTCGAACTGGCTACAACCAGCCAAATGCTGGTGGCCCATATACAAGAGAGCGGCTAGTCCAACCACAGGTTAGCCCAGTTTGGTCTGGCTCCACCTCTTTTTTTAATGCTCCAACCCCCCCCCCCCCCCCACGTACTTCCCTTCATATTCTGTACTCCCTCAGGAGGAGCATCTGGTGCGTCCCTATAGGCCTCCATCTGAGGCAACAGATGGAAGGTTCCAACCTCAGCCCCAGCCCTATTCACATTTTTCAGCTCCTCAGCCAGTAGCCCCCTGTCCTATTTGTGGACGTAATGATTTCATCACTGTAGCAGATCTGGAACATCACAGTTCCCACTGCACTGATTTCAAATAGGAGCCCCACCCTCCCTCACCCACAGGAGAGACTGGTCTTTGAATCAAGGGTGTGAGGCATGTCCCTGTCTTGCGTGTTGTTTGTACTCTGTATAATGAAGACAATGGGATGCGCATGCGCTAAAGCTATATCAAACCCTATACATGGAGAATTAAAAAAAATAATTTTTAAACGCTATATGAAAATTCATGATCCCGATATTTTTGGGGGTGGAGCCGCACATTTTATCCGTTGCGTGCACTTCAATTACGCGTATTTCACTGTAATACTACAGTTAACCAGCACTGCCAACTAGCACTATTAAGTTCGTCGTACTAGTATGTTGTCAATGTGTGTGGGTACGTATGTTTGTGTGTGTGTGTTTGTATCTACGTACTTTATAGCACCCACTTTCAGGGTGTCATGAGCATAATTTATGCGTTGCTCAACGTATGCACCAACCCCATACAGCTGAAAGCTAGTCCGCTCCTAGAAATGGCCACTCCTGAGGGCTATGACTTGGTGTACCAGCAGCTGGTGGAAAACAACGTACAGCTGATGGAAAACAACGTACAGTTGGAAAAGAAGGCCCATGAGTTGCAGACTTACCTGGATGCTGTCAGAAGAGATGAGTCACGCCAGATGAAAAAACTGAAACAAGAGTTGTCCCAGTGGAAAGCCCTCCATCTTTCTGCCACTGAGACAGTGAGGAGACAAGAAAACAAGCTACAGAAACAGAGCGCACAGCTTGAGAGAGAGAGGCAAGAACATGTGAGGATGCTTGAGGAGGAAAAGAGAAGGTCTGGGAAGGAGCTTGAAGACAACCAGATGAGATTTCAGAGTGAGGTGCAAATATTTCAAGACGTGCGACAAAGGTTTGAGCAAGAGGTACGAGCATTTAAGGAAGAGCGAGTGCAAGAGAGGGCAAGGTTTGAAGAGGAGCTAAAGAGATTCAAGGAGGCAAAGAGAACACTTAACTGTGATACCGAGCCAGTGCAAGGCCAGCAGACGGTACCAGCAGCTGGTACTACTGTACCAGCTGGGACTGCTGTACCAGCAGTTGGTACTACTGTACCAGTTGGTACTACTGTACCAGCTGGGACTGCTGTACCAGCTGGGACTACTGTACCAGCTGGGACTACTATGCCAGCTGGGACTACCGTACCAGCTGGAACTACTGTACCAGTTGGAAAACGATTGAGTTTAGACCCGGGTACCCGCCTAAACAATGCCCTTAAGGTATGTAGCCCCTCCCCCTTAACGTATGTAGCCCCTCCCCTTAAAGTATGCCTTCCCCTTAAGGTATATAGCCCCTCCCCTTAAGGTATATAGCCCCTCCCCTTAAGGTATGTAGCCCCTCCTCTTAAGCCTTTCTTTCCCCTTTATATTCTGTACCTAACATAAGGAACTAGAAGGCCTCAAATCAGAGAAGGAGACATTGAAGAAGGTAACACACATTATGGTGTGTGTACACACAATACAAGCATGCATACGCACGTGCATACACACATGTACACATGATACACACATGCATACATACTTGCATACGCTGGAAAATGTATACAACATGGTTCAGATGGTAAGGGTGAGGCTTTAGATGGTAAGGTTGAGGCTTTAGATGGTAAGGGTGAGGCTTTAGATGGTAAGGGTGAGGCTTTAGGTGGTAAGGTGAGGCTTTAGGTGGTAAGGTGAGGCTTTAGGTGGTAAGGGTGAGGCTTTAGGTGGTAAGGGTGAGGCTTTAGGTGGTAAGGGTGAGGCTTTAGGTGGTAAGGGTGAGGCTTTAGGTGGTAAGGGTGAGGCTTTAGATGGTAAGGGTGAGGGGTGAAGCTTTAGATGGTTACATACACATACAGTACACATCTTATTAGCTAGCATTAGTTATTAGCTTGCATTAATTATTGGCTAGCATTAGTTATTGGCTAGCATTAGTTATTAGTTAGCAATGGTTATCACTTCTTTAGGAGCTGGAGAGGTTAACAGATGAAAATTCCATCCTGAGAAATACCACTGAGGAATTAGAACTGGTGTGTTGTCTATATATAGCTAGGTGACTGTTATTTAGAGGGGTAACAACCAGTAACATTTCCATGTTTTTATTTTATTTTCTGACTCACACAGAAAATGGAGAATATGAAAGCAGACAACGGGGTACTCCAGATGGTAATGTTACACACGTAGACACCAGGCACCACTCCCACACATAGGCACCACTACACATAGGCACCACTCCCACATAGGCACCACTCCCACATAGACACCACTCCCACACATAGGCACCACTCCCACACATAGGCACCACTCACACACATAGGCACCACTCACACAGGCACAAACTTACATACTTATTGACATTATCAACTTTTCACTTCTTCAGGATGTCTCCACCCTGAGAAAGACCAAAAAGGACTTGGAAGAGGTGTGTTACCAGTAGACAGCTTTTATTTTGAGTTAATAACATTGATTGAAACCAGTCTAATGGAGAGCTCCAAGCTGAAGTGGAGGGTATGGTTTTAGCACAGGAGAAGGCTGCCCAACACAGTGTAGCCATCAGGCAGCAGCTGCAGAACCAGTTAGTGTTATGTGGCGCTGAATGTGAGAAACTTAAACAGCAAATAGTCGAACAGAAAGATGAGAATGCCAGAACGTTAGTCATCTATATATTTCCACTTCCTTCCCTCCCCTCCTCCCTCATCTCCCTCAAGTCCCTTATCAGTCCCATCTCCGTCCATGTAGACTTGATGAGGTGGAAATACTAAAGGAACAGCTGGCAGGATCTGAAGCAGACAGACAGGCTATCATGAAGCAGAGGTATGTGGTGGTGGTGGTGGTGGTGTGGTATGAAGTTCTCTTCTGTTCAGAGAGGCACTGGAAAGTGAACTCAAGTCACAAAAGGCCCTGGTTAGTAAGTTGACAATGGCGGCTAAACAGAGGGAGGAGGCCGAGGTGGTTGTGAAAGAATACGAGAAAGAATGCACAAAACTGTTAACTGTGAGTAGCGGGCGTCATGGCGACACGACGTTAGTATGGGTGCACATAGGACCTGGACTCAACAGACGGGAAGCTGAAGAAAGCAGTGGAGGAACAGGAGAGGCTGCAGCAGCAGGTTGATGGGTACAAGCGAGAGCTTGCTCAGAGGGTGGAGCGCATACAACGTCTGGAGGCAACAAGGGACGACCTGTTGGGTACAGTTAGCCATTTACAGATCCAAATGAAGCAGGATCGGGATGACGCTAAGAGTACAACATCACAAAATGAAGAGCTACAGAGACAGCTAGAGGTGCTGAATAAAAAAAGTGCTGAACAACGGAATAAAATTAAGGAACTGCAGGATGAAATTAACAAACTTCAGAGTAAAGCCATGGTATGTAGGTCATCGGAAGGGAGGGACACGTGTAGGGGCGTGGCAGGTAGATAAGCATGTGGGGGCGTGACAGGAGGGTAACATGTAAATGGGGGGGGGGGGGGGGGGGGCAGAGGAAGCTGTTGTAATGCAATGATCCATCTGTTCCCCAGGCTAGGGCACCTAGGTATGATGTTTCGGCATGTATGTATCATCAACCTGTTGACGATTAATTTCTGAAGCAGTCATGTGTACTTACCTACTACTTTGTGTGTGTGTGTGTGTGTGTGTGTGTGTGTGTGTGTCCAATAATGCAATGCAAGGTTCATAACATCATTTGGATGTCTCTGTAATTAGATTCAGAGGTTGGGGGGGCAGGGGGAGGTATCATAGCTACATGTATTACAGTCATATATATTCCCTGGCAGCGGTTGAAAACTAGGTTTATAATTAAAATATTATTACAGTACCTGTCTAAATTAGAAACTCTATTTCATAACAGCTGTAAAATATATATACTTATAAGTAGAATACAACACAACACTTCAAAATCTTTTATTTATAATGAACACGCATTCTTTAAATTGCGCAGCAAGCGTATGCGCAAGCAGTGTTTACATCGCCACGCGGTACTTATTTTGGAAGGGTGGGTACAAGATCCGACATTGCAGCCCTCCTGCACAAAGGCTGGAGGTAAGACTAGTCTTTTCGTACGCCCAAGGCATGCCAAAAATAGAATTGATGAACCATTTTTGCCGCCGAATTTTCTGTCTTCATGAAAAACCCTAGTGTATTTTATGAATAATCGATGCATGTTGTGGTCATTGTGCGAACATATAGGTTACAAGAACTGAGCGTGTAAGGGAGAGCATTTGCAGCTGATCTGCAAATTGCATTTTCCATCAACACCCTTACTGATAATTAAGTGCACCCAAAACATTTCTGCCATTGCTGTCATCATGCAGAGTTATCAGTGCCAGGGCAGAAGGGGTACACCATAGGTGTACACTGACACCATTTGCATGGTAAGTACAAGCTTTTATGCAACATCATCAGTATACAAAATCATATCACAGGTATGTGAGCAGTGCAAGAGGTCATGTCAGGAAGCATACAGTTGGCAGAGGTCGTCAATCAGGCATCACACAATGCACACCTTTTGAGGATTAATCTTCTCATGTGAGCCATACCCACCATTGGCAAGCCAAAACAGTGTCACGTACTCTTGTACGAGTTGAGGAGTGCGGTGTGTTCAAACAGTCTGACACATCCCTATAGATCTGCCATGTCATAACCTGGCCTGTACCAGATGTGGTGTGGAGTGGGTAACAGCATCGTCCCCAGCGTGTTCTTGCTGCTCAGAGGACAGCTCTTTGGTACCCACTGAAATAAGACCAGCACCAAACGCTATAGTAATCTTGCTGAAGGATGTACTGGTGCAATGTGTGGGGTGCCACAGAGATGTGAAGGCTGGTTGCTATGAAGGGCACAAGTGCACACCATCTCTTACTAATGTTATTATTGCTGGGACAGGATGTTATTAATATGGTTGGACCTTAGCATGTCTGGACAGTGTGTTAACATGGCTGGACAGTGTGTTAACATGACTGGACAGTGTGTTAACATGGCTGGACAGTGTTAACATGGGGACAGTGTGTTAACATGGCTGGACAGTGTGTTAACATGACTGGACAGTGTGTTAACATGGCTGGACAGTGTGTTAACATGGCTGGACAGTGTGTTAACATGGCTGGACAGTGTGTTAACATGGCTGGACAGTAGCTGGAGAGTGTTAGCATAACATCAAAATTAACTTCAAGACAGACTTAAGGCTAAGGTCAAGTGGTGGTGTTGGTGGTCATTAATGTTTTTACGCCTTTAGGAGCTGGAGAGGCTGAGAGAGGAGAATTCCACCCTGAAAACAAAAGCTGAAGAGTTAAAATTGGTGTGTTGCCTAGGTACCTGTTATTTGATTTTAATGATTTGTTACTAATACGACCAGTCCAATGGGCAGCAGCAGGAGGCTCAACCACCTCGAACTGGCTACAACCAGCCAAATGCTGGTGGCCCATATACAAGAGAGCGGCTAGTCCAACCACAGGTTAGCCCAGTTTGGTCTGGCTCCACCTCTTTTTTTAATGCTCCAACCCCCCCCCCCCCCTCCCCCCCCCACGTACTTCCCTTCGTATTCTGTACCCCCTCAGGAGGAGCATCTGGTGCGTCCCTATAGGCCTCCATCTGAGGCAACAGATGGAAGGTTCCAACCTCAGCCCCAGCCCTATTCACATTTTTCAGCTCCTCAGCCAGTAGCCCCCTGTCCTATTTGTGGACGCAATGATTTCATCACGTGTAGCAGACCTGGAACATCACAGTTCCCACTGCACCGATTTCAAATAGGAGCCCCACCCCCCACCCACCCCCCTCACCCACAGGAGAGAGACTGGTCATTGAATCAAGGGTGTGAGGCATGTCCCTGTCTTGTGTGTTTGTACAATGAAGACAATGGGATGTGCATGCGCTAAAGCTATAACAAATTCTATACATGAAGAATTTATAAATTTAAGTTTAACACCCGTTCCATGAGAAACGGGTACTTATGTCATTTTTTGGAATTTGCAAAAACTAAAATGTTTCGGAGATGAAACTTGAATCATTTTTTTCGCTGCTATATGTTTGTAAATTACACTTTAACATAGTTTTTGTGCCAAAGCCAAGCTTCTAGGGCTGGTGGTTTGCATTTGGTGCAGTACCGCGTCCTGCTGATTTATTATACATTATATCGCGCATGCGCACTAACGGCTTCATTTTGTGTCACCGGACCAGTATTGTTGCAGAACGACCGAGATCAAAGAGAGCTGCTGAGCTCCCATACTTGTCCGACTAAAAAAGTTCCTTTCGTGCTAAGACTGCTTTCTGTCTTTGTTTTTGTGAGTGCTATTTAGTACTTATTCCTGAAGGCATTCCCTAATTTTACAACAATCATTCTTAGCATACATTATTATCCGAAGCATTGATAATGTATGATGCAACAAAACTGTCTGCTATTGTCTTTGTATCTAGTTGAAGAAAGAATTTATAAAGCACATACTTGATATTCTGACTTGTATTCACTTCATCAAATCTCTCTTTTATCCAGGCTGACTTCGTTAGGATGTGTTTCACTCTGAACTCCATCCTCTGATTTTCGTGTTCAGAAAGGTACTTGTGTTGGATATACCACTCCAATTTGGCCAACAACAGGTACTTCTGATATAGCAACAAAATGTCCATCTTTGTATATTGAGCAAGAAGTCTGGCTTGCACATCCTCTGCAGACATCTTATGATGGCTTTTAATTGTGCTTTCCTCTACAGACTAGCTGTCTTAAACCTTCCTTTCAGCATTGTGCTACGAATTCTTCAACTCTTCTGCTCAGATGAGGATGTTGGTGCCCAAACTCACCCTCAAATGAAGCATATACTGCAACACTTCCACTGTCAGTTCTTACAGTTGTAATAATGGCTGCTCCAGTTGCTAGGATTGTTAACCACCCCTTATGTATAGTGCTCCCATAACCACCCCCTTATGTACAGTGCTCCCATAACCACCCCCTTATGTACAGTGCTTCCATAACCACCCCCTTATGTACAGTGCTCCCATAACCACCCTCTTATATACAGTGCTCCCATAACCACCCCCTTATGTATAGTGCTCCCAATTTTCATACTGGCATTGCTTTGTCTTCTAGAGCCTCTACATTTGCGTTTCTCAATAAACACTCATAACATGATGATGGCAGAACTCACATTATTTTGTGCTAACTAATAACTCTTGGTTGTATTTCAAGACCTCTATGAATGTAAACTGCATCTACCCTACTTTGAAATAGCAAGGATCTTATATTGCCAGAGGAAAAGGTTGGACACATCTTCCCACATCAATTGCTGCAAATATAGGAGCAGGGTAGTCCATTGATGTGTGCAAGGAAACAACAGGCAGGGATGGATGTTTTTGGGCCCACATTTGTTTGCTGACAATATATGCTTTTTCTGTTCATATAATTTGGGTCTTCATTGCAATAGGAGAGGGTGTCTAATTCATTGGTACCAGCAAGTGTAATTCTGAAAACTTCTTTCAGTGCATATGGCTGTTGCTGACAAATCCTATAGGATGGTAGCAACAATTGTTAAGTCTTGGACATCCTTATACAAACTTGCTGAATACTGCAAAATACTTTTTTATCAATGTCTTTCCTTTGTTCTTGTCCGGCTTCACAAGGATGGAATATCAGCACAAGTCTCCTCAAAACCGCTGAGTTTTTAACGTTCAAAATGTTCAATTTGGAAGCAATCTGATGAGTTGGCTTAACTGAAAGCTATTCTTCGGATACCATCGCATAAATATGTAGGTCGAAGCTCTAGAGATGTCATTGCGGCGTTATAGGACCATCTCACTATTCTTCCGTTGACGACTTAAAAGCTTAAGAAAACCACAGCAAGCACTGCAGATACCAGTATTGCATCTTCCACGTGCAGCCTTTTTACAAGAACAACGCTGTAAACTTACGCCATATCGGACCCACCCCCAAAACGACAACCGCAAAGGCAATATGAATAAATTACAGCTCGTCTGCAACTAAAAGCTGCTATATCTTGATTTTGACATATTATTTTGATTGCGTTTCGTGACTAAAATGATTGTGTAGTAGTAAGAATTACATTCAGATTAAAAATTTGTTTGAAAACTGCCTAGAAAAAATGTGTACTTTTAGCCTGAAACTACCGCGAAATGTTGGAGTCAGTTGGGCGTGCCCGAAGACAGAATAGCCGTAATGATCCAAATGTTTTTAAAAAATTTCAGAGTACAACACAGCAATGATTGGACATCTAAATATACAACTGCTTTTGATTTATGTTTAGTGCCGATTAGTTTTCATTTTGGCTGTTTCCAGCAAACTTGTACCCGTTTCTCATGGAACGGGTGTTTAAAAAACGCTATGTGAAAATTTGGGGGTGGAGCCGCACATTTTATCCGTTGCGTGACTTCAATTACGCGTATTTCACTGTAATAACAGGGAAAAGTTAACCAGCATTGTCAACAAGCACTATTAAGTTCGTACTAGTATGTTGTCAATGTGTGTGGGTACGTATGTGTGTGTGTGTGTGTGTGTGTGTGTGTGTGTGTGTGTGTGTGTTTTTGTCTACGTACTTTATAACACCCACTTTCGGGTGTCATGAGCATAATTTATGCGTTGCTCAACGTATGCACCAACCCCACACAGCTGAAAGCTAGTCCGCTCCTAGAAATGGCCACTCCAGTGCAAGGTCAGCGGACGGTACCAGCAGCTGGGACTGCTGTACCAAAACGATTGAGTTTGGACCTGGGTACCCGCCTAAACAGTACCCTTAAGGTATGTAGTCCCTCCCCCTTAAGGTATATAGTCCCTCCCCTTAAGGTATATAGTCCCTCCCCTCAAGGTATGTAGCCCCTCCTCTTAAGCCTTTCTTTCCCCTTTATATTCTGTACCTAACATAAGGAACTAGAAGGCTTCAAATCAGAGAAGGAGACATTGAAGAAGGTACATATGGTGTGTACACACACATAATAGACAATGTACAATACGCACGTGCATGCACACATGTACACATGATACACACATGCATGCACACATGTACACATGATACACACATGATACACACATGATACACACATGCATACACACATGATACACACATGCATACACACACATGATACACACATGATACACACATGATACACACATGATACACACATGATACACACATGATACACACATGCATACACACATGCATACACACACATTTATATATATTTCTTCTCCCTTCCAACTGCATTTGTACAGGAAGTAGAGTGTCTGAAGTCAGACAGGAGCAGGGCTCAGATGGTAAGGGTGAGGCTTTAGGTGGTAAGGGTGAGGCTTTAGATGGTAAGGGTGAAGCTTTAGATGGTTACATACACATACAGTACACATCTTATTGGCTAGCATTAGTTATTCGCTTGCATTAGTTATTAGTTAGCAATGGTTATCACTTCTTTAGGAGCTGGAGAGGCTGACAGGTGAAAATTCCACCCTGAGAAATACCACTGAGGAATTAGAACTGGTGTGTTGCCTAGGTGACTGTTATTTAGAGGGTTAACAACCAGTAACAGTTCCATGTTTTTTTTTTTAATTTTCTGACTCACACAGAAAATGGAGAATATGAAAGCAGACAACGGGATACTCCAGATGGTAATGTTACACATGTAGACACCAGGCACCACTCCCACACATAGGCACCACTCCCACATAGGCACCACTCCCACACATAGGCACCACTCACACATAATGCATAGGCACCACTCCCACATAGGCACCACTCCCACATAGGCACCACTCCCACATAGGCACCACTCCCACACATAGGCACCACTCACACATAGGCACCACTCCCACATAGGCACCACTCACACACATAGGCACCACTCCCACATAGGCACCACTCCCACATAGGCACCACTCACACACATAGGCACCACTCCCACACATAGGCACCACTCACACATAGGCACCACTCCCACACATAGGCACCACTCCCACACATAGGCACCACTCACACACATAGGCACCACTCCCACATAGGCACCACTCCCACACATAGGCACCACTCCCACATAGGCACCACTCCCACACATAGGCACCACTCCCACATAGGCACCACTCCCACACATAGGCACCACTCACACATAATGCATAGGCACCACTCCCACACATAGGCACCACTCACACATAGGCACCACTCACACACATAGGCACCACTCCCACATAGGCACCACTCACACACAGGCACCACTCCCACATAGGCACCATTTACACACAGGCACCACTCACACATAGGCACCACTCACACACATAGGCACCACTCCCACATAGGCACCACTCACACACAGGCACCACTCCCACATAGGCACCATTTACACACAGGCACCACTCACACATAGGCACCACTCACACATAGGCACCACTCACACATAGGCACCACTCACACAGGCACCACTCACACATAGGCACCACTCACACATAGGCACCACTCACACATAGGCACCACTCACACACATAGGCACCACTCAGGCACAAACTTAGACATAATTATTGACATTATCAACTTGTCACTTCTTCAGGATGTCTCCACCCTGAGAAAGACCAAAGAGGACTTGGAAGCGGTGTGTTACCAGTAGACAGCTTTTATTTTGAGTTAATAACATATATGATTGAAACCAGTCTAATGGAGAGCTCCAAGCTGAAGTGGAGGGTATGGTTTTAGCACAGGAGAAGGCTGCCCAACACAGTGTAGCCATCAGGCAGCAGCTGCAGAACCAGTTAGTGTTATGTGGCGCTGAATGTGAGAAACTTAAACAGCAAATAGCCGAACAGAAAGATGGGAATGCCAGAATGTTAGTCATCTATATATTTCCACCTCCTTCCCTCCCCTCCTCCCTTATCTCCCTCAAGTGCCTTATCAAGCCCATCTCCGTCCATGTAGACTTGATGAGGTGGAAATACTAAAGGAAGAGCTGGCAGGATCTGAAGCAGACAGACAGGCTATCATGAAGCAGAGGTATGTGGTGGTGGTGGTGGTGGTGGTGGTGGTGTGGTATGAAGTTCTCTTCTGTTCAGAGAGGCACTGGAAAGTGAACTCAAGTCACAAAAGGCCCTGGTTAGTAAGTTGACAATGGCGGCTAAACAGAGGGAGGAGGCCGAGGTGGTTGTGAAAAAGTACGAGAAAGAATGCACAAAACTGTTAACTGTGAGTAGTGTGGGCGTCATGGCGACACGACGTTGTTAGTATGGGTGCACGCAGGACCTGGACTCAACAAACAGGAAGCTGAAGAAAGCAGTGGAGGAACAGGAGAGGCTGCAGCAGCAGGTTGATGGGTACAAGCGAGAGCTTGCTCAGAGGGTGGAGCGCATACAACGTCTGGAGGCAACAAGGGACGACCTGTTGGGTACAGTTAGCCATTTACAGATCCAAATGAAGCAGGATCGGGATGACTCTAAGCATGCAACATCACAAAATGAAGAGCTACAGAGACAGCTAGAGGTGCTGAATAAAAAAAGTGCTGAACAACGGAATAAAATTAAGGAACTGCAGGATGAAATTAACAAACTTCAGAGTAAAGCCATGGTATGTAGGTCAAGGGACACGTGTAGGGGCGTGGCAGGTAGATAAGCATGTGGGGGCGTGGCAAGAGGGTAACATGTAAGGGGGGGGGGGGGGGGGGGGGGAGCAGAGGGATCAAGGGAAGCTGTTGTAATGCAATAATCCATCTGTTCCCCAGGCTATGGCACCTAGGTATGATACTCCAACGGTTGTGGATCGTCCCCAGGATTGGTAGTATGATACTCCCAACGGTTGTGTGTCGTCCCCAGGATTGGTATGATCACCCTGTTGACGATTAATTTTTGAAGCAGTCATGTGTACTTTTACCTACTACCTTGAACGTGTGTGTGTGTATGTGTGTGTGTGTGTGTGTGTGTGTGTGTGTGTGTGTGTGCAATAATGCAATGCAACGTTCATAACATCATTTGGATGTCTGTAATTAGATTCAGAGGTTGGGGGCGGAGGGTATCATAAAAAGAGCAGCGATGCGTCGTTAGGAGATATAATTTGGGTTTTTGGGTTTTGGGTTTTTGGGGGGGCCGAAGGCCCGCTACGCCGACCCAACTTTCCCCCCCCCCCCCTCTCCGAATCCGCCCTCAAATTGCACCCGTCCCTCCCTCCCGACACTCTTCGTTGAAACTTACTAACTCCCCTCTTACTTAATAACCGCCATCTTTGTGAACGAGGGCGCCTTCGGCGCCACACTTTAACCTCCTAGCTACATCATATATATTCCCTGGCACGCGGCTGGAAACTAGGTTTATAAATTAGGTACTAATAATACCTGTCTAAATTACTTAACTTTTAAAAGAAACTCGTTTTATAACAGCTGTAAAAATATATACTTATAACACAACACTTCAACCTCTTATTTATAATGAACACGCATTCTTTAAGTGTATGCGCAAGCAGTGTTTACATCGCCACGCGGTACTTATTTTGGAAGGGTGGGTACAAGATCCGATATTGCAGCCTTCCTGCACAAAGGCTGGAGGTAAGACTAGTCTTTTCGTACGCCCAAGGCATGCCAAAAATAGAATTGATGAACCATTTTTGCCGCCGAATTTTCTGTCTTCATGAAAAACCCTAGTGTATTTTATGAATAATCGATGCATGTTGTGGTCATTGTGCGAACATATAGGTTACAAGAACTGAGCGTGTAAGGGAGAGCATTTGCAGCTGATCTGCAAATTGCATTTTCCATCAACACCCTTACTGATAATTAAGTGCACCCTAAACATTTCTGCCATTGCTGTCATCATGCAGAGTTATCAGTGCCAGCCCAGAACACGGGCGTCGGAAGGTAAAATACATTGGTCCGGCAAATAAATAGACAATGAGGTGGGTGAACTCGGAGAGGCCCGCCCACAGCAACGGAAAGGGGAGCGCTGCAGATGCTTTTGCCAGTTGTGCATTATTAATGCAAGAAATTTCACTAAAATGACTAGCTCGCACGCGGCGTTAAGTGCTCGAAATCGGGGTAATGATCACGTGAGAGGTTTCCAATCCATATCACCGGTCTAGTCTTTAACTCTTTCGGACGCCTAGTGTGTACACACACAACCGTTATAATACCAGTCATGTATAAATTAGAAACAAAAAAGTGTGTTGATCATTCTCAATTCCATGATGCATGCAAATGCTTGCTGCACTTGTACCCTTATAAGTACATGTACAAGCTAACTATGCTCCTTCTTACACCTACTAATGAACACCATTATTCAGATGGTTGCACTTTATTTCTTCCCTATTAACAGCTATGTGTAACTAATTGACCATCACTAGTGCTTAAATTGCCAGTTCACTTCCCTCTTTTACCTGGTTCATATCATGGGTAGTAGCAACAGAAGGTGCCTATAGGACAATCAAAATGTACTTACACTGAGATCACAAATGCTCAAACATTTTTATGATTATGAGGTTACATGCATGCAAGTCAGTATTGTGTGTATGGACAATGGTATTCAAAGTGATTCTATAGTCACAACACAACACAGCAATGCATGGTTGTGTGAACATGCATGTATATATGCAATTGGCGTTCAAACAGTTAAAGTTAATTCGATGCTTGCCCTAATTGTAGTGAAATACGCCCCCAAAATGGCAAATAAAAACAATTGCTGTGACGTTTTGAATATTTATCGATACCCACGCCCTTATTACTTACCTATGCCCTTATTCATATTATTTATTTATTTTGAAAATATTGGTCCGGCGGCCGCCGGACCTGCCGGACCGGTTCCGACGCCGATGCAGAAGGGGTACACCATAGGTGTGCACTGACACCATTTGTATGGGAAGTACAAGCTTTTATGCAACATCATCAGTATACAAAATCATATCACAGGTATGTGAGCAGTGCAAGAGGTCATGTCAGGAAGCATACAGTTGGCAGAGGTCGTCAATCAGGCCTCACACAATGCACACCTTTTGAGGATTAATCTTCTCATGTGAGCCATACCCACCATTGGCAAGCCAAAACAGTGTCACATATTGTCTTGTATGAGTTGAGGAGTGTGGTGTGTTCAAACAGTCTGATACATCCCTAGATCTGCCATGTCATAACCTGGCCTGTACCTGATGTGGTGTGGAGTGGGTAACAGCATCATCCCCAGCGTGTTCTTGCTGCTCAGAGGACAGCTCTTTGGTACCCACAGAAATAAGACCAGCACCAAACGCTATAGTAATCTTGCTGAAGGATGTACTGGTGCAATGTGTGGGGTGCCACAGAGATGTGAAGGCTGGTTGATATAAAGGGTATGAGTGCACACCACCTCTTACTGGTGGGGAGGGAAGAGAAGCCAGCACTGCTGAAGAGGGCCCCTGAGCAAGGCATAATACAACTGCCTACAGGAGGAGCAGTTAAGTGTATTCAGTGTCACATGTCATACTAATGGGAGCATAGGAGGATTGGGGGAACCCAGAGGATGTGAATTCACGTACCTTATATACATACAAGTAAATAAAAACATTCTCTACGAGAAAGTTGGTGGGATATAGGATTTGATTATGACATTGGTGGTGTAAAAAGCAAGGAAACAAGGTCTTATCAGAAGGGAAAATGTCATAGTCCTATATTTAGCACATTTCTAGGACATGTGTTGTTTGTGTGCTAAATATAGGACTATGACATTTTCCCTTCTGATAAGACCTTGTTTCCTTGCTTTTTACACCACCAATGTCATAATCAAATCCTATATCCCACCAACTTTCTCGTAGAGAATGTTTTTATTTACTTGTTTTCTTTATTTTTTTCATACCCATTTAATTATACAAGACATTAGTCTCGTACCCAGACCGTCTATGACGTAAGCGATTATCGCTGTAAACAGTATAATCACTACGTCCATACGTATGGACGTAGTGTTTACAGCGATAATCGCTTACGTCATAGACGGTCTGGGTACGAGACTAACAAGACATAGGAGGCTGATAGTCGATTGTTTATCAAAGTATTATATTATATAAAAGCGAGTCCTCCAGCCGATTCTGAAGCTATTGGTGAAATTTTCATCGCTTAGAAATGTTCCTGTCCTGAGTTATGCGTGGGCAAGAAGAAGGAGAAGAAGAAGAAGACGACCCGCCCCTTGTTCCGAGACTGGGTACGAGGACGGGCAGTACACTCTTGTTCTCAACAACCACGCGGTTCAGCGACATGAAACAAAAACGAAACTACTCATTTTTGACTTCTAGATCGATTGCTAAAACAAACTACACGACCCGATCGTCGGGAGTGTTGTTACAGACGGGTCGCGTTTTTTTAATGACATTCATAGTCGGGGTCAAATCCTATATGGAAGTTTCTAACGAAACTTCCGATAATGCCCAAGGCACCCCCTGCCCTGCCCCCCCCCCCCCCCCCCCCCGCCCCCATTTCCTACACCTATAACTAACATACAGTAGTGGCTCACAAATAGGACTACATGTACCATAAGACCACTTAACCGCCTGATCACACGACCACTTCGCCAATCCGATCACCATCTAATAAGACCAGTTGTACATGTACTAGTATTCTAATCAAAGCACATTTCGAAAGGCGGGAAACTCACCAATGAGGCCGAAACGGTCGTATTAGCCACAAGATCTGATTGTCCCGGGGTGGTCTTATTGGTGAGCCACTGTAACCAATGACAGTGAAGACAAGGTGTTCAGATATTCAGACAGCAAGGAGCATTGTCAGTGGAGGGGAACCATCTGCCCTGATGGAGAAGGAGGTGCTCACTCTGAGTGATGAAGTCTTTATTGCAGAAGGCAGGCATCATGAACATTGCAATTGACTCAGCTCAAGTATTGACTATAAAAGCCGGCTTGGCTATTCCTGAGATAAAGCATTACACGAAATTATCAAAATATATTACTGATCTAGCTGGGGAGGAGAGGATGTGCCACACCTGCAGACTAATTGTAACGACCTGAAAGGAGAGATGGCTCTGTTTTCATTTCCTCACACTTCTGGTGGTGGAGAGCTTAGGGGGGTCCACTGGTTTATATTCCTGATCTAGTTCAAAGGTTGTTGACCACTTAGAGCCTGAATGGATTCCACGAGAAGAGAATCAACTGGCGGACTACCTCAGTCACATAGTAGATAATGACGATTGGTTCTTAGACCCATATATGTTTGCCTATTTGGACAGTTTATGGGGCCCACACTCAGTGGACCGCTCTGCTTCACACTAGCTGGAGCGTTTTAATTCCCGATGCACGTGCCCGGGTTACAGAGGCATATGATGATGCATTTACAGTGGACTGGGGGGAGGGAAAACAATTGGTGGTGCCCACCCCCCTCACTAGTGGTCAGGGTACTCAGGCATGTGGAGATGTGCAAGGCACTAGGGACACTTGTAGTGCCAGGATGGCAATCAGCTGCTTATTGGCCTATAATATGGCCCACTGACAGTAGTCTAGCTACATTTGTTACAGAGATCACTTCACTGCTACCACTGTTTCCACACCTTGTGTGCCCTGGTAGATCAGCAGGAGCTTTGTTCAAGCAGGGTAATCCCAACACACCCATGCTTGCTATTAGAATTTGTTTTTTAAATCGGCATTAGTGTTTATTTAATGAACATTCCACATTATTTTGCCAGATATTTGAATCTGAGTATTACCTTAGTGCACATGCTGTGATCGTTGGTGGTGGATGTCGTCTTGAATGTATTGCATGCTGGCTAACTTTGGCCTGCTGATGATGCCAACTTTGGCACGTACCGACACCCCTACCTGCCCTGTAAGCGTGATGCAGCACTATTTTGCAATGGGGAATCTGAAGCACGAATCTCAAGACAAAAGTGTTTAGGGGGATAGTTTAACAAAGCATGGGGAACAATTGCAAAAAAAAATGGGGTTTTTAGTTATTCAAGACTGAGGGAATTGCTGCATGACAAGGTCACCACTAGTCTGGGTATGGACCCAACCCTTTTTGGGATGCATACAGTTTACGGGCAGGTGGGACCAGTCACCACAACAGCTGCCAATGAGGGTGTCCCTGATAGGTTGTTTCTTGAACACCCGCAGAAGAGAAAAAGATTATTTAGTCCTCACTCACATACGTCTTCAAACCCTTGTGCTCTGTGCACATAATTTATATAAGTGCCTTCATGCCATGCAGGCAGTCGACATGCAGCTAGCTGCAGCTCTAAACCCTTCAGAGGGCCACTATACCTTTTTGTGCGGTAAGTCCACGTGATTTTATACGCCTTATGAAGGTCAGAGGTGCTTCTTAACCACAGTAGGTGTTTATTGTACTCAGCGTGCTTAGTATATAGCGCATTCCAAAGGACATCGGTTGTCCGGTTCGTTGCTATTATTGCAAAATTGAAATGAAAGACCCACAAATTTGGGAACCAACGCATGCGTACTACAATAGTTCTAGTTCTATAAAATAAAATATTGGAACCAAAAATCATTGTATTCCCAACAACATGGCAGTGCCGAGTGCAACCTCAGCAGTAGTGAATCTCTTGTCAGACCCGGCCACGCTGGTAGGCTTGGGTGCAGTGGCTGCCGGGGCTGCTTACTACCTGGCCACCAGGCCCACCCCCTTAAGAATTCCAGTACCTCTGGATAACCAGAGCCAGGAGCTACCTGTAAGCGGGGGAGCGCATGGCTTTGAGAGGTGTGGTTTTCTATCGGGACTTCCGTCCGTGTCATAGGGAGGAGAACGCGCCTCTAGATTACTGAAGAGCACGGAGCTCCTTCAGTACAGGTTCGACGATGCGAAGACCATGTATGAGATATTCATGAGAGGGAAAAGGGTTTCTAGTAAGTGATGTTTGTGCTATGCGGGCACAGTGAAGTGGCTGGCTCTCTCCTAGCGCCCCTTGCCTCACATCCCTTAGCTCTTGACCCCCACCTCCTCCTCCTACTTTACCACCTTTTCATTCTGCAGATGATGGCCCATGTCTTGGCTGGAGGGCTTCAGGGACTTCCCCTTATCAGTGGATCAAGTATAGTGATGTGAGCAGACCACACCCACCTCATGCATTGAGCTCACCTGACAATAAATGTTATGTCACATGACACACAGGTGGAATCAAGGGCCCATGCATTGGGGTCAGGACTCAAGGAGCTCAAGATACCTACTGGACAGGGAGCATTTATTGGAATCTATGCCCAGAACTGTGCAGAGGTTTGAACATAAGCAATGTTTTGTGGCACCCCTCTCCTCCAATGGCCTGATAAATGTTCTTCTACACACACACACACACACACACACACACACACACACACACACACACACACACACACACACACATACCCGTGCACAGTGGGTGGTGTCCGAACTATCTTGCAGTATGTTCTCAAGAGTATCAGTTCCTTTGTATGACACACTTGGGGCTGATGCAGCCACCTTTATCATCAACCAAGGTGTGTGGGCATCATCTTCCTCCTTCCTCTCCCTCTTCCTCCTCCTCCTCCCTCTCCCTCTTCCTCCTCCTCCTCCCTCTCCCTCTTCCTCCTCCTCCTCCCTCTCCCTCTCCCTCTCTCTTCCTCATCCCTCTCCCTCCTTCCCTCTTCCTCCTCCCTCTCCCTCTTCCTCCTCCCTCTCCCTCCTTCCCTCTTCCTCCTCCCTCTCCCTCCTTCCCTCTTCCTCCTCCCTCTTCCTCCTCCCTCTTCCTCCTCCCTCTCCCTCCTTCCCTCTTCCTCCTCCCTCTCCCTCCTTCCCTCTTCCTCCCTCTTCCTCTCCCTCTCCCTCCCTCTTCCTCATCCCTCTCCCTCCTCCCTCTCCCTCTCCCTCCCTCCTCCCTCTCCCTCCCTCTTCCTCCTCCCTCTCCTTCCCTCTTCCTCCTCCCTCTCCCTCCTTCCCTCTTCCTCCTCCCTCTCCCTTCTTCCCTCTTCCTCCTCCCTCTCCCTCCTTCCCTCTTCCTCCTCCCTCTCCCTTCTTCCCTCTTCCTCCTCCCTCTCCCTCCTTCCCTCTTCCTCCTCCCTCTCCCTCTCCCTCCCTCTTCCTCCTCCCTCTCCCTCCCTCTTCCTCCTCCCTCTTTCTCCTTCCTCTTCCTCCTCCCTCTCCGTCCTTCCCTCTTCCTCCTCCCTCTCCCTCCTTTCCTCTTCCCCCTCCCTCTCCCACCTTCCCTCTTTTGTTCTCATTCTTTATTTGCCTGCTTCCTCACTCTTCTCGCCTTCCCATCTCTCTCACCATCTCATTCCTTCCCTAGTGAACATGCCGGCAGTCATCTGTGGTGCCAACAAGGTGATCGCTGTATTGAAGCAGGCCAAGCAGTGCCCATCACTGAAACTGGTTGTCAAGATCGGAGCTCCTCCCACTAAGGAAGAGGCGGAGCAGGCAGATGCTGAAGGTGTTGTGCTTAAGTCATTTGAGGAGGTTGTGGTGAGTGTGGGGAAGGAGGGGGGGTCATGGTGATGTGGGAAGGGATGGGAAGGAGGGAGGTCATGGTGATGTGGGAAGGGATGGGAAGGAGGGAGGTCATGGTGATGTGGGAAGGGATGGGAAGGAGGGAGGTCATGGTGATGTGGGAAGGGATGGGAAGGAGGGAGGTCATGGTGATGTGGAAAGGGATGGGAAGGAGGGGAGGGTTGAAAATGCTCTGTAATAACTTGTTTGTGTGGTGAATGTTTTAACAGGAGATTGGAAACAGCAACCTTGCTACTCTAATGGTAAGTGTGTGTGTGTGTGTGTGTGTAATGCCAGCGTACACTACGGCGATCACTTCCTCCCCAGCCCTCTTCACCTGAGGACCTGCTTACAATCTGTTACACTAGTGGTACAACTGGTGAGTGGGTGATGGAGGGGAGGGGAGGGGGAGGGGGAGGGGAGGGGAGGGGGAGGCACTTACTCACTTACAGTAGAAACAAAGTAAAATACGTTTTTTTTTTTAAATTTAGTTTAATACGTATTAAAAATGACATATTCGTTATTTGAATGACTTAGTATTCGATTTCATTATTTGATGTGACTTGGTGCACACTAATAAGAGTATACTGTATGCACCACCTGCAATTGACAAATGTGATGGAGGAACTGGATGCTGAAGGATAAAGGAGTACAAAGGATCACGAACACGGGATTGATGGTGAGGAAGAAGAAACTCAGCTTCCAGAAAATCTAGCAAGTGGCTTCATCCCCGATTCACACCACAAGTGGGGGGCGGGGCGCACAACGGCAGTAGAGCACTAAGTTATTAATCTACTGACATAAATTACTAAATGCACAGCCACTTCTGTAAATGATGCCCCTTAAACATGATGTATTGATTATCTTTCTTTAGGGTTGGGTACTCTTTTTAGCTAACTATATGGGATTGTGGTACCCAGTGCATCCCAGTGAATTATTTTAAGAGACACCTATGTCCTCTACAACTTCTGTCTTACGTGCTGGAAATTAGTCTGTCCATCATGGAGTTACAGTGGCCTGAATTTTTAATTATGCATACATTTTAATTGCACCCGTCAACTTCAATGCTCCTTCCTGGAAAATTTTTATAATATGCTTTGTGACCCCTGTATTCCTATCACGTTTATATACTGATCTGTATTTCACTATTTCTACAATAGAATAGCCATTGTCGTAGTTCACCAAGGGAGGGAGGGAGGGATCTGTGCTCATACACATTGATTCACTAACCATGTACTACCATCCTGGGCATATGGGGGCGGAGCCATCTAGGGCTCAGGGGGGTCACAAGGGGTGGAGCCAATCAAAGCCAGGTGCCAGTTGGTCTCAATGATCCATTGTGACTGTCTGATGAACATGGGCAGTTGCTCCTTGAACAATGCAGTAGACCACTAGCTTTGACCTTAAAAGTGTCTGTTATTTGTACCCTCTCATGCTATGTACACACTGTTGTTCCATACAATTAGTTCACTTGTGTAGTTCATGTTTCATGGTATGCCAGCAATGCTAACACCCATGATGTCCTGTGGTGTGTATGCCAGCAATGCTAATGCCCCTGCAGTGGGACCATGGTGTCCTGTGGGGTGTATGCCAGCAATGCTAATGCCCCTGCAGTGGGACCATGGTGGGGTGTATGCCAGCAATGCTAACACCCATGATGTCCTGTGGGGTGTATGCCAGCAATGCTAATGCCCCTGCAGTGGGACCATGGTGGGGTGTATGCCAGCAATGCTAACACCCATGGTGTGCTGTGGGGTGTATGCCAGCAATGCTAATGCCCCTGCAGTGGGACCATGATGTCCTGTGGGGTGTATGCCAGCAATGCTAATGCCCCTGCAGTGGGACCATGATGTCCTGTGGGGTGTATGCCAGCAATGCTAATGCCCCTGCAGTGGGACCATGGTGTGCTGTGGGGTGTATGCCAGCAATGCTCCTGCAGTGGGACCATGGTGTCCTGTGGGGTGTATGCCAGCAATGCTAATGCCCCTGCAGTGGGACCATGGTGTGCTGTGGGGTGTATGCCAGCAATGCTAATGCCCCTGCAGTGGGACCATGGTGGGGTGTATGCCAGCAATGCTAATGCCCCTGCAGTGGGACCATGGTGTGCTGTGGGGTGTATTTCTACAGTGGCCCTGGAGGGCATGCTATTTTTACTTGCACAGAGTGGTTTTGTGGTCATGCATAGTCTAGATTTGCAGGCTTGCAACGTGCATTGTGTGGTTTTGCAGTTGTGCAAACATGTAGTCCAGATTTTCAGTTGTGATTTGCAGCCAAACATACTACAGAATAGAGTTTCTGGGATGTTTTTAACTCTACAGTAGTTCCTCTAATAACCTACTACCCACCCCCACCTCTCTAACTAGAGGTGGGAGTGTTAGAACCTGCAATCAGGAACTGGGCATGACAGCATCGTACTTAGCTGGGTGTACTGTAGACCATACATACATAAATACATACATACATACATACATACACATACATACACATACATACATACATACATACATACATACATACATACATACATACATACATACATACATACATACATACATACATACATACATACATACATACATACATACATACATACATACATACATACATACATACACACATACACACATACACACATACATACATACATACATACACACACGCATGCATACATACACACACGCATGCATGCACGCACATACATACATACATACATACATACATACATACATACATACATACATACACTCATACACACACACACACACACACAGAGAGATAGATAGATAGATCAACACTTATCCTGTGTTAGCCATTGGTGGTACTTGTCCATGACCCTTGCCTTCTCTACACAGGGAACCCTAAAGGTGTCATGCTCACACACTCCAACCTTGTCTCTAACCTCTCGTCCATCTACGTCCACTTGGTTCGTCTTACGCTTTTGTTTATTGGGTATCATGAAGCCACACCCTCTAAATGCAGGAGGTGTACATGTTGTTCTCACCAGAGGATAGCCACATATCTTACCTACCACTGGCTCATATGTTGGAGAGACTGATCATGGTATGTGTGGTGGTGTATGTGTGGTGGTGTATGTGTGTTTACATTGTATTTACTTGTGTGGATGCGTTTACATTGTGTGTTTACATGCGTATGTGTGTTTACATGTGTGTGTGTGTGTGTGTGTGTGTGTGTGTGTGTGTGTGTGTGTGTGTGTGTGTGATATCTGAAGGGATTGGTCTTGATGGTGGGAGCAAAGGCAGGGTTCTTCAGAGGGGATGTCAAAGAGCTTATGGACGACATTCAAGAACTGAAGCCAACAATCTTTGTATCAGTACCACGTCTACTGAACCGTGTGTATGACAAGGTTAGGGTAAAAGCATGTGGGTAGACCAGCTGATATGTGTGGGTGGACTAGCTGATATGTGTGGGTGGACCAGCTGATATGTGTGGGTGGACTAGCTGATATGTGTGGGTGGACTAGCTGATATGTGTGGGTGGACTAGCTGATATGTGTGGGTGGACTAGCTGATATGTGTGGGTGGACTAGCTGATATGTGTGGACTAGCTGATATGTGTGGGTGGACTAGCTGATATGTGTGGGTGGACTAGCTGATATGTGTGGGTGGACTAGCTGATATGTGTGGGTGGACTAGCTGATATGTGTGGGTGGACTAGCTGATATGTGTGGGTGGACTAGCTGATATGTGTGGGTGGACTAGCTGATATGTGTGGGTGGACTAGCTGATATGTGTGGGTGGACTAGCTGATATGTGTGGGTGGACTAGCTGATGTTGTCTCTCCTCTTCATCCTTTAAGACGGTATCTGCTGTCTCTACTTCCCCTGTCAAGAAATGGCTGTATGAAAAAGCATTTGCCAGCAAGATGGCTGAAATTCGTAGGTGAGTGGGTGATGGAGGTTGAACAGAGGGTGTGCAAATCATTTAATCTCCAGAACAAAATCCTTATTAAAGGATGTAATAAGAATCATCTTGATAACCAAACAAGTTAATAAATGGTATGGCATAACTATATACTCATAAGAAGCTTAGAATGATGTCAATATGACCTTGTATTAAAACAGGGAAGAGTGGCACATCCTTATTTGAGGGTGGATGCCAAAATAAGGATCACTACCTTGGAGGTTTGCGGACCATAAACACCATGATTGTTTTCAAAACACTTGATTTTTTCTCAAGTTATACTCACAACCTTATTCGGCGAAATATTTCACAGCGCATCAGAATTAATGCATTGGCATCACTAGTTGTCTGTATAATGATTGCAATGAGTTTTCACAGTGACGAAATGTACCACACAATACCTTATGTATGTACATGTGTGTGTGCATGCAGAAGGGTGGCAAGGGGAATAGCAATAAATCGTGATTGTGTGACTACCACATGCCCAAAGCGATTGCTATGAGTTCAATTGCGAGATGGAATTCACTTACCTTGCACCTTGCTAACTGCAATAGATTATGCTATAGATAAATTGTTTGACGAATTTATGCTCTCATCAAACACGTCACCATTTGCATTCGATATGCATGCACTAACCAGTGGGGGGCTGCTTGAGCTGAGATTTAATGAACTGGTTTGTGCTTCATATTTTCAGAATCCAACAATCATCCTTATTTTAAGGGTGACCATCCTTAAAATAAGGATTACAGGAGATTAAACATTAATGTTAAATTGCTATCTATGTGTAGACCCATATCATCTACACGTCGACAATTGAATATAGTATCGTATATACATCGATGGAGTAAAGTTAAAAACACTACCTACCAACGTGTGTAGCTTAACCTGTTTAGATGGCTCAGTAAGAAAATGAATATTTTTAATACCCAAAAATTGCTCTGTAGTAGGGTAGCGTAGGGTGTAGTTGGCAGTGGAGAGTGTTCAATTTCAACACAATTCAGAGCTTTCAAGAAGACATTTGAATATTTCAAAAAAGGATAAATGCCATCTTTCTGGGTTGTCTTAGGAAGCAGTAAGTATGCAACTAAATAATAACACATCAGGGTGCCGAACACTGCCTACACTATCGTGCATGCCAATCACTACCCACCACTACCCTAGCATCTACAGGTAGATGATTTTGACCTATTTCGTCTATGTGTGTAGATGGTCCGTCGATTTAACATTAAGTTACAATGCAAGCTATGGTTGAGGTGGGAGGTGTTGAAGACTTTCTCTAATTATCCATTAGGGGTATGTATAGCACCACTTGCGAAGCACCATTAGGGATTTATATAGCACCATTAGGAGTTAATATAGCACCATTTGTGAAGCACCATTAGGGGTTTATATAGCACCATTTGTGAAGGGTATAGGAAACGGTGCAAAAAAAGTGGGCTGGACTTAATTATTCATAAGTGGGTGTGGTAAAATTGAAGGTGTCATTGAAGGACTGATAAATCTCTGCACTCCTAAAGCAGTAAACCTCTTAACCAAACCTTATTGCAGACTTGAAGTTTTACAAACTTCCATTGTATAAATGATAGTTAAAATATGTGAGGGGGGGGGGGGGGGGGGGGGGGCTGAGCTACCCCCTAGCATCCTGTGACAATGCCATTAGGGTTATGTATACATTAGAGCATGTGTAACACCATTACGGGACAGTATTCAGAGTTTGCTATGAGATCTTAGTTGTGGGTGTTTTGTCGTTTACATCATATTACAAACATCTCTTCTTTACAGCGGCATTGTACGTAACAATTCTATCTGGGATTGGCTCATTTTCAACAAAGTCCAGAAAGGTTTAGGTGGACGGGTCAAGTTTATAGCGACAGGGTCTGCCCCCATCAGTGGCAAAGTGCTGGACTTCCTTAGGGTGGCTTGTGGCTGTCTGGTGAGATCAGTGCTGTCTGTTTGTGTGGGTGGAGCTGACACGCCCCCTTCAGGTGTTTGAAGGCTATGGTCAGACGGAGTGCACTGCGGGTGCAACTGCCTCACTGGTGGGAGAACATGAGTCGGGTCACGTGGGTCCACCACTGACCTGCAATTATATCAAGCTGGTTGATGTTCAGGACATGAACTACTTTGCTGAGAACAACGAAGGAGAGGTTTGTGTTTATTCCATCCCTCCTGCTTTCAAGCTCCTCCCTTCCCCCCCCCCCCCCCCCCTTCTTCAAGATCTGCTTCAAAGGCTACAACGTCTTCAAAGGCTATTACAACGACAAGGAGAAGACGGATGAGGTGGTGGATGCAGACGGCTGGCTGCACTCTGGGGATATAGGAAGATGGCAACCCAATGGTGTTCTGAAAATCATTGATCGCAAGAAGCACATATTCAAACTTTCACAAGTGAGTATCTAGTCACCTCTTACCCTAACCATCACCTCCTCTCCTGTTCACCTCTTACCCTAACCATCACCTCCTCTCCTGTTCACCTCTTACCCTAACCATCACCTCCTCTCCTGTGTCACCTCTTACCCTAACCATCACCTCCTCTCCTATGTCACCTCTTACCCTAACCATCACCTCCTCTCCTATGTCACCTCTTACCCTAACCATCACCTCCTCTCCTATGTCACCTCTTACCCTAACCATCACCTCCTCTCCTATGTCACCTCTTACCCTAACCATCACCTCCTCTCCTATGTCACCTCTTACCCTAACCATCACCTCCTCTCCTATGTCACCTCTTACCCTAACCATCACCTCCTCTCCTATGTCACCTCTTACCCTAACCATCACCTCCTCTCCTATGTCACCTCTTACCCTAACCATCACCTCCTCTCCTATGTCACCTCTTACCCTAACCATCACCTCCTCTCCTATGTCACCTCTTACCCTAACCATCACCTCCTCTCCTATGTCACCTCTTACCCTAACCATCACCTCCTCTCCTATGTCACCTCTTACCCTAACCATCACCTCCTCTCCTATGTCACCTCTTACCCTAACCATCACCTCCTCTCCTATGTCACCTCTTACCCTAACCATCACCTCTTCCCCTAACCATGTTCACCTTCTCCTAACCATCTTTGTGGCCCTTCTATCCAGGGAGAATACATAGCTCCTGAGAAGGTGGAGAACACTTATATCCGGTGCAAGTTTGTTGCCCAAATCTTTGTCTATGGGGACAGTCTGAAGTCCTGCTGTGTGGGTGTGGTCGCTCCAAATGAAGAGCACCTTACTGCATGGGCCAAAGCAAATGGCCGAAGTGAGTCGTTCAAGGAACTTTGTGCTGATCATGTGAGGATTTTGGAAGGGGGGGAGGGGTCTGTAAACACGGTACAAAGGTGATGCCTTGCCACTTCCAGACAGTGAAGGAGATGATTCTGAAGGAGATGACTGACTTTGGCAAGAAGAATGCTCTCACATCCCTTGAGCAGGTAGGACTGTACTAACATCTCTGTAGTATTTCACTCACACACTCCTTGTTCCTCAGGTGAAGGGTATAGCCCTGTTCCCTGAAGGTTTTACTGTTGAAAATGGACTCTTAACGCCCACCTTCAAGATGAAGAGACCGGAGCTGAAGAAGAGATTTATGGAAGACATTGTCAAGCTTTATACTCTTTTGGACTAAACTACCTCCTACAAAAAACTTGCTTAGATAGGATAAGCAGCACACTTTAAAGGAATGTTTATAAATCTTTGTGGGTGTGTGTTGTGGTTCTGTGCACACTGTTAACGTAGTCTCCTACCTGTGGACCCAAATGTAAAAATTATCTACAGTATGACATCATTTTGATGTACAGAGTGTTGGAATGTGTGAAATTATAATAATAATACTTCTGTCTGGTTGTAAATGCCTGGAATCCAGAGAGATTGATGAATGAGATAAGTTACACCCTTTATGTTGTAAGAGGGTTGTGGATTGCTTTAATTGTTGCTTGTAGGTAATGGGACTATAAAAAAGATTGGATGGGGAAACAGTTGGAGGTTACAAAAACATAATTTGCCTTGTGCTGGTTTGGACAAAGAATGAAGCAGCCAAGCCTTTCTGAAACTTCAAATTCATTTCAAAACACATTTTGGTGTGTTGTCATGACGGTACGTATTAGCCAATGGCCATAACATTGATACATCACAAATACTGCTATTTGATTATTCCAGCATGCCAGAACCATTTATCACAACTAACTTGATTCCCCCCACCCTACATGATGTCATACTGTAAGCAACAATCATTGTATGTACATATCTGGGTAACATCTGGGATTGGACCCAAATGTAAGCCATGGGACACTATTGCTATACCTGCAGAAACAGCACCTATTATTTGGTCCGTCACTTTGCTGTGTGTCTGTCTACTGCATCCCACCAGATGAGCATGTGACAAGCGGGAGGAATCATGTGCATGCTCCCCCCCCCCCCCCCCCCCCAACATGAAGGGTGGGGGTAAAAAGCCTCAGAACCATTTGACATTACGGGTGACGAATTTTGATAAACTACTTAATATTTTGTACATGCAGTTCAATCACCATAAGAGGACAAAGCTTTACTGCCTGCTGTACGTTGACAGCTGTGGGACCCTTAGAGCAGACTGTCTCAATTACTAATATATTTATCCGCCACAAGTAACGCTCTGCACAAATGTGGGGTTACAGCTTTTAAAATAAATAATATTTAATATAAAGCCAATTGTCAGACAACAAAATATGCTCTGCTTGTGTGTGTGCGTGTGTGTGTGTGTGTTTATGTCGCTACAGTCTTGTGGTCACGTGACTTCCCTCTGGACTGGGACCTGTGCTTTGCTCGAGCAGCGGTGAGAGATTTCTGTGCCAAGGGAAGAACAATGTTAACTTCCTTATTTCCATTTCTGTCTTGTCTCTACACCATTCCCACTGAGTTATCCCTCCACTTCATCTCCAAACCACACCCTCTCCACATTTCCTAGCCATTCTCTCACCACGTCTCCCAGCCTCTCCCTCCCCACATCTCCCAGCCTCTCCTCCACACATCTCCCAGCCTCTCCCTCCCCACATCTCCCAGCCTCTCCCTCCCCACATCTCCCAGCCTCTCCCTCCACACATCTCCCTCACTCTTTCCATCTTGGCCATCTTTGACTCTGCCAAAATCAATGGAGCAGGACCCAGTTCAAAAACATCTCTGATGAGGTCATTTGCCATCAGGTGTATGTTCAGACCAGTACCAAGAAGATCCCTGAAGGAGCTGTATCGAACCAGCTTGGTCCAGTTGTCAAGGGAAATGACCTCCGGCCCACACCTCACAGTCTGCTGAGAGACACTCCCATCCTCCAATGTCTGCAGAATGTCTTTGAAGGTGGAACGTTGCTGGCTTCTCTCCTTTCTGCCTGTGTATCTGTGTGGAAACACACACCGCTCACGATAGCCCAAGGGGACACATGAGCACACAGCCACCAGGGACACATGAGCACACAGGCACCAGGGACACATGAGCACACAGGCACCAGGGACACATGAGCACACACACCAGGGACACATGAGCACACAGGCACCAGGGACACATGAGCACACAGGCACCAGGGACACATGAGCACACAGGCACCACCTGGGGAGACATGATTACCTGCTGCTGTCAGTTGCCAGCTGCTGTATGAGGTGGTGAGACTGATCAATTTCAGGTGTGCGCAATAGCTGCACATGATGGGACAGAGATATCTCACCCTTCCCATGCCAGCAGTCAATGCCCTTACCTCTCCTCCATTGAGCTCATACATTAGGCTCACCAATAGTGCTATGGCTTGCCCAGCCGCTATGCGCACTTCTATATCATCATAATCAAGTAACTTGTTGAAGGTTGGAACAAGACTATCAGAGAGAGAGGTGGGGTTAAAGGACTATCAAAGAGGTTGGGTTAAAGTAGAGGTGGGGTTAAAGTGGAAAAAATCAGAGAGGTGGGATTAAAGTAGACTATCAGAGGTGGGGTTAAAGTGGAAAATCAGATAGGTGGGGTTAAAGTAGACTATCAGAAAGATTAAGGTTAAACAAAGAGGTTAGGGTTTAAGTAGATTATCAGAGGTTGTCATGCAAAAGAGGTGTGGGGGAGGTGAGGTGCAAGCAAGGGGAGAAGAGGGATGTACCATGAGGCTGAAGGGGAGGAGGGGATGTACCCTGGGAGGAGGGGATGTACCATGAGGCTGAAGGGGAGGAGGGGATGTACCATGAGGCTGAAGGGGAGGAGGGGATGTACCCTGGGAGGAGGGGAATGTACCATGAGGCTGAAGGGGAGGAGGGGATGTACCCTGGGAGGAGGGGAATGTACCATGAGGCTGAAGGGGAGGAGGGGATGTACCCCGAGGCTGAAGGGGAGGAGGGGATGTACCCTGGGAGGAGGGGAATGTACCATGAGGCTGAAGGGGAAGGGACTGGTACACATGTACCCTGAGATGGGACAGGGACTACCCTGAGATGGGGCAGGGACTGGTGCACAAACCTTGAGATAAAAACAGGTACCACAGACATAGGAACAGTTGATAACAGCAGTGACCAGCTCTTGAGAGCGGCTGTGATCACCACGGCCTCCTTACAGTGAAGAAGCCTCACCAAGTGATGCATCACCTCCACCGAGTCCTAACAATGGAGGTAGCGGGTGAGGGAGGGAAAGGGATGGGGAGGGGGTGGTATGAGGAGGGTGTGGCTAACTACCTGAGGGTCTTCAGTCTGAATCAGTGAGCACACACCAAGTGCCTGGCAGGCCTAACAAAGACAGGGAGATAGTAACATAAGATATGCCCCACTGGTACCCATATGCACTGGTACCTATATGCACTGACCAGTACCTACACTGGTACACATACAAATGTAATACCACTTATGACAATGGTGTGGTAGCGAACATATAAAAAAGAAACCACGTACACAGAACACTTACATTGCACACACACACACACACACACACACACACACACACACACACACACACACACACACACCGCTGCTCTGTCATTTGGTTTTGCTGCAGGGTCAGCTGACAGCTGGTTCAACAAAGGGTGCAGACTGGTCCAAGGCTCTTGTGTTTCTCCCAGCTGCACAGTCAGCAACACTGCAAAATGTAGAAGTTCTGCACATTCATTTCCTATGAGAAGGACCAGTATGGAATGGAGACCAGTGTGGAACGGGGACCAGTGTGGAATGGAGACCAATACATACACACACACACACACAGTTATATAATCATAATGAACAAAAATTCTTTTCCTCCCTCCTTCCCTACTTATTTCCCATCGTATAGCTAAACCGGATACCTTTCTTCAGCCCTTTCACAATAATGTCTGTAACCGTCTCGCTTCTATCAAAGAAGGAAGGGGTTACTAAGTTATCACAAGGTAAATTTAAGGATGACTCAAACCTTCCCGCCAAGTGTGTTGAAAGAACGTTTTCTGAGCACAGTTTATTAAGCCGTGACAAAGCAGACAGACGTGCCTGGGTACTGGGATGAAAGAACACCGCCGAAAAAGCAATTTAAAAGTTTTCAAAAAAATATGAACAAGGTGTGAAGTGTACCTCTTGTCCGTCAGTTGTTCGACAGCTTCTCCTAGTTGAAAAGCAATTTGTTCCTCGGTATCGTGCTTTTCAACTCCCTCCTCACTTACAACGCTCCCGTCCTGGGAGCTACCAACGCTCTCATTGTCCTCGTCGGCAGGCAGGGTAGTGTCTGCAGATATAAGCCACCAGTGAGTCGAATGAATAAAAAGTAGGTGGGAAACTGAGTTTACCAGCTACTTGAGGACTATCCTTCCCTTTCTTTTTCGACCGGTCTCCCTTTGGCATTTCTCTGTCCTTGTGCACTTTCACCTTGGATAAATTGTCCACGCCCACTATTAACTCTGGTATCACGTGGCCCGTGCAATGTCGTGGAACAGGTTGGGGGTGCGTATGAGCTCGTCTCTGTCGTCCTGCAGAGCCCTCTTGCGCACTGAGCTCGACGCTATCAAGCAAGCGGGCACATGGAAGAGGGAGCGAGTTATCACCACGCCTCAGGCCGCGTCGATCCGCGTCAAAGAAAGGTCGGGCAGTATGCTTAACTTTTGCGCGAACAACTACCTTGGATTATCGGTACGACCATATTGAGTGCTAGAAAGCGCTCACGTAGTGCAATTTCGCACAAGAACTAAATTTATTAGGTGCACAAATGCTGTATATTAAAAATTGTTGCATCACGTGACATGGTTGTGTCGAGCCGGAGGATTACTGTTTCTCTTACCCCTTCCTCCTTCTAGTCTCACCCTGAAGTAATATCAGCTGCCAAAGTTGCACTGGACAAATACGGTGCAGGTCTTAGCTCCGTGAGGTTTATCTGTGGCACCCAGGTTAGCTGTGTGTCCTTACATGCATCACACCTGATCACGTGATGTGACGTACATGTATAGCCAACCTTACATGCATCACACCTGATCACATGCACGTATATTCAATTTGGTCACGTTATATCGCTGTGAGACCAATGGCTGCCAGTCGGACCAGTCCTTGGGTATAACTCTAACCAGGTCCAATGCTCTGCAGCTGTTCCTAATATGGTAATTCTCACCATCTGCAGCTTTTTGTATGTAGTCCATGTGTGTACTATCATTAATGACATTTTTGATGACTTAATTATTATAATTGATGACATCAAGTATTTAACAGTTTATGTTTGTACACACACACCCACAACACACACACACCCACAACACACACACACCCACACACCCACAACACAGGATTTGCACATTGAATTGGAACAGAAGATAGCAAAGTTCCATGGTAGGGAGGATGCCATCCTGTACGGAAGCTGCTTCGACGCCAATGGAGGTGTCTTTGAAGCTCTTCTCTCTGCTGATGATGCCATCATCAGCGACCAGCTGAACCATGCAAGCATCATTGACGGGATACGTCTGAGCAAAGCTAGGAAGTATCGCTACAAGCATGCTGGTAGGCAGAGTGGCTGGGTCTGGGCACTTGATTGGTAGATGGTCTGGGTACTTGGCTTGTAGATGGTCTGGGCACTTGGCTGGTAGATGGTCTGGGCACTTGGCTGGTAGGTGGTGTGGGCACTTGGCTGGTAGATTGTCTGGGTACTTGGCTAGTAAGTATGCATACACATTGCAACAACTTGCCCACACTTCACCATCACTCACATACACCATCACTCACACATAACACCTCAGACCTGGCTGAGCTGGAAGCTCTACTGAAGGAAGCCAGTGATGCTCGCATGCGTCTCATCGTGACTGATGGTGTGTTTAGCATGGATGGGGACGTAGCTCCACTTAGGTGAGTGGGGAGGCGTTAATTGGAGAACTGTACTACATGCGGAAATTTCCTTTACTGTGTATGTACCTGTTACTTTATGGTATGCATTACAGCTGTGCAACCTGTTTACCTGTGTGTGTGTATGTGTGTGTGTGTGTGTGTGTGTGTGTATGTGTGTGTGTGTGTGTGTGTGTGTGCAGGCAGTTATGTGATCTAGCAGATAAATACAACGCTTTGCTGTTCATTGACGAGTGCCATGCGACTGGCTTCATTGGCCGAACTGGACGGTACGCCATACCATCACATGCACGCACACTTACTTGCAAATAAACGTGCGCACACACACACACATGCACACGCGCACGCACATGCACACACACACACACATGCACACACACACACACACACACGCACATGCACACACACACACACACACACACACACACACACCACAGTACTTACCCATTTCCTATCCCTTGTTCTCAGTGGGACTGAGGAGTATTGTGGGGTCACAGGAAGACCAGACATCATCAACTCCACCCTTGGGAAGGCTCTGGGTGGGGCAGCTGGTGGCTATACCACTGGACCCAAGGAGGTCATTGATCTGCTGCGCCAGAGGTCGCGACCTTATCTCTTTTCAAACAGCATTCCACCACCTGTTGTTGCTGGTGCAAGCAAGGTGTGTGTGTGTATGTGTGTGTGTGTATGTGTGTGTGTGTGTGTGTGTGTGTGTATGTGTGTGTGTGTGTGTGTGTGTGTGTGTGTGTGTGATGTTCTATGAAGTTTTTTTTGGTTGGTGTGTGTGTGTGTGTGTGTGTGTGTGTGTGTGTGTGTGTGTGTGTGTGTGTGTGATGTTCTATGAAGTTTTTTTTGGTTGGAAGGCTCTGGATCTTCTGATGGGCGGGTCCCAGTTGGTTACCACACTGGCAGAGAACACCAAATACTTCCGGAAGTGCATGACAGAGGCAGGCTTTACCATCAAGGTGCATAGCCCCGCCTCCTGCCCCTCTCCCCTCCCTCCCTCCTCACAGTGATATGAGTTGTGTTCCAGGGTGATAATCACCCCATCTCCCCTGTGATGCTGGGAGACGCACGTCTGGCTACTGAGATTGCAGATGAGATGCTTCAGAAGGGTATCTACGTCATTGGCTTCAGCTACCCTGTTGTCCCAAAAGGTGTGTGTGTGTGTGTGTGTGTGTGTGTGTGTGTGTGTGTGTGTGTGTGTGATCTTAAAGATGATATGGTTCATGTCTGTGTGTGTGGCTATCCTTCCCATCAGGAGAGGCTAGGATACGTGTGCAGTTGTCAGCAGTACACACTAGACAGGACATAGACCAGTGTGTTGGAGCCTTCATTGAGATTGGAAAAAGACGTGGGGTTATCCATTAGATGTGAGGTTATCCATTAATTAGACATAAAAGAGTGGACTGTTATCAAGTATGCGTTTGTGTTTAACACTATGTGCACACTTTACATACAGAGGTGCCAAAGCATTGTTAGATTTCGGAGCCTAAAGGCCGACATACACGGGTCTAATTTATCGCCTGCAACTATTAAATAAATATGCGTAAAATCTCCGTAAAACTGAATTTTCACACGTGTTCATTGCAGGCTATACATAGCAGGAAGTCGACTCGTGTATTTGCTGCGTGCATTGCCTGCCAATGTATACGCCCCTATTCAGTGATTTTAGATTCTGGTCATCATAGTTGGTTTGTGCAGTTGTTATCTGAAGATTATCTACAAATATTACAACGAAGAAGCAAATTTCATCTGTGGCGATGATGATGCGCAATGCTCAGATAACAACTGCAGGGTCTCAACCCACAAACCACCCCTAAAAGGGGGGGGGGGGGGGGGGGGGGGGGGGCTAAAACATTGCATTATTAACTGGCTGGGAGCATCATGGCTATTTGTTAGGTGTGAGAATTCCCCTGCTTTGTTGCGCCAACACTTGATCTGACCTTAGGTGTAGACCTTAGGTGTAGACGTTAGTGAGCGTTGTTTATGGTCTTTGTCGATGACGAAGCCTTGTGAGGTGAAGCCAAAGAGGAGCAGGTTAACATTTTTTTCTTGTGATGCAGTTGGTACAACATATTGATGCAACGTATCAGGCCTTGGCATGTACAAATATTTCATGGAGCAAACTACAGGCTTTGACCAGTTGGTACAACGTTTCAGGCCTTGGCATGTACAAATATTTCATGGAGCAAACTACAGGCTTAAATTTCACGCGTAGGCATTCTGAGTGATAAGGGACGACTTGAGTAGAAGGTAAATTACTCTAGGTGATCCCTGTACTTGAATTACACACACACACACACACACACACACACACACTGCCTAATGTGCAGTATCCATATTACCTCCTCCCTCTCCCTCACCAGACTACTACAGTATGGCTTTACGCTTTAGGGGTGCAGACGTTGCCATGGTACCAGCCATAATGTGGTTGATGTATATGGCTGCAGGGCATACCTTAATATTTGTTTTGTAGGGTGTAGCCACAACCAGGTTGAGCTGGAAGCTCTGCTGAAGGATGCCAGTCATGTTCACATGCACACAGGTACCAGTTTATAGTCACATTGTGACTGATGGCGTGTAAGCTTGAGGCGGAGCTATGCACCTTGATGGCAAAGCCTGCCTCTGTCATGGTAACCAACTGAGACCCCCCCCCCCCCCCCCCCCATCAGAAGGCTAGAAGACCAACCCCCCTGACAACATCCCGAGCCTGTGCACAAGTCAGCAAAGTCACACAGCCCTTGTGTGTGGAGATCACACCTTTATTTAGTACAGTTCTTCAATTAACGCTTCCCCCACTCACCCAAGGGAGCAACATGTACCCCCCCCCCCCCATCCTGTCTAGCCATTGTCCTGAAGGGATGTGGCTGTAATGGTATCTTGTTGTGTACCGCCATTACGTAGTGCAAATGGAGAAGTGGTGTGGCTGAAACAGCTCTTCTAGTTATAGTGACCAAATTAATTAATATCCCCGTCACACGCTGTGTGATATATAGTAATAGAACATACATTACAAAATGAGTTTCGGAGGCACAATGGATGTGAGTTTCTCTTCTCACCGCCCGTCTCTCTCTTAGGGCTTGCACGTCGAACAGCCACAGGTGAGCGCCGTGCACTGAAATACCTTAACAGCGCGGAACACTGTACCGTTCGGACACGTCATGTCCACGGGAATGCTGTCACACGTCTGCAATGTAGACTGGCAGCATTTGCAGTCGGTCTCAAACGGGTTGGTAGCTTCTTGTAAGCTCTCTCTGTGTGAAAGGGAATGGTAGTAAAGAAATTCATAAAGCGATTTAAAGATCCCGTACTTTGTGTCATACGTTCGAGGCGTCGCACTCGAGGGACAGATTCCCTTACAAGATCCGAGGTAGCCTTGTCCTTGGCACGAGGCATCTGACGGGTGGAAGTAGGTTACTGCTTCCACAACCCAGTCACAACTACCATCGCCCTCAGCCAGAGCGATGACCATGATGGATAGGCAGCAAATATTCACCAGGAACCGGTGCATTTCTGTTATGAAAAACTGTAATACAAAAGCATTGGTGTGTGCTTTTATATAAATACGTGTTTTGTTTGACACATCGTAAACCTTTGTAAACCGTACCGTTTCTGTGGTATCTTTATCGAATTCCCAAAATGCCAACGTTTATTAGTTTACTTCGCGCTCTCGAAGAATGTGCTATAAACTAACGCGCACGTGTGTGTCCGCAGTGGTGTTGGTGTGTATGTGTGTTCAGTTGTGTGTTTATACGTGTGTGTGCGTCCCTAATCTCGTACCCAGACTCAAATACGTAACGATGGTTAGAACTTGCATGATGGCGTCACAGGTTCAACATCTGGTTGGTTGTGCTTTCAGAAGGGATGTGGTCTGATCTTCTGTCGTTTTGATGTGGCAATGTTTGCGTTGTAAGCGGATGACTATTTTACGACTTGGTGAATTTCACGGTGTTCATTATTGTATATATAGCGCACTTTGGAAGCGGGAAAAAAAGAGCACCTGAGAAATGAAAGCCAAGTCTGGAGGAGACGTACTAATTGACCATCATTTGATGACATTGAAGTTGCTGCTAAAGGCACTGTTATAAGAGACACGCAAGCAAATCTAATGTGTTCAGTACTGTTCACAGAGCATTTAAAAAGATGCTGAGATGCGATGGATGATGGCGCTCAATGAAGGTCTTAGCGTCAAGGTTGGAATGTGAGAGTCCCCTCCGTGGTCAGAGTATGCAAAAGAGGGTGTTGCCTTCCATGTAGAGAAACGTTTACAAATGGTGCAACCACGTTGACCATGTTAGGAATATTACGTAACTATTATACTGCAAGCAGCTCAGTGGTCCGTCGTACCATAGATATTAGAGTAGTCTACTCCAATATCTATGGTCGTACCAACTTACTTGTTGCAGTCAGACCGGTGACTCTCAGCGTACAACACGAATACAAGTGCTGGCATCCGCCGCGCGGGCGACCACACACACACACACACACACACATGCACACACACACACACACACACACACACACACACACACACACACACACACACACTTGTGCAGGTGCGTACGTCTTCAAACCTACTAACTTGCGCTAGCTACGGTAAATGATATACAGTACAGATGCATAATGGTCTTACCTGTGTGATGTGTTTATGTGTGTGAGCGTGCTCTCGCGGCATGCCAGTACGTGTATTCGTGTTGTACACTGAGGGGCACCGGTCTGACTGCAACAAGTAAGTTGGTTACGCGACAGAGATAATATATTACGACGTTGCAATCGAATAGTTGCGTAATATTATATAATAGCTGCGGTATCACGAAGTAATCAATTTTATGAAGTTTACATTACTCTGTAGTTCTCTTTATCAGAATCCCGACAATACCGGCCCAACGGAAAAGCCACACCTCGCAACAAAGGAAAACAAGGCATGCATATTCATGGTGGAGATGGAAAGCTGTTGGTATACATAGCACACCCTTACCGCTTCATCAATAAAAAATTCATTTGGTGAAAGCCGGTCCAGATCGATAGATACGAAAGCAGTAAGGTTGCGCTATGAACATGGTGACTATGAATATGTCTTATTTTCCGCTGTTGCGAGCTGTGATTTGTTCCGAGCCGGTACTGTAAGCGTTATCGAATTATGGGACCCCTAAATAAACGATGAATAGCTGTAAAAGCAGTTCCGAGGTTGTACTTTCTACTATTCCGAGCCGGTAATGGAGTCCCAAAAGGTGATGTTGTCGTCCAAGTGAAACTGAAAGTTGGTGCCATCAATGCCGTGCCAATAAGTAACAAATGATTAACATTTTATGGCAGAATTATACAAGTATATAACCATATATAATATCTATGGTATATATATATAACTAACTACATGGACATATACGGAGTATGATGCACGCAATTTAAAGGATTAATTGACTTCGGAATGTTCTGGCTCTCTCGTCTAGTTCACTGTCTCTCTCTCTCTTTCTCCCTCTCGCTCTCTCTTAGGGCTTACACGTCGAACAGCCACACCGGCCCGGGAGCGCCGTACACTGAAATACCTTAACAGCGGGAAACACTGTACCGTTCGGACACATCATATCTATACCAATTCTGTCACATCTCTCCTCGGTAGCTTGGCAGCATTTGCAGTCCGCTTCAAACGGGTTGTAGTCCTGTAGTAAGCTATCTCTGTGAAAACGGAAATGGCGTCAGTCGTGCATGTATACGTGTTATAAAGATCCCGTATACCTTGAGTTGTACATCCGAGGCGTCGCACTCGAGGGACAAATTCCCTCACAAGATCCCAGGTACCCTTGTCCTTGGCACGAGGCATCTGACGGGTGGGAGTAGGTTACTGCTTCCACAACCCAGTTACAACTACCATCGCCCTCAGCCAGAGCGATGACCATGATGGATAGGCAGCAAACCTTCACCAGGAACCGGTGCATTTCTGTTTCGAACAGTCAACAAAGCTAGCGGGTAATGTGCTTTTATAGTTCGGTATCTGATCGTAAACCATTGTAACTGACCGTTTTTGCGGTCTTCTAAGCTTCCCGAATTCCAAAATTAAAATTCATGCAATGTTTGAGCTACAGTAGCGGCTCACACATTGCGAAAAGTAACAGCTCACACATTGCGAAAATAAGCCCTATTCATTGTGGTGTTAGGTCAGGGTACCGGGTTAGTGTTCTTTGCGTGACCCAATCGATCGCTGCAACTCTAATGAGTTCACGCGGTCCAGGAGGAACTCATTAATGGTCATTAATGGTAGTTTTAATTAAACCGCCCACCTGTTGATCACACAGATTTTTATTTTTTAACATGTACTTTAACCCTTTAGCTGAGGAGAAAACACCTGAACGAGAATGGCATGCGTGCAATTACCGTTTTTCTTCTTATAGAATGGTTATGTCCATGATGATTAAGGCAGCTTGCATATTTCCCCTGCAGCTATACATGTAACACCCAGAGAGCAAAAAATGTTGCAACAACCCATATATGTAAACCACCTATATATTAACCATGCATGTTGAGCAGATACACACATGAAGTACATGTACGTATGTGCAATGTGCATCTTGTGCACGTGATATGGCCTGTGTGCGAAAGTGAAGGGATAACAGCTCAATAAAACAATAACTGCATCTTATACCATAAGATCATGTTCTACAGATACCTATATCCCAAGCTGAGTGAATGCATACACACATTGCGCGTTGAATTGTGCTGCAGAGAACTTAGGGAAAAAGCCCAAATTATCACGCCGCCCCCCCCCCCCCCCCCCCCCCCCCCCCCTCCACTGTAATGAAGGCCACAGTACACGCACACCCCACAGCACTTACTGTGCACAAACCGGCAGAAATGAAAACGCAGCTAGAAGATTGTTCGTGCGCAATTTTTTAGACGCTGTTAGAATGAAACCAGCTAAAGGGTTAAAGTACATGTTAAAAAATAAAAATCTGTGTGATCAACAGGTGGGCGGTTTAATACTAAACTACCATCTAATGAGATTCCTGGACAGCATGAACTCATTAGCGGTGAGTTGCAGCGATCGATTGGGTCACGCAAAGAACACTAACCCTGGCCTAAAACCGCAATGAATAGGGCTTATTTTCGCAATGTGTGAGCTGTTACTTAAAAAATCCTCTGTAAAATCGTTGTGTGATGATTGAACAGACACACGTGTGATTTTACTGTTCAATCACGCAATGATTCTACTGACGCGGTGATTTATTCCCATCTCAGGGTTTAATTACAGGCTAAGTAATCACATTTCAGTACAAGAAAATAATCTTATAATCGATGTGACAAACCTTAATTATATTGTAAACCGAAATATTAACATGCGCCTCTGCCGGCATCAAACGGGTTATCTCTTTGATACAGGGAAGCAGAATTAAATATCAATTAAAAGAAATATGCATTAATTCCAGTTGATTCATTTGATTTTCCAGTTCCATTAAAAAGGCAACCTGTCTGTCTAGATGACAAATATATATATATATGCCAGCACCCATGTTGTTTTCGGTAATCGAGAATCAGTTAATACCAATTACGTCATTGTAATAAAGTATATCTGCTTGTAATTTACGCTTTCCTTTCAAACAGTCTCTATTTTGCTGATTAAATCTATTTTTGTACAAAGTTCACGAGTGTCAAAATTGGGTACATATACATGCATAGAGTCCTGTAGCTATTGTCCAGATAGTTGACTTGAATTTTATCAGTTACATACTAATATAGATATTGCTGTGCAAATTGAGTGCCCGCTTTCCAGCTCGATTCACGCCAATGATTTAAGTCGCCACGTCCCATTCAATGTAACAGAAGGTGCGTGCCTACATCATTGGCGCGAATAGGGCGGGAAACCGCCAGGAGAATGATATCTTGTAGATCTCGAAGTATACCATTGGGTTGTGAAGATATATTATAACAAGTAAATAAAAACATTCTCTAACGAGAGAGTTGTTGGTATATAGGATTGACCAATGGTGGTAAATTTTACTGGAAAATTGAAATAGACCTATATTTAGCCCATTACTCAGGCATGCGTATTATATTGTGTGCTAAATATAGGCCAATTTCTCTTGTTTCCATGCTTTTTACACCACCATTGGTCAATCCTATACACCAACAACTCTCTCGTTAGAGAATGTTTTTATTTACTTGTAAGTTTTTTTTTCACCCTGTCATAGCAGTATCATAGTCAATAATCAAATGTAGGAAGAGCATATAGAATTTGGACGATCCCCTTTATCTCTTAATGCAATAACAAATAACTTTAATAATTATAATTATAATTGTACGAATTTGTTGTATTTATAATCATTTGTCCTCGCCCGCGCCCTCTTCTTCTGCGGGGACGTCCTCCTCCCCGGCCTCCTCGCCATGCTGGGTTGGGCCAGGGTGGCAGTGGCCATGCAGGCCAGGGGGGGAAGCACTGGTGGTGGTGGTGGGGACAGCGGTGGTGGTGCCGGCGGGAGCAGCCCTGCTGGGGTGGTGATGGTGGTGGCAGGAGCGGGGTTTCTGGAGGTGGCGGGGTGAAGGGGAGAGGAGTCGGAGGATGAATGTCCTCTTCCTCCTCCGACCCCTCGTTGGTGAATAATCTGCGAGGGTTGTCAGCCATCTACATGTACGTAACAGAGAGTATGATTAAATTTTTACCTCTTTCTTTTTTAAAGCAAGCCTTTACACGTCCACATAGAGTATTATTAAATTTTTTTACCTCTTTTGCACAGTGCACCATTCAGCGGGTAAGTGGCTTTTATACCTGCAAAGCCTTAACACGTATGCAGACTGTGCTATAATTCTATTGGTCCAATTCCATCATATTAATGACAGGGAGGGAAGGGGTGTGTGTGTGTCAGTTGTGCTAAAGTTCTATTGGTCAAATTTGATCCAGTAAAAATGCTCCCATCTAAACATGGAGGTAAAGCCTACATGCAGTTAAGTTGTATAGATGGATAGTGTGGGAACTCAGGAAGTGAACTACATGGCAGCATGTAGATCGATAAGGATATGTTCTCAGGTGAGGTAATATCTGTGGACAGGGTCTGCAGCTTTATGAGTGTGGGCAGAAGGTCTGATGCATAAATGTGAGAGTGCTGCTAGAAATGTGGCTTAAACAAGTTGATGCACAACAGTACAAGACTGATCATGATATGGCGGCATGTGGTGGCAAGAAAGTCTGCTGCACTTCATGAACAATTTGAGCAGTTTGAACTTGGGTTTTCCCTTTTTAAGGTTTTTTTCCAGGAGGGGTGACCCACATCCTCTAAATAGTTGGCCACTTCTCATGAGTTGCCAGTATGTGTAGTACATTGTGTACTGAATGTATGGATGTGATGGGCTAGTGCTGGTGGTGTGTACTGAATGTATGGATGTGATGGGCTAGTGCTGGTGGTGTGTACTGAATGTATGGATGTGATGGGCTAGTGCTGGTGGTGTGTACTGAATGTATGGATGTGATGGGCTAGTGCTGGTGGTGTGTACTGAATGTATGGATGTGATGGGCTAGTGCTGGTGGTGTGTACTGAATGTATGGATGTGATGGGTTAGTGCTGGTGGTGTGTACTGAATGTATGGATGTGATGGGTTAGTGCTGGTGGTGTGTACAATGGACAAAGCACCAATTAATATTGAAATGTATATGAGATTGGCTGAGTACATGACGTTAGGAGTTGGAAATTATAGTCCGGGACAGCATCGAGGAAAATAATGTGCCTTTTTTTTTTTAAAGATGTCTTTGGGGTCCGATAAGAACGTTCCTTATATTGGTTTCACTAGCCCAACTCGTTTTAACAAAAAATTCAGTGAGTTGAATTATAACTATAAACATTATTTAGCAGCTAATCATTTCATTGAAAACACTTGACCGTTTACATAAAAACGCCATAAGAACAAAAGGGCTGCGCAGCTCATTGATAAGGAAGGAAGGAAAGGGCTTATAGATGAGATTGTTGAGCAACGCTCTTACCAATTACAGCTGTTAAGTAAACTATGGGCTCACAGTTACTTCAGCGAGTTGTTTTGCTTACACAAGGTAAGTGGGTGATGAATATGGCTCCAGTAATGAGGCAAAAACTTTTAAAAACTTGTCTTGAAAATCTTATGGACAGTTTTTAAGCAAAAAACGAGATTTTTGATATTTTTAGATACCATTACATGTAGAATCAAAATATGATTTTTAATTTTGGACGCGGTACTGAAATATTGTCAAACTGAATAAATTTTTTTTAGTACCCCCAATAAATTTGAATTTTTTGACTTCACGTTACGCTATATAAGTTTCGTTTTCTCACCATACATAGCTGACATTTTACCGAATTGTGGTTATTGATTTGCTATGAATATAATTAAAATACATGCTACATAAACGTATACTTCCTCGATGCTGTCCAGGACTTTAATACCACACTGGGCATGTATCATGAATTGTTGTGCATCACCAACATGGAATATAAATTGCAGTTTGCAAAAATGTAAACACACCACATATATAAATGTAGTATTTACATTGGCAAGGTCAGCAATGAATAATATACGCACCTTGTCTACGCCCTGACATCAGCCCTGACATCAGATAAGGAAGCCATCAGATTAAAACAATAGACACTACAAATTAATTCACCGTGCATGCTTTACATGTGAAGCGAATGGTTTTGTGCAGATCCCTGCTGTACGTAGTCGGAGGGTTCTACTACCGCGTTTGGTAAGGTATAATAGGGCGACAAGCCCGACCAACCGTGGTAGTAGGGCCGCTCGACTATGCTGTACAAATGTTACATGCACAGCTTTTTAATGTTAATACAACATGCCATAACATACCTTTGGGTGGTAGTGGTAGTTCTGTGACCCCTGCGGTATCGCGTCCTCTCGGCAGCACATTTAGCCAATCGGACAGCGAGGTCATTCCAATACCGACTCCTTTCAGATGCTTTAATGGCAGCTGAATTGTCCTCGTATTTCTGCCTTTTAGCAGCGCGGTTCCCCTCGAGGTCCTCTTCATATCGCCGCCTTTTAGCAGCACGGTTCTCCTCGAGGTCCTCTTCATATCGCCGCCTTTTAGCAGCACGGTTCTCCTATTCATATCGCCACCTTTCAGCAGATCGCTTAGATTCAATATCGGCCTTGTAGCTGTCGCGTACAGAGGCCTTCTTCTTTTCGGGATCGGCCTTGTAGCTGTCGCGTACAGAGGCCTTCTTTTTTTCGGGATTGGCCTTGTAGAGCGCTCGGGCTTTAGCTTTGTTCTCGTCTTGCTTTTGGAGGTATTCCGCTCGTTGCTTAGATCTTGTCTTTTGATTACACGAAGGGATTTTTAGAAAAACAACTTCACTAGCCAAAATAACAACTAAACTGCGATAGGAACACCAAATAAATTTAGTGCAGGTTAGAGTATTTATACTGCCTAAAATTATTTTTTAAAATCAGTCTATTATATATCATTATTAAATAGAACTTGATATGTGTCTATATGACATGTAAGGATAACGTGCCGGTAAATTTCGAAGCGATTGGTACTATTGCCGTTCTTCAAAACCGTTCATAGCTCGAAGAAGAAGACGACGACGACCAAGAATTATTTTAGGACTGGGCACTAGAAACAGGAAATTGTTTGTTTCTCTATAACCACACCGTTTTATGAACGGAACCAACGTAGAACTGTAGATCGTTGTGCTCTCATTCCATCGCGATAAAGAGATAAGCGATCCGTTTCTCCGTTGTCCCTCCAGACACTAGTGAAGTTTTATTAATGACTTCATCAACCCTCAATCAATCCGCATTATGCTGCCGCAGGTTCAGATTAATAATATACGGGATCGTTCGTGGCAGCGAAGGATTTAGCGCATATTATAAAATTTTTCAGGAAGGAGCATCGAAGTTGACGCAATGGTGACTGCGACCCCCCCCCCCCCCCCCCCCCCTCCGGGACGTATGGGGGATTTGACATTTATGAAATCAAATGTCCCACTGATAACTGGTCAAATGACCCCTCCTCGTCCCAGTCCCGTTACATGTTTGTATAATCCACGTTCGTTCCTGCTATTCAAAACGAACGCGCGTTAGCCTTTGTAGGTATGCCCCTGATGTTGTGCCGCTATAAGAGTTAAAGCATATGCATGCTTGTTCTTGTTCAGTTCGAATTAGTCTCGTACCCAGACCCACATCGCAGCTGCGGATGGATTACATCATCGCTAGGCGAGTAGCGGTAATGTAATCCGTCCGAAGCTGCGATGTGGGTCTGGGTACGAGACTAAGTTCTTTCCGCGGTCGAGGTTAAATCCCCCGTGTACATGTACGTCAAATGCACCGCAATAATCTGATTAGCCTGTTAAATACCCCTATATGTCCCAGAGAGGGGGTGGGGGGGGGGGGGGGGGGGGGGGGGGGGATCGTTGAAAACTTGAAAAAATATGCTGGCATCAAACGGGTTATCTTTTCGCTGCCAAGATCCCATTACAACCCCAGAAGTTTGATTTTGCTGACCCGTATGTCATGTGAGTGCGATCCCTATAAATCACTTGCTGTAGATATTTACTTTCGCTAGCTTGGCAATCTTTAACTTATATAATTTATTTCTGTTAAAAAAATAATTGTATTTACTTTCATTTCAGGCCAGTTTAAGCATTCTGTTGCAAGCCTCCTAGCAAATACCCCCTCGCTCTCGCATATCCATACTGATTTCCCGCGCAGCCTCGGCCCCTTGCATGCGCACCGCTAACTGATCACTATTATAATGGCCAATCAGCTGTACATCATGCCTACAAGCGAGCACACACACACACACACACACACACACACACACACACACACACACACACACACACACACACACAAGTAATCAGCGTCGTGTCTTGTTCGGGGTTGCTTTGTCAGAGATCTCTTGCTCCACTGAGACAGGTCCCATTACAAGGTTGTTATTATGAAGGATTTTCTCCTGTCTGAAGGGGGGGAAGGGGAAGGGGAGGGGATTTGTTAAGTGCTAATTATAAGCAACACTAACTTCATCAAATCCCGTCGTATGGCTTCCATCCTGGATTCTGCTCGAGAACTGTGAGTAGAGTTGCAGACGGAGCGCGGAGTCTGGAATATGCGTCAGTGAGGACTAGGGGAGATATGCGAGTTCACACGTACCATTTCCTGGCGCTCGGTATGAGGAACGTCTGGGCTAAGCGGACGTCTGCCAAGGGAGTCAGCTTGACTATAGGCACTTGAAGGTCTGGACATCTTGCGTTCTACAACAGCTGGGACCGACACGGCTGCCTCGTTAGCACCAAGTGAGGGATCGGGAGCCACTCCTTCGTTGGTGACGTGCGGTTGGGATGTGGTGGATACTCTTCCCTGGGCCGATTGTGGTCTGGATCTGAGACCCGACGGTGGTCTTGATCCCTCCTGCTCTGCTGGCCTGCTTTCTTCTTGCGGGTAAATTAACTCCTGATGGCCGGTTGAGCATGGTGTTCCTATCCTCTCTATCCTCGAAGGCGCTCCAGAGTTAGTCAGCTGCTGTCGTGAAATGCAAGTATTAAGGTACCTCCGTTGTTAGAAACACAATGTACCCACCAGTTTTTGTGATGCCCCATACGCTCTGTCCAGCACGCGTTGCTTTCTCAAAGCTTCGAGGTGGTACGCGGTAGCCATGGTTACTGCTTTCGTCGGTACGTGTAGTGGGCGTGGCTGTTATGACGGACAGGCGAGCATGAACAGAGGGAGAGACTTAATTAGTATTCAGTTGGAGGTGGGCGGTGTGTGTATGTGTGTGTACGCAGCTGCATCGCGTCATCCTGCGTGCACGTTTTTAGGTGACGGAGCGACTTCTTGAAGCCGAAGAACGGAAGCTGCTCGTGCTCACCAAAGACATAGGGATCAACAAACACAGCGATGTCGTCAACAACTCGGCGCGGGTAGGCCATGCACGGTACCAGCTGTCGGCTTAAGCTAGCACACGCACGCCTCATTGCTTCCCCGGCGTATTAGGCCAAGGAACTCGAAATACAGGAGAACAACTGCCGGTGAGCCACGCCCCCCCCCCCCCCCCCCCCCCCCCGATCTTTTACCCTCCTCTTGTTCTTACCTAAGCCGCATCAAGATGCAGCACCAACGGCTCCAGAAAGAACTGCAGGCTGTTGCTAGCGTCAGCCTAGCCAGCAGCGGACCCCGCCCCCTTCGGGCTTCCCGCAGCCTTCCCGCCATTGGGCTAAGGAACACGGCAAAGCAAAGAGTAAGTTCCCTCACGATTTTCCCCCCGTCCATTTCATACCAACGTGGGTACTCTGATGCAGCCTACCGTGTTCGCTGCACTAGCGATCAGACCAGACAGTAAGTTTATATAGAGCAGTACTTCATATATTGCATGACCCCACCCTTTCACCAAAAGGCACTGATGAGCCGACACAGGACGCCACGCCCCCACCTTCCCCCCTTAAGCTAGGGCTTTCAGGAGAGCTAGTGCAAAAAGGTGGGGTCCTTGTGGGTGGGTCTCTTGATGCGCTTGTGGAACACCTTCTCCCAAATGAATCTTACAACCCTGAGGTATGTAGGGACATCTTGTCTGAGAATAGTAGCCAGTATTGTGCCTTTAACCCCCAAAGAGCTCATTTGTGTTTGCCTTTGTACTCTGTTGCCGGCTGTTTATGAAACCTTATGAACTATTGGCCAAAGTTTTAAAGGTACACAGAGTGTGGTGTGAGTGTGTGTGAAGGTGTGGTATGAGGGTATGTGTGAAGGTGTGGTATGAGGGTGTGTGTGAAGGTGTGGTATGAGGATGTGAAGTGCGGTGTGATGTGTGTCTGAAGATGTGGTGAGGGTGTGGTGTGTGGATGTGTATGAAGGTGTAATGTGAGGATGTGTACAGAGTGAGGGTGTGTGGAGTATGTTATTTGTGAAGGTATGGTGTGTATGTGAAGGTGAGGGTGTGTATGAAGGTGTGGTGTGTGAAGGTGTGTATGGTGTGAGGGTAAATGAATGTGTGAGGGTATGTGTAAGGGTGTGTGAAGGTGCGCACGTACTTTGTACATGTTTATCACTTGCAACGTTTAGGGCTTTCAACTTCGAACAAGGGACCCTGAGGTACGTAGGCATGACAACCATGTTTCAGGTATTATGGCAATATTCGTCAGTCTGCAGACCCCGCCCCTAAATACCTCCAACTACTCAGTGAGTGGGTGGACACCTTCCCTTATGACTTCAGGGACGAGAGGATGATGGTCAGCTTTAAGGAGCTGACCCAGGGCAGCGCAACACTGTCCCCTGTAAGTGGTGAGGCCCACCTTTGACCCTACCACCTCCCTACTGATCCTTATAATGCCATTCCTTGGACCCTCCCCTTCTCCCTCCCTCCTTCCACCAGGACATGCGGAAGCTAGTGGGACATTTACAGGCTAATCTGTTTAAGAAACTAAGCACTTTGGATAAATATGAACGCATACTTTCACAACTGAATATTGTTACGATGGAGAGGCTGATTGACCCAAAGACTGAGGTTTAGACCGGTGCCTGCTTCGCCAGTAACAAAGTTGGACATGGTTTCTCCCCAACAGGTCAACATACTATGCGTGTGCGACAGCCCTGCTAGAATAGCACAGCAACTCACACACATAGAACTGGAGAGGCTTAACAACATTGGACCTGAGGAATTTATACAGACCTTTGTGAAGAGCACTGAAGAGAAAGAGGTAATGAGTATACTGAGGTATGTACTTAGTATACTGAGTACAGGAGCAGGTGTGGCCACTTTTTAAAATTTAATTCCATTGTTATAAACCTATGATTAAAGAGGCGGATTCAGGGTGGGGGGGGGGGGGGGGGGGGGGGGGGGGGGGCTATGGGGGCTGTAGCCCCCCCCTTTCGGATAAGTAACGAAAATAATTACGACTAATTAACTACATGTATATACGCGCTCACTGCACTGCATGTATTTTTATAATGCTATACCTGTATTAACTTATGCGCACAAAGTGAAGCATCGTTCCTACTTGAACCGAAATGGTATTTAATTAGTGCCCCATGCACAGATTTAGAATACAACTTTTTTATAATAAGCCCCCCCCCCCCCCTTTCAAAAATCCTGGATCCGCCCCTGGATTAGTGGTGATCACGCAACTTATGAATATTAATGAGCCACCCTCTTCTACATGTAGGAGATCAGGAGTATATACTCAGAGAGTGGATGTGTGGTGTGTAGTAAAAGTAATGGAACACAGACTTCTAAAGTCTCCTATTCCACCTTGGTTTTCTGTTTCAAACTATGTGACTTTTGAAAGTTGACATAATGCTGCACGTGTGTCCACTGTACTACCTCCTCCCCAGTCTATTCATTCAGCCATCTCCCCCCCCCCCCCCCAGCCTCTCTATCGGGACATGAAGAAGACATCTAACTTAGAGGCATATGTCGAATGGTTCAACAGACTCAGCTACCTTATGGCCACTGAGATATGTGTGGTAAGCAAGAAGAGCTCACTCACATACAAATTTATTACCTACACATGCACACACACACACACACACACACACTGCTCCACAGTCTGATAAGAAGAGAGACAGAGCTAAAGTACTGGAGTTCATTATCGATGTTGCTTTTGAGTGTCGCAAACTGCACAACTTTAACTCCTGCATGGCAATCACAGGTAAGACATGGCCACCATATTACACACACCCATGGGTCAGTACAATTAACCAACACACACACACACACACACACACACACACACACACATGCCCACACCCACACACACATGCTCCAGCTGGACTGTTCATGAGCCCAGTGAACAGGTTAAAGAAGGCGGTATGTTCCAACTAATGGTTAACAGTGCTCCATAAGTACTGTTCTTCTTCAGAGGACAAGAGCAATAGATGAGAAACTACAAGAACTTGAGGTGGGTGAATAGAAGCTATTGCACAATAATACTAACACAAGCTCCGCCCCTTTAATATCAGCATTTGGCTGATCCCCTTGGCAACTATGCAACATACAGGGAAGAGCTTCGAGGTGCCACACAGGTGGCGAAACAAAGCACACAGAACAGCTGTGTTGTACCATTCTTAGGCCTTCTGGTCAAGGACATCTACTTCACACATGAGGCCAACAAAACCAGGTGTGAGCTGGGTGGACAGGTGCTAGTGTGAAATGTGGGCAGGTGCTAGTGTGCCATATGGGCAGGTGCTAGTGTGCCATGTGGACAGGTGCTAGTGTGCCATGTGGACAGGTGCTAGTGTGCCATGTGGACAGGTGCTAGTGTGCCATGTGGACAGGTGCTAGTGTGAAATGACACATGACTGCAAATCTATGTCTCCTCCCCTGTATGTAGGCTGGAAAATGGTGACATCAACATTGAGAAATGTATGCTTCTTGCAAATCTGGTGTCCCAAGTTCTCTCCTGGAAAGAGACTGTGGTGTGTGTGTGTGTGTGTGTGTGTGTGTGTGTGTGTGTTGCATATAATCAGCGTATTTCTCGTTGCAGCTGCCATTCCCGCGAGAACAGGAGATGCTTAATTATCTAATGACCATACCTGTGCTCACAGATGAAGGTAAGTATACGGATCCTCGTTCCGAACTAACTGTACGCTTCTTCCAGAGCTCCAGCTAGCTTCGTACGAATTAGAATCGCCTGCGAACGACGGAGAGAAGAGGCGATATCAACATTTAAGGTAGCCATTGGACCATCTTACCTGACGTCACCGCCAATGTTATATCCTACTCTTACCCAGGGAGCACCTAGGTATCAGAAGGGAACGCTCTCGAAGGCATACTACTGGTACGTCTCCTTTTCTTTCCTCCGAAGACTCTTCCATCAAAGAAGAGTAATATTAACAATTATTAATGGCACCCCCGTTTGTCACGTGTTGTATGTGTGTGTAAATATTCTGATGGCAGCCGAAGCTGCTGGTAAAAGGGCGTTCGACGTGCTGCGTCCTCTGTGCGTCCAGGTTATGAAAGCCCCCACAGTGGAGGCAACAAGAGCTCTAGACACCGCTCTTGTCTCTTTGCCCTCCTTGCACCCCGCACTAGTGGAATACGTTACGCTGCCGCTGAGACTGGTACTGAGGCAGGGACCAAGGCGAGTTTTTAACGGGGATCACGTGCCCCACCTAAGATGGCTTCGAAACCAGCAGGTGTTCGCCGGGCTTGACTGAGTGCACCTTGCAATGCTTATCTCACGTGATCCGGCTGGCGGACCACGTACAGAACTGGGAGCTCTATCACGAGCTTCTCTCCTATGCGTGTATGGTGCTAGACGACCGCATGCGTACTGATGCAGGTACCGAATGGAATAGTCTGGGGACGAGTATAGGTGTGCCGTTCACATCCACACACCTCCCTCCTCCCACACCACACACCTCCCCTCCTCACTCCTCTCCTCCCCATACCACACACCTCCCTCCTCCTCTCCCCACACACCTCCACTCCTCCCCACACCTCACTCCACACTCCCATACCACACACCTCACTCCCCACACCACACACCTCACTCCCCACACCACACACCTCACTTCCCACACCACACACCACTCCTCCCCACACCACACATCTTCCTCCTCCACACATCTCCCTCCTCCCCACACCACACACCTCCCTCTCCTCCCCATACCACACACCTACGCCCCACTCCACACACGTAGGCTACTCTGCACTAACTGATGAGCACATATCTGAAGTGGTAGAACTAGTCAAATGGCTGTGTGTGAAAACCATCCCAAGGTATGGTGTGTGTGTGTGTGTACATACGTGTGTGTGTTGTGTGTACGTGTGTGTGTGTACGTACGTGTGTGTACGTGTGTGTGTGTGTGTGTGTGTGTGTATGTATGTGTGTGTGTTCCCGAAGGCAACATTATCTCTGTGCGCAGTGTTAGGAGCAAGCTGTACTCACAGTTGGCAGAACTTGGTCACTGTGTCTCTGTGCTACTGGGCATCACCCAGGGCCCCAGACCTAGAGAAGTCCGGAGATCAGCATTGCTGGCCATGGTGGCACTGTCCGGAGCCAATCCTGTGCCTGTAACTGATTGGGTGGGTGTGGCTAGTGAACCGCTCCTCCCTGATGTGCGCACGTGGATGATGGAAGGGTTACAGGGGTGTTGTGTGTTTGCTTCTTTCTTGCCTGGAATTTCCCAAGCCTTGGCAAACATGGTCACCACATCTGATACTCTTGGACAGGTACTGGATGCAGCAACTTCCCCAATGTATTGCTAACTGTCTTCTCTACCCCCTCCCCATCTCTCCCCTCTTCTACCTCCTCCCCACCCCTCTTCTACCTCCTCCCCACCCCTCTTCTACCTCCTCCCCACCCCTCTTCTACCTCCTCCCCACCCCTCTTCTACCTCCTCCCCACCCCTCTTCTACCTCCTCCCCACCCCTCTTCTACCTCCTCCCCACCCCTCTTCTACCTCCTCCCCACCCCTCTTCTACCTCCTCCCCACCCCTCTTCTACCTCCTCCCCACCCCTCTTCTACCTCCTCCCCACCCCTCTTCTACCTCATCTCCACCTCTATTCCTACTTCCAGGGAGGCATTGCTGTGAGTACAGCTATTCGTTTGTTTTGCACTCACCCACCCAGCTATGTGTGTGTATGTTTGTGTGTGTGTGCATGAAAACAGGTTGCTCTTATGACGTGGGCCCGCTTCTTGGTCATTTCGGTCAACAGTGAGGACGTGGTACCTTGTACAGAAGCACCGCCTACACAGGCACCACCCATTCATCATACTCAGTCACATACTGGACCCACACCAGATCCCAGCAGTACTGGACCCGCACCAGATCCCAGCAGTACTCTGTGACCTGGTCCTTTCTCCTACCCCTTAGGTTCCCTCAGGGTTGCGAGGTCTGGCGTGTGGGTGACAGATACTGATGACAAACTGGCTGTGCTTGTGCACAGAGCTTCATCTCTGGTTGGGCACTCTGGATGGCGTGTGCGGAGGGCAGCTGTCATGTGGGCCTACTCTATCTTGGTCCACTGCCACTGGTTAGCTATCTCCCCCCCCCCCCCCCCCCCTCTCCCTCTCTCTCTCTCTCTCTCTGGTACCCAGTTCCTCTATCTGGTACTCAGTCCTCTGGTACCAAGTTCAGTTCCCCACTGTCTTGATCCTAGCCACACCTCTCTACCCATTCACTCCAGTGACTTGTGCCCTCCTCCCTCTCCCTCCCTCCTCCCTCCCTCCCTCCCTCCTCCTCCCTCCCTCCTCCTCCCTCCCTCCCTCCTCCCTCCTCCTCCTTCTCCTCCTCCTCCCTCCCTCCTCCTCCCTCCCTCCTCCCTCCTCCTCCCCTCCCTCCCTCCCTCCTACCCTCCCTCTCCCCCTCCTCCCCTCCCTCCCTCCTCCCCTCCCTCCCTCCTCCTCTCCCTCCCTCCTCCTCTCCCTCCCTCCTCTCCCTCCCTCCCCCCCCTCCCTCCTCCCCTCTCTCCCTCCTCCCCTCTCTCCTTCCTCCCCTCTCTCCTTCCTCCCTCCTCCCCTCCCTCCCATTTTCCTCAGTTCCCTACTGAAATGTGCACCATTGTTGCTGGAGGTCATTGTAACATTGACAACAGATGAGTACAAACAAGTGGCAGAGCTGGCTGAACAAGCAATGGTGTGTGTGTGTGTGTGTTTGCGTGTGTGTGTGTGTGTGTGTGTGTGTGTGTGTGTATGTGTGCATTTGTGTTTGTGTGTGCTACTAATCAGATTTGGTTGTCATGGTGTTAGAGCCATACAACATTGTGCTCTGCGTATATGACATAATTAGTGTTCTGTTTCTTAACTTGTGTCACATTTCATGTTTTCCATTTACAGCACACTGTTTCTGAACTATTTGAGAGGGAAGGTGTGCTGTGTGAGGTGTGCTGTTTGTGAGGTGTGCTGTATGTATGTGATGTGTGTTTGCAGTTGCTAATCATTTGGTTTTCACCTCTAGGGGGGCGTGGTCTCACCATTATTCTGGAGGAGCGTCTGTTTGGTCTGTCATCTGCCCTTCCCAGGCTGATGAGGCAACATGGTATGCCCCTCCTCCCCAGCCTGCACCATCAGTAATCAGCCTGGACCCTCATAATCAGCCTGGACCCTTGGCAATCTCTCCTCCCCAGCATGTACCCTCAGTAATCTCTCCTCTCCTCCCCAGCTTATACCCTCAGTAATTTATCCTCTCGTCCCCAGCCTGTACCCTCAGTAATCTCTTGTACCTTCAGTAATCTCTCCACCCCAGCTTGTACCCTCATTAATCTCTCCTCCCCAGACGATACTCGTAAGCAGGCCAACCTTCAACTCCTAGCAGGATTTCTACGTCTCCTAGGATCACGTGTCTGTCAGTTAACTTGTTCCCACACTCACCTGTCACATATCACAGTGGCCCTTGTTGAGGTAAAGGGCTCACTACCTCCACTGCAACTGATCCCTACTGCACACAATCTCTTCACACTCCACATACTCTTTCCCCTCCCTACACTCACCCACCCTGCACACCTCCACTCCTGCACACTCCTTCCCCTCCCCACACACACTTCTCACTCCTTCCTCCCCTGTACACATGCATCCCTCCCCTGCACACCCTGCACACCCCTGCACCCACTCCTTCCCCCTCCCCCTCCCACTCCTCCCACCCCTGCACACACTCCTCTCCCTCCCCTATTATAGACGATCCAACTAGACACCGCAGACCCCAGAATATTGGAAACAAGCACAGTAGCTGCCACACCCTCCATGTTGGACAATTGGTCCGTCCCTCTGCGCTTCCAACACTTCCGCTCTGAGGTTGTAGAGAAGAGCGTATACCATGTCTGCAGATTACTGGGAGCCCAAGGTACACCAGAGTGTGTGTTCCTCCATCGTTGGTGAGGAACCTCTTTGGCACACACACACGCGCAGGTGACCTCACTGTACTTGTGGATCACCTGCTGGATGTGTTCAAATCTTCTGCACTCTACAGAAAGGAGGTATCCATTGTCATTGGTCACGTGTTGCTAGGGGCTGCAGACGGTAATGGCAAGGACCTACCAGCTGTGGTGAAGGCTGTGGTGATGGAGATCATTTCTCCTGCCTACTGGCAGCAACAAGGTACGTGTGTGTGTGTGTGTGTGTGTGTGTGCATTCTGTGAGTGTGTATCATCTGCAGCTCAGGAGTCACAGGCTCCACCTACTGCCTCGGGAGGGGGCGGGGCCATTCTCCTCTCCTGCCTCCTCCTGCACGTCATGGGTGTGTGTGCACAGGTGATGGGGAAGTCCTTTGAACCCCTCCTCCAGGAGTCAGTTTACCCTACCATGGAGAAACTGGGGGACAGTATGGTCTCCATAAGACACTCTGCCCTTCATACACTTACCATTATATGTCATTGCTGTGGCTACCAGTAAGTTCACGAGAAGGGGGGGGGGGGGGGGGGGGGGATATTTCTGGACCCTCATCCTGCCGTCTAATACCACCATCACCCTCCCCCTCCATCATCCCTCTGTCCCCTCTAGTTCCATCCACACTTTCATCTCTACCAATGCCGACTACCTCATCAGTCGCGTGAGTATTCACCTACGACACCTTAACCAGCACCCTGAAGCTTTGAAAGTCCTCCATGCCATTGTTAGCTACGGGTGAGCAAATATCATAGCTGCATGTCAGGGACTGCTCTTCTGGCTTCCGTTGATACTTGGCAACCATATATATATAACACACACACACACACACACACACACACACACACACACACACACACACACACACCAGGGAGAGTACCATCCTTCCACTAATAAGGGACTGCATAGACCAGATATTCCTACTGCTGGACCTTCAGAACTGTCCTGAACTTCTGTGGCCACTCCTCCACACATTGGCCTCTCGTCTTGCCCAGTGGGGACAAGATTCCTCATCCCCGTCCTTAACAGTCGAGCAAGCTGAACCTGTGGACGCCACTAAACAGATGAGGTCCACTGCTGGGGAGGAGGAGAAACTGTCTGGGGAGGAGATAAAAGCGTTCTTTCTTGAGTACCATAAGAAGCGTGACATTGAGGAGGCGGAGGGAATGCAGAAGGAAGGAAAGGAAGAGGTTCATGATGAAGAAGACCTTTGTAAGGCAGTGAGTATTGACGTGCCTTGCCTCAAATGGTTGTCCATTCACCAGTAACAGAGGAAGAACCGTCTGACCAACAGTCCAAACTCTCTGTCACACACAGTACAGCCGTGGACATCCTACAGCGTTGTTCCCATCACCTAGCAAGCCCGTCCCTGCACCTCAAGATAGAGGTCCTGGCCTCCCTGCAGGAGTGCCTGTGGGTCCTTAAGGGGGAGCAGCAGGCACTGCTACCAGAGGTGCACAAGGTGTGGCCGGCCTTCCTTTGTCGCCTTGGTGACGATGATCCGTTGGTGGCTACCAAGGCCTTGGACGTACTCTTGGCGATGACCAAGGTGTGTGGGGATTTCTTGAGGAGGAGAGTCGTGCAGGGTGTGTGGCCATCACTGATACGCCAGCTGGAGACGCTGGCCAAAACAAGTGCCCAGTCCAACAAACATAACAGGTATGTGTACTATCCACAAATTTATGTAGGAGGTCCCTTTGATGAGAAAAGGGACCTAATGCATGTTTTCAAAGTATCTGATGACCTAGGTAGTCTACAACTTTTCCTCACTCAGAGGCCTTACTATGCACTTGCATGTGTCATCTTTGATGAGCACTCTTTCCTGGGAAATTGTGAAATATCATGTTAGGATAGGTAACTTTTCGCTTGCAATGGTCCCATATTATTATTATCATCTCTGAGTATGCAAAGTAAACTATAGTAGCCATCTACCAACAGCCTCCCAGTTCAAGGCTTTAAAACATTACATTCCTATTATTTTATTTATTTATTTATTCTGAAGGCACACAGCAGCATACAAATTGCAAAGAAAACTACTGCAGAACGTGGGACTATTGTGTGACCAGCTGAATATTGTGACAACAGACACAGAGGTTCTCCTTTTGGCATGTGTGCCATATCTAAGCAACACCCAACCAGAGGAGCTACAGCAAGCTTGCAGGGACAGCTTGGGTTACCTCGCGCAGAGGGAGCCAGACTGTGTGTGGCTTGTTCTTAGCCAGCTGCTATCAGAATGTTCCCCGCCGCCTCATCCTTCTCTCAGGTCATATCATGTGAGCTAGGTTACCCGCGTAGGCGTACGTAACCACAACCCATGTCTGTTTACAGTTTCCCAGGTGTTCTGTCACGCATCATTTTGTGTCAAATGTGAAAGCCATCTTGCCGCTCACACTGTGACGCGGGTTTTGTACAACCTACAACTCCACCTACATCCTTGTGGGCCGTGGGGTTTCACAGTTGGTGTATATTTTGCCACGCGTACTAGTACAGTGTTGTTTTTTGTCTCAAAAAAATCAGCCGTTGTTTGTTTAAATAGAATGCTGCTGGACTAATGGCGAGTACTAGTACGCGCGACACTGTCAAGCTGCAAAGCAAAGATGGGGACGTATTCGCTGTTAAGGCTGAAGTTGCTAAAGTTTCTAGGACCATAGCTACCATGCTGGAAGGTTCGTTCGATCGCTAACTCAAAAGGAGCAGCTTAGCAAGTTGCAATTGTTCTAAATGGTGCCGCCCACTTCATACTAGATCTTGGCTACGAAGAGGACGACATTATCCCCTTGCCCAACGTAGACACGCGGATTCTTAAGAAGGTACTTGTGTACATTTGAAACTACTACGCGCGTGCATTAGACAGAACTGCCGTTTCAGGTCTTGGCTTGGGCTGAACACCTTGTCGAAGAGGCTGAAGAAGAAAATTCCGCCACAGCCGCCGGCAGTTCACCGTCTCCCACATTGCCCGTGGCGGAGACCACTTCTGTGGTGCAGCCGCGCGTGCACACACAGCCGCGCGTTCCCCAGCGAACCCCGAGGAAAGTTACTAACGCCACAGGCCATCAACTCAGCCTGTGGGACAGCGAATTTCTGGTCAGAAACAGACAGGATATTTACAGCCTGTTACTGGTAGGACCTCATATACGTATATGCCATTATTCCACACGTCTCAACGTGTATTGCGCTTGCGCGTTGCACACCCACCCACCCACCCACACACACACACACACACACACACACACACACACACACACACACACACACACACACTGTTCATTCGCAATGCAGGCAGCTAATTACCTTGATATAAAAGGACTCCTGGATATAATCTGCAGAAGCATAGCTGAAGTCATCAAGGGAAAGGACCCTGAGGAGATCAGGAGAACATTCAGTGCATCAGATCCATCATTCAACATGATGGACAGTGTGGAACAGGTTACTGATCTTAATTCAGGGCCTCCTCCCCCTAGACCCAAGGAAACCGCGGTGTGATGGAGGAAGGAGATGCAGAACTTTGTACTTGTGCATGTGTGTTCATGATGTGTGTGTATGTATGTATGTATGTATGTATGTATGTATGTGTGTATGTATGTATTTATGTATGTATGTATGTATGTATGTATGTATGTATGTATATATGTATGTATGTATTATGTATGTATTATGTATGTATTTATGTATGTATGTATGTATGTATGTATATATGTATGTATGTATGTATATATTTATGTATATGTATGTATGTATATGTATGTATATGTTTGTGTGTTTACAATGTAACCATCATGTTACCACGTATCTTTCATATGACTAGTGAGCTGCATATTTAATTGTCAATGAGGGTACACATTTGTGATGGTACATGATCAACAATATACAATTATTTAGCCAGTGCTTGGAATAATGACACCCTACATGCTTTTCTAGTCTCATACCCAAACCAGCTGTGGATGGATTACATCACCATTACACGAAAAGGGGGTTGCGTCTGTCAAGACCAATGAGCACCTGCTGGCTTTGAAACCTTGGCAAACATGGTCACCACATCTGGACAGGTACTGGATGCAGCAACTTACCCTGTCCTCTTACTCAGCTGCGGTTAGAGGGTCTGGGTACAAGACTAACATTATCCTCGTCCCCGCATGGATAAAATCTCCATGGACTGGGTACGAGACCACACAACAAGCTGATTCGACGAAGATGGAGGAGAAATGGGTCTTCACAAAAGAGGAGGTAGTCTCAAAGGCTGACCAGTTAGCTTCTGACATGAATCCGCCACGAATGTTACGAGAACTAATAAGATGGAACGTGTTAGATTACCACGATTATCAGCAAGTTATGCAACAACCGAATGACCGGAGCAAGAACAGCAAAATGCTGGATCTCTTAGAAGAACGAGACCCTGAAACGGCACTTCCTGCCCTAACAAGGAGTCTTAGACTATTACATCCAAATTTGGCGGAAACACTGAGACCTGTTAATACGAGTGTGCTGTGGTTGGTAGCCACGCCTTCCCTAGCTGCTCACGTGATACACTCACTTCCTAGCTATGTCACGTTCAACCACGTCGAGGTAGGAGCGGGCTACCTGTTCCGTCAGGCCCTTCTGAGTTCCGAAAAGAATGATGAAACAGTTCTGCTATGCCTCGTATTTCCCTGCGAAACAACCCTATCAGAAGCGTCATCCAAGGCATTAATGACAGCAATCGAGTCACGTGGTTTGGCTCTTACAAGTACCAGTGACAAGCCAATTAAAAAATTGGTTGTTACAAGTGGTACCTGCACCGGTAGCAAAGCGCGTGATTCGGCTGTTAAAAGTGACACTGACAAGGCACGTGATTCAGCTGCTAAAGGTGACACTGACAAGGCACGTGATTCAGCTGCTAAAGGTGTTAAAGGTGACAAGGCACGTGATTCGGCTGTTAAAGGTAACAAGGAACGTGATTCAGCTGTTAAAAGTGGCAAAGCACTTGACAAGGAACGTGATTCAGCTGTTAAAAGTGGCAAAGCACTTGACAAGGAACATGATTCAGCTGTTAAAAGTGGCAAAGCACTTGACAAGGAACGTGATTCAGCTGTTAAAAGTGGCAAAGCACTTGACAAGCCATGTGATTCAGCTGCTAACAGGAGCAGTAGCATGGATTCATCTGGCAGCAGCAGCAGCAGTGATGAGCCACCTGTTGGGACAGTCATAATTACAGTAACCTCTCCAATCGATGATGCATTAGACCATGCTGTAAAGGCCCAGGCTAGCAAAGGTGATGTCATTGTGAACAGGTCACCACTTGCTCACCAATGGGATTGGGAAAAGCATGTAGCGGTTAAGTGTGATGGCGTTATCAAGGTGTTGGATGACACCGACATAGCTATGAAGAACAGTTCTCTTATTCTATTCAACATAATTTCCAACTTATAGAATGTGTTTTGTGTGTTTGTGTCTGTACTAAGCTTTCCTGACAATGGGCTGAATGTCGTCGACTGGCTTATTGTAGTCCAAGAACCCTCGGTAACGCCTCATAACAGCTATACACTTCTCTTCAACTGGCGTGGGTGGGACACCCAGGTCCTCCAGGCCCGGCAGATCAGGAGTTGGCACGTTTGAGAGGTACATCTGCATATGTAGGGAAGGATAATTAAATGGAGGTGTGATGTAAGGTGGGGGTGAGGTGGGAGATTACCCTTGTAAGGATGTCCCTTGTCAAGTGTGGGGGAAAAGGAGACTGTTCAAGACAGTATGCTATAAACCTTTGGTGGTAAGTGGAATGGATCGGAGACAGGACTGGAATAGAATGGGACCCACCTCAGTAACGACTTGGGTGCAGCCACTGGACGGAACGGTCGGTACATCACACGATACAGGTATTCCACCAGATCGTACAAGGTGTATTCACTGGGACTGCACAAGGTAGCCGGGGTGGGGGGGGGGGGGTACGGTTGCCATTAGGACAGGAGTCAGTCAGGAGTATGGTCAATATGAGAGGCTAATGACAGGCTTACCCGGTGAGCTCAAAAACACTGCCTGCAGTAGAAGGATCAGAGATAATATTGTTAACAGCACCGGCTATGTCACCAACCTGCAGAAATAGAACACACACACATACATACACACATAGGTTTCATTGATAGAGCACACAAACTATGGGATGGCAAACAAACACAAGCCTCAGCTCACATAGATGGGCATCTTTTGAGTCTTGAGGCCGTAGTCCATCAGAGGGATCAGGCCTAAGGGCAATGCTCTCAGCTTCCCATAGAAGTTGAAAAACCTGTCTTCATGCCCAAATGTGTCAGCTGGTCGCACAATGGTGGCCCCTGGGAATGCCTCTCTCACGGCCTCTTCACCCAGTGCCTTCGCATGGGGTGGGAGGGCCAAGTGGTGTGAGGACGATGCATACAACAGAGGGTATGTGTGTGTGGTGTGTGCATGTGTGTGGTGTGAGTGCACGTGTGGTATGAGTGCATGTGCGTGGTGTGAGTGCATGTGTGTGTAGTGTGTGTGTGTGCGTGCATGCCTTACCTTGGTCTGCAAGAACTTCGATGGAGAGTCTTTGGAAGCATTGAGTGCTGAGAAATGGATGAGCCTTGATACCCCTGCCCTTTGTGCAGCTGCTGCTATGTTTCTTGCCCCTGTTACATGTGTGTCTTCAAACTTAAAGTTCCTTAAGGTGTGGAGTGTGGACCAGGAAAAATATAACAGAGAACAGTTGAGGATGTGACAGGTAAAGATTGGGGTGTGGCACAAAGACTCTTCCTTACCGAGTTTCATAATCCCGTCCCACGAGATTGATAACTACATTTGAGTACTTCAAGGCCTTTTCAATGGAAGCTACATCTCTCAGGTTGTATTGCTGCAAAGGTTGCAACTAACTGAGCAATTCTCACAAGTTGTATGGGCCCTTACAAGAAACAACACCTGTCCGAGGTCTCCCATTGGTCGCAGGTGCCTGTAATCGTGTTCGTCTCCTCGATACGGTACCACTATCTGAGAACCGATACGACCTATATTTATATTAGAGACTTGTCTTTACAAGTTGGCGCTTAAATGGCTTCGCTACCTAGCCTGTTCACAACGTATCGTCCGTAGAAGCCAGTTGCGCCAAAAACGGTAGCGACAATGCCACTAAATGACGACCGCCCACCAGTCCCTCGTTTGAGCTGGGTGCTCAAGTGTCGCTGCAGAAGGAAATTAAACAGTGTTGTGCTGGGCTAGCTAAAGCAGCGGTACATACGACGGAGATCGAAGGTGACACTGCTTTCCAGCATTCTGAAACACGCCAAATTAACACAAAAATAAATAATCTCCACACTTACTGTTCAGGCCAAATGATGCCATTTTCCTAAATAAATAAATACCGGCATAAAGGGTTAAAGATAAGTATACAACCAGTTATTACTCGGCGCGATGAACGAAATGTCTCGGGAACGTATCATCAATCTTTTCCCGCTTTCTAACTACACTTTCGGTACGAAGGATCCTATGTACGAGAAGGATAGGACGGTAGAAGCGCGATTCCAACGCATGCGTCAAGACTTTGAAACGTACGGACTGAGAAGATCGGTGGAAGGAGTCCTGCTGGTCCATGAACATAATCTGCCCCACATTCTCCTTCTGCAATTAGGTGAGAGCATAAAACATGCCGATGGATTCTTTTTAATGCACACTTCAGGTCCCAGCCCTTCGGGAACAACTTTTTTCAAATTGCCGGGGGGTGAACTGAACGCAGGAGAAGGCGAGGCGGAAGGAATGGTAAGAATAGCCAACACCACTCTGGGCCGCGAAGACGGTACGCCGACAGAGTGGGTCGTGGAAGACGTGGTGGCCAACTGGTGGAGGCCCAACTTCGAGTCACCGCAATACCCGTACATTCCCGCCCACTGCACCAGACCCAAGGAGCACAAGAGGCTGTTCCTAGTACAATTGCCAGAGAAGGCACTGTTCTCGGTACCAAGGAATTACAAACTGGTGGCTGCACCACTTTTTGAATTGTATGACAACTCGGCAGGCTATGGCCCTGTCATTGCAAGTCTGCCACAGGTTTTGAGCAGATTTAACTTTGTGTACATATGAATAACACATATCACACACACACATACACACACTGCACCATACATATATAGTGTCATTTGTCATGTTGCTTTCTTGGTAACATGCATCTGGTGGTACTTCAAATCAGATTCAGTTACTAGCCTAAGAGTTTTCCCAGTCTTCCCATCCTCCTCCCCACTCCTCTCCTACCTATAAAGAAAAGGGGGGCGGGGGGGGGGAACCAGTGCACTCCAATTAGAACCAATTTGGTTCTCACTCTCATGCACTCACAGGTTCACTGGTGGCAGCCTGGTATGTCAGGGCTGTGGACACGCCACTCTGGTTAGGCAATGAGACCTTGGCAGGCTGCACGCTTGGCGCCATGCCTAGCTCTGCAAAGACATCTGGTTCTGTTGGCCACATGGCTTTCAGCTCCAACCTCTCTCTGTCTTCCTCACTCATCCATCCTCTTTGGGGAGGTGGGGTTGGAAGACCATCTCGGAGATTAGCGGTTCCAGCTGATCCTCTCCTGGAAGACCCAGAACCATTTTGGCCAGTACTCCTGGAGGAGCCATTTTGGCCAGTACTCCTGGAGGAGCCATCTTGGCCAGTACTCCTGGAGGAGCCATCTTGGCCAGTACTCCTGGAGGAGCCATCTTGGCCAGTACTCCTGGAGGAGCCATCTTGGCCAGTACTCCTGGAGGAGCCATCTTGGCCAGTACTCCTGGAGGAACCATCTTGGCCAGTACTCCTGGAGGAGCCATCTTGGCCAGTACTCCTGGAGGAACCATCTTGGCCAGTACTCCTGGAGGAGCCATCTTGGCCAGTACTCCTGGAGGAACCATCTTGGCCAGTACTCCTGGAGGAACCATCTTGGCCAGTACTCCTGGAGGAACCATCTTGGCCAGTACTCCTGGAGGACTTACTGAGATTAAAGGATCCATTTCGGCTCATAGTTCCATTCACTGAACTGTACTCAATATTGCCAAAGGACTGGGAACCCTCATAACCGATAACTGGCATGCGATCAGGCTATAAGGAGAAAAGTAGATGAATGGACATCCTAACCGTATCTGAATTACTGACTCACATTGTTAACAGGTTCCATCTCAATAGACTGTTCCATATCATCAAGGGACTCTCCCTCATCATCACGGGACTCACCCTCATCATTGTGGGACTTTCCCTCATCATCCTGGGAATTATGGCCTGTTCCATTCTGGTCTAGTAAGGTTATTTTAGTATCCTTTGGTTCTTGTTGGTTGCCACTACTGGTATCAAAGCCCAGCTCGTCCCACACCTGTAGTTGAGTAGTTAACAATGGTGATCTCTCACTGCCCTGAGGGACATCTGAGCTGGAGTAATTTGATCCCAGCTGATCAGCTGGTGTGTCCATTCGAACACCTGATGTGTCCTGCTGAGTAGCAAATAAAGTAATTAATCCAGCAGTGTAGACAAGCTGTGTGCTTACCTCACTACCCAAGGTTTGAGGCAACACACGCGTCGCTATTATGAAGAGAAAGCCACAATGGTATCCCATAGCAACAGCCATTATTACACTTACCCAGCTTGAGGGTTTCACGTAGTTTGTCCTTTGACCTTTCTCTCCTCTCTCTCTGACGCTCCCTGTTTGCCCGGCCTTTTTGAAGCTTTGCATCTGACGACCCTCCTTCAGAAGACCCTGAAGGAGGGGTGCTATGGGGTGATTGGGACAGTGTAGTTGGAAGTCTGCTAGTGCTGGTGGTCTCCATGGTAATGGTTTCTATGGTACCATCAGAGCTCTCCTGTGATGTAGATTTGCTGGTACTGGTGGTCTCCGTGGTTACAGACTTGGCCCGGGGCTGGTTACCAACAAAGATGGCCTTGCCTGGTGTCCCCACCACTGCCCTGGCTCCTATCAGAGGGACAAGGTCTCCTAGTGCGCAAAGTGTGGCTGCTACTAACTCATCACAACTGTCCCTTAGACCAACCAGCACCTGAAGAGGCGAAGGGAGGGAGGAGGGAGGGAGGGAGGGGAGGGAGGGAGGGGAGGGAGGGAGGGAGGGAGGGAGGGAGGGGAGGGAGGGAGGGAGGGAGGGAGGGAGGGAGGGAGGGAGGGAGGGAGGGAGGGAGGGAGGGAGGGAGGGAGGGAGGGAGGGAGGGATGACAGCAGTAAATGGTGAGCCAAGGGGTGGCAACTCTTACTTCTGGTAGAACAATGGTCTTCAAGTCATCATTCTTACAGAGAGGAGCGAATGCTCTGAGGTACTTTAAGAGGATGGTCCGAACCTGTTTGTCCCGTGACTCCAACAGGTTCAGCAAAATGGGGATCACATGGGCACTAGGTAAACATGAGAACCAGACAATATATCACACAGACACATTGGGGAGGATGGGGAGGAGGGGGGGGGGGGGGGGGGGGGGGGCTTACACAAAAAGCTCTTGCATCAACAGTGGCTTGAGAATATGAGGTTGGGAGGAACCAGACGGGTGAGAAGAGCCTGCTGCTATGGAAGGGCCTAACTTTGCTGAGGGAGGTCCCATGGTTACTAGGGGAGGTCCTGTAGTTACTAGGGGAGGTCCTATGGTTGCTAAGGGAAGGCCAATGGTTGCTAAGGGAGGTCCAGGGGTGAAGATGGCACACCAGAAGAGGTGGTGTGCCGTCTCTGTCACGAGGAGAGGTGTGATGAGGTGGGGGAGGATATGTTCAGCGACCAACTTTGGAGGCAAGGCACGCAGCCTGTCGAGGAGAGAACCAAAGAAGGCTTCCTTTTCCTCGGTGGTGTGAAGAGTGAGGGTTGTGAGGAACTCAGCTATGGCTCCCACGTCGCTCTGCATCCACCCCTGCTGGGACACCACAAGTGGTGAGGGTCGTACCTGTCGGGCGGACCAATGGGAAGGGACGGCTTTATCGTACCACATTTAAGCCGCATTTAAGGTGTCAGTACCCAAACACACACATTCATTTTTCACTGTATGAATATACAGCATAGTGAAAGATGGGGGGAGGGGAGGGGGGGGGGGGGACTCTGAATTTGGCACATTTTTGTTCATATTCCCCATTATTTTACTTCGCACGCATTTATTGATACATTGCCCTGATATGGACGTTAGCCAATATTTTTGCCCTCCAGTATTTTGCACTTGCATGGTATAGTACTTATTGCTTTGGTCAGCCATCGTAAGTGTACATTTCTTTACCTTCACCATCACCAGAACCCTGTTCATCACATCGATACCACATGCATCATCCACCTCACCATACTCACTCATCACACCCACACACTTACCCTTGGGTCTTGGTTCAACATTTCATCCTGCACATATCTTAAGATGCTGGTGCCCAGACCAGTGGTTCCTTTACACAGGTCTAAGATCAACTGACCACAAGCCCAAATGTCCCTGCTATGACAAGGGACATCTGGATTCACGATTGGAACCTGCGAAGTTCACATGTGTCAGCAGCACTCTGACCCCACTACAGCCCCCCTCACCCCCACTACAGCCCCCTCACCCCACTATAGCCCCCTCACCCCCACTATAGCCCCCTCACCCCCACTATAGCCCCCTCACCCCACTACAGCCCCCTCACCCCCACTATAGCCCCCTCACCCCCACTATAGCCCCCTCACCCTCACTATAGCCCCCTCACCCTCACTATAGCCCCCTCACCCTCACTATAGCCCCCTCACCCCACTACAGCCCCCTCACCCCCACTATAGCCCCCTCACCCCCACTACAGCCCCCTCACCCCCACTATAGCCCCCTCACCCCCACTATAGCCCCCTCACCCCCACTATAGCCCCCTCACCCCCACTATAGCCCCCTCACCCCCACTATAGCCCCTCACCCCCACTATAGCCCCCTCACCCCCACTATAGCCCCCTCACCCCCACTATAGCCCCCTCACCCCCACTATAGCCCCTCACCCCCACTATAGCCCCCTCACCCCCACTATAGCCCCCTCACCCCCACTATAGCCCCCTCACCCCCACTATAGCCCCCTCACCCCCACTATAGCCCCCTCACCCTCACTATAGCCCCCTCACCCCCACTACACCACTTCACACTCTCCCATCTCTACATGTAATGTCCCTACACTACACTACATGTAAATGATATACACACATCACACATGACCAACTTTGTCTTCAGGAGGGATGGCTGTAAGATGTCTGTAGGCAGCAATGGATGACAGGAACTAAACCAAAAATGAAAGTAGCACAATTAAGTGATGGGGAAGAGGGAAAGGGTGAAGGGGTCCTTCCTATAACCCCTCCCCTCCTCCCCTCCTCCCATCCTCACCACAGCGTCAGTCTTGCTGTGAAGCTGTGCCATCTCAAATCCCCCCAACTTCCATCTGCCATTGGTGGTGCCAACGTACACACAGCTAGTGTGCAGGTTGTTATGTGAGAGCTTAGCTCTTGTGTGGAGGAAGTCGAGGCCTAGGAGGACGTCCTTCCACCCGAGGACCTTGGCCTCCATCTGCAGCTCTCCTGTCACACTCACCAACGGTATCACCACCTCCGTCGTCATTACAATGCGCTCGTTGGAGGTCTCCGAACTCAGAAACTTCAGCACGTTAGGGTGTCGCAGTATCCGGAGGTGCTGCGAGTCGGGTGTATGTGTGTGTGTGTGTGTGTGTGTGTGTGTGTGTGTGTGTGTGTGTGTGTGTGTGTGTGTGTGTGTGTGTGGTGTGTGTGTGTGTGTGTGTGTGTGTGTGTGGTGTGTGTGCGCGTGCGTGCGTGCGTGTTTGATGCGTGTGTGTGTGCGTGTGTGTGTCCAACTGTGATATGGATAGTAATGCACACGATGCTGTCTCCTTACCTCCAACGCTGTCTTGCAGAGATTATCAGGAAAGCTATCATCCGGGAAGTGAGAAAACTCACAAACGTCGCCATCTTCCGTACTCTTGCGTAAAACTGTCCAGGGATTGTCTGAATCTTGGTTTTGCAGAGGAGCAACAGCGGGGCCAACCACGCTCTTACTCTCCTCGTTCCCCATTAATTGATATAAAATTTTTTTCGCCTCCGGACGTAGTGGCGGGCTTAATTTGTTACGGGCTAAGGTGACTTTTTAAAACTCCTGATCCGTTTGAGCTACGATCACATGAAATTTTTACAACAACAGTGATGAATTATATAATGTGAACAAAGATAAGCTATTGACGATTCAAAACACTTTTTCGTAATACGCGGGGTCATCCATAAATGACGTCACACGGGTGGGGTTCTAAATTAATGTGTATGAAGAAAAAGTGGCGTGAGGTCATTTATGATTAAACAGTTCAACAGCGGTTAAAAAAAAGGTAGGCCTTTATTTATTTATTTTCAGGGTTCCTCAAGCCATTAGTCTCTCAAATTCGTTATTTTTGTATCACAATAAATTAGAATGCAAATTAGTTGCTGAAGGTGTGAGAACAAAAATAAGATGTACTCGCGGTGTATAAAGATATTCTATATGAAAGCATGAACAAATATATATATATATATTTTTCTAATGAAAAGGTTGATGATTTGAAGGCAAAGATGGTGTAAAAAAACATAAACTTGTACTGGAGTACTTGTTAGCTAATGCTGACAGATGCTCATGCCTCTAAGCATGTGAAGATGGCTGAACCAGAGGTGGCGGCATCCAATCATGCAGAGGATACATTCGTATGCTCAAGGCTTCGCGCATAGAGATGACAAAATGAAGTCATTATCCCTGCTGATGGTGAGGTAACTAAAACTAAAGTTCCTAATGAACAAACACACAGGATGGCACGCCAAAAGGAGTGATTCAGGTTCTTAAAGAACGATGGAGACATAGGATAAAATGAAGTTGGAAGATATGCGAGATGAAATTTCAACCCACCTTAACTTCAAAGGTGAAAAAAAAAAACTCGACACATATGCATCCATTAAAGTTTCACTTTGAATTCAACCCAACTGAGCACCGTTGGAGAGGTGTACAAGAGCACATACCCAACTGAGCACCGTTGGAGAGGTGTACAAGAGCACATACCCAACTGAGCACCGTTGGAGAGGTGTACAAGAGCACATACCCAACTGAGCACCGTTGGAGAGGTGTACAAGAGCACATACCCAACTGAGCACCGTTGGAGAGGTGTACAAGAGCACATACCCAACTGAGCACCGTTGGAGAGGTGTACAAGAGCACATACCCAACTGAGCACCGTTGGAGAGGTGTACAAGAGCACATACCCAACTGAGCACCGTTGGAGAGGTGTACAAGAGCACATACCCAACTGAGCACCGTTGGAGAGGTGTACAAGAGCACATACCCAACTGAGCACCGTTGGAGAGGTGTACAAGAGCACATACCCAACTGAGCACCGTTGGAGAGGTGTACAAGAGCACATACCAATTATACACTTCCAAAGCTGCAAAAAATAATATTAGAAGCAATGGGACTCTACAAGCCTCAGAAAATACAATGAAGCCAAATACTACATTTTTGGCTATCTAGAAAGCCACACTGAAGGAAGGTTCTGACATTGAGAAGTTGATAAAAATGATATCAATCTCATACACAGGTTTGTAATTTAACTTTAAACTTTGTGTAATTAATCCAAGCACAAAGGAACCTTTATTAATGAAAAGCCTCTGTAATTCCATTGTTTCACCTGTCTACTGCTTCAGATTATCAACTGCTCAACTTGATTCAATGCATTCAAATCTAAACTACACATGAAAAAATTAATCCCTCCTGTTAAGTTGTACACAGTGTTGTGTCTATATACATGAATGAAATTTTTTTACTGCATTGTTTTAAAAGGTTGATTGATCTGGAAGGAAAATGACAATTGATTTAACAATTTCAGTTAATTAATTCCTCCTACAGCACTCATATGTTGTAATTAATATGGATAGTGAAAGTCTGAAGTCTTTGTGATATCCCCAACTAGATGGCATCATATACCTGTATTAGCAATTTTGGCAAGTTATGCCAAGGTGGTGCACCTTGTCTCACCAATTTTATCTAACAAGAATGTTTTCAAATGTAAATATCACACAGGTTTATTAAATGTGTGTAATCTTGTCCTGTAAGAAGACTTCAGAGAGGAGAGGGTTTGAAAATGAGAAGTGGAATTACTTAGAAGATGGCTGGACTATTGAAGGAGACCAGTATACAAGAGGACAAGGTGTGTTTAATGGTACGCACCAAAACAGAAGATGAGGTACTCACATAAACATCTCCAAAATGTATTGCTGCACAAAAGATTAATAAAAGGAAATAACTAAACCCTCATTCCCCTGCAGAGTTCACACACACCACCCTCTGTTTGTAGGTAGTGAGTCGATCTGAAAAGAGAGGTACATAGAACACAGGCAGGAGGTAATGAACACAGGCAGGAGGTATGAACACAGGCAGGAGGTAATGAACACAGGCAGGAGGTAATGAACACAGGCAGGAGGTAATGAACACAGGAAGGAGGTAATGAACACAGGCAGGAGGTAATGAACACAGGCAGGAGGTAATGAACACAGGCAGGAGGTAATGAACACAGGCAGGAGGTAATGAACACAGGAAGGAGGTAATGAACACAGGCAGGAGGTAATGAACACAGGCAGGAGGTAATGAACACAGGCAGGAGGTAATGAACACAGGCAGGAGGTAATGAACACAGGCAGGAGGTAATGAACACAGGCAGGAGGTAATGAACACACAGGCAGGAGGTAATGAACACAGGCAGGAGGTAATGAACACAGGCAGGAGGTAATGAACACAGGCAGGAGGTAATGAACACAGGCAGGAGGTAATGAACACAGGCAGGAGGTAATGAACACAGGCAGGAGGTAATGAACACAGGCAGGAGGTAATGAACACAGGAAGGAGGTAATGAACACAGGCAGGAGGTAATGAACACAGGCAGGAGGTAATGAACACAGGCAGGAGGTAATGAACACAGGCAGGAGGTAATGAACACAGGAAGGAGGTAATGAACACAGGCAGGAGGTAATGAACACAGGCAGGAGGTAATGAACACAGGCAGGAGGTAATGAACACAGGCAGGAGGTAATGAACACAGGCAGGAGGTAATGAACACAATGTAATGCCTCAACTATACATTCAGTGGTAATTTAACCCCTCTCATGCAGAATCTTTTTTTGCATACTTTTAACCTCCCACCTTTGCTACTTATAAATGCTAGCTATTAGCAATGTATTTAATAGACGAGCCTTGTGTTCCGTAAGTGGCCCCTCCCAATTCTCCCCCAGCATGTGTGCTAGGAGCTCCATACGATCACTGCCAAAGAACTCCTCCTTCTTGTCTCCAATATGAGCCACTATGAATGGAGCCCCATATGCCTGCAACAAGGAACCATAGTGAAGAGATACGCATGGCATCAACCCTAAGCCACACCCCCAAGTCCAGTGCTTCCTGTGTGGTCCTCTTTAGCTCCTCCTTCACTGCTGGTAATTCAATTCGACCAATCAGATTATCTGTAGTGTCCTTTGTTAGTCCTGCAGCCAGACAAGCCTGCTGAAGGCTTTCATGTTTTGTAATGTCCTCATCCTGATTGGACGTAATGATATCAGGCCACACCCACCCTCACAACCCACACTCACCCTTGACCATATTCTCAGCCACAGCTGTCTGGACACGCCCTCCAAGTTCTTTGGAGACTCCATCTTAATGGCTGTGAGGAGACGTTGGGCCGGCAGGGATCCTTTGACAAATAGAGTTTCCTCCGGGTTCTTAGAAAAAATGGCCGGGAACTTAACTCAACATGTCTGCGCCACCATCAACTCACATGTGGTGGATGTAAAGGTATGGAGTAGTACGTACCAAGCCTTGTGATATCTTTGTCAATATGTTTGGCCTTCACTGAGACCAACCGAGGAGACTTGTTTTCTGGGTGACAAGAGGACATCCATATAAAATGACGCCATGCCAATTAGGGCCATTACAGACACACACACCCCCCCCCCCCCCCCCCTTCACCCTCTGAGTGACGTCATTTCTGGAATGTGCTTCTTGCCAGTCAATAAAGATGTAAAAATTAAACAAGCCAAATCTCTCCCCCTCCCGTAACTAGGGTAGTAGGTATGAAAGGCAGTATCATGAACGGAACGGGGATGAACGGAGGTTTGCACGAGTGAACGGAAGAAAGCACGATACGAAACTACTCACGAACCGCTCCCTTTCAAAACGCCTCCCAAAAGAAACGGGCAGAACTGGAGCTCCATCTTCCACCTCTGCCTGTAGCGACACAGCGTCTACAGGAGGGGAGCGGAGTTACATGGGTAGTCGACCTCCACGTGCATTTATCGTACCTCGAAGCCTATCCACGAGTAGGGAGAGATAACATCGTAATATAGCTGGACTACCTTAGCCATGATGCTATTGTCCGGACGCTATTACTGTCCACGCCTTCCGTTACGGAGGCGGCGCACGTGAGCCATAGACTAGCACTTAAAAAGTACAGCAGCCGCCCCTCTTTAATTTTGGTGAGCAGCAATGAAACCAGTGATTTGAATTTCTTTGAGGTATGTAGGTTTAGGCAATGTTTTTTTTTTTACAATAAAATGTACAGGGGGAAGATGTGAATTTCGCGCATAGGCCATAGCCCCTTGCGCTGATGTTTCGGCGTAGGACTAGTAAGTTCATTACTTCTTTGCTAAGTAATAGGAAAAGTGGTCAACTTTATACAAAGCAACATGCAGTTTTTTGGGATGTCTGCCCGCTAGAATCGGGACAAGTAAATTTAAACATGCGTTTTTGACACGTACCCAGGTTGACCATTCAGTGGAGTGGACTACTTCATAAAGAGGCTGACCATTATTCAGTGGAGTGGACTACTTCATAGAGAGGCTGACCATTCAGTGGAGTGGACTACTTCATAGAGAGGTTGACCATTCCCTATAGCGCATGGTCACTGCAATGACTCACAAGTAGTGGGACAGAGCGCATAGTACTCTGTAATAAGAAGCTACGTCAGAGCAATGCTTGCGTGCTTGTGTTGTAGTCAGAGAAGTTGGCCTGTTGTAACAGAGGGAGTAGATAGAACACCCATGGGACCACCTCTGACCTCAGTTCATGAAATAAAATTGATATAGCCACCTGTATTCTAGTGTATACTAGTCAATGCACAACACCCGATATCCTACCATTCACTTTCTTTACTGAGCTTCTGGTGTTAACTAGCGTTAATTGGTCTTGTTGAGGATACTCCTATATATATATTATAATTATATGGAGTAAAAAAATATTTTTTAAAACCAACGTCTGGGGTGGAATTCCCGTGGAAACCAATCATTCCACAAACCCTGGCAAGGAGAATACCAAACTTCAGTGCCACCGTGGGAATGATTGCTTTCCCATACAAAAATTGTATCCAGGATGGGCCAGGATGAGAAAATTAATCATTCCCATGGTGAAGTTTGGGATTGTGGAACACAAAAGGCTTGAGACTTTATTGATTTTCCCAGCTGTGTATTGTATTGCAATGTTAATCTCACAGACATTTCCTCTGTGGTGACCCACAGGGTGCATTGCCTAAAGGAGGGGAGGTGGAGAATGGCCTCACTGAACACTTGACACTAATTGCTAATAATGTCAATAGACACATCTACTACCCCACAGGGGCCATAATGGACGTGTACATACAGATGTTGTTACAGATGAGCCTTGTGTTCCGTAAGTGGCCCCTCCCACTTCTCCCCCAGCATGTGTGCTAGGAGCTCCATACGATCACTGCCAAAGAACTCCTCCTTCTTGTCTCCAATATGAGCCACTATGAATGGAGCCCCATATGCCTGCAACAAGGAACCATGGTGAAGAGATACGCATGGCATCAACCCTAAGCCACACCCCCAAGTCCAGTGCTTCCTGTGTGGTCCTCTTTAGCTCCTCCTTCACTGCTGGTAATTCAATTCGACCAATCAGATCATCTGTAATGTCCTTTGTTAGTCCTGCAGCCAGACAAGCCTGCTGAAGGCTTTCATGTTTTGTAATGTCCTCATCCTGATTGGACGTAGTGATATCAGCCACACCCACCCTCACAACCCACACTCACCCTTGACCATATTCTCCGCCACAGCTGCCGGGATACGCCCTCCAGGTTCTTTGGATACTCCATCTTAATGGCTGTGAGGAGACGTTGGGCCGACAGGGATCCTTTGACAAATAGAGTTTCCACTGGGTTCTTCGGAGAAACGTCGAAGCCGAACTTAAAACTTCATGTGTGATGCCATCTTTGTCGATCAACTCACAGACAGCAGGTGTAAAGGCACGGAGTAGTATGCCGACAGCCTTCGGAGGTCTTTTCCCATGTGCCGACCCTTTGCAGGGACCATTCCAGGAGGCCTGTTTTCTGGGGCGGGCAGAGAGAGACTAATTAACCTGAGCAGACCAATGGGTCTCACGTACGCATGCGGATAGTGTAAGCGAACAGTATTGCATGTCTTCAAAGTAACTAAAACTAACCGCTCCCTTTCATGATGCCCGCCAAAAGAAACGGGCAGAACTGGAGCTCCACGTTCCACTTCTGCCTGTAGCGACACAGCGTCTACAGGAGGGGAGCGGAGTTACATAATAGGGTTGCGTGCATTTATCGTACCTCGAAGCCTATCCACGAGTAGGGAGAGATGACATCGTAATATAGCTGGACTACCTTGGCCATGCCCAACGTCTGTGGTAAAAAAAAAAAAAACAATAACGTGACTATAATTTTCATTAAAACAGCGACTTCCTGCCGAGTTATCGCCTGCATTTGGATTTGCAGGCAATAACTCGTCTCGATCCGTTCACGTCACGGCAGACGCATTGGACGGGCCTCTAGTCTTTAATGTAACGAGCCACATCCATGGACGGACCTATAGTGTAGTCTTTACTGTAACGAGCCAAGTCCATGGACGGGCCTATAGTGTAGTCTTTAATGTAACGAGCCAAGTCCATGGACGGACCTATAGTGTAGTCTTTACTGTAACGAGCCAAGTCCATGGACGGACCTATAGTGTAGTCTTTAATGTAACGAGCCACATCCATGGACGGACCTATAGTGTAGTCTTTACTGTAACGAGCCAAGTCCATGGACGGACCTATAGTGTAGTCTTTACTGTAACGAGCCAAGTCCATGGACGGGCCTATAGTGTAGTCTTTAATGTAACGAGCCACATCCATGGACGGACCTATAGTGTAGTCTTTACTGTAACGAGCCAAGTCCATGGACGGGCCTATAGTGTAGTCTTTAATGTAACGAGCCACATCCATGGACGGACCTATAGTGTAGTCTTTACTGTAACGAGCCACGTCCATGGACGGGCCTCTAGTTTTTAACACACATCGTAAGCAAGCTAAGTGGAATCATCTATAACTGAACACCCACGCACGTTCAGATACACGTACACTGGATAATACAATCTATACACATTTTAAGAACCAGGGCGTAACCTTCAGGTTCTGCGGTTTTAACCAGACCACTTTATCAAGCTGGCACGTAATGATTAACCCCGCCCCCATACCGGGCTTAATTATAACGACCTAGGGTGGAAGCTTTTCATAGACTCTAAGGTTTTTTTTTTTTTTTTAAGCGTGAGGCAGTGAGTTTTTAAGCGTGAGATCAGCAGTTCTAGACGTGAGAATAGTACAATGCGGCAGGTTTAATAAGATCATTTCACATCATCATCAGAATTTTATTTGTTATCTCGCGCCAAACGTTAAACGCAACGCGGTACAGTTACACGATTTGGTACGCTTATAAACACGAATTGTTTAGCAATAAAAACAGTATTTAGTCTATTAAGTTCCTTGAATGTGCTTTATTGTACTCCCAGGTTGCACCTTCATCATTCTCTTCAGCCATTGTTTCGTTCGCACATGTGTAATACTGAATAGACTTATTCATTTGCGTGCACGTGCACGATTTGCGATACAATGCGAATAATTCATTGATATTAGTTTAGTACTAAGGATGTCATTGTGATTTTGAAAATAAAAATAAAAACGTGTGCGTGAGATCAAATCGGCTATGCGTGAGAGCGTGAGATTGGACTCTTATGCGTGAGACTTGAGGTGTCTGGGGCCCGCCTTTCGGTGCACTAATATATATATTTTTATTTATGCACGAAAAAACGTTTTGCTACAGCCGGATGTTATTAGTGCCGTCCCCAGGCCCACGTGACGTAACGATTATCGCTGTTTACAGCTACGTCATGTAGCCTGGGAACGAGACTAGGATGTTATCGACCTCAACTAATTAATTTCATAGAACTCTTTGAATCGTGCGTGTCAGTTCCTGATCCCCTATTTATTGTGCATACGAAAAAAAACGCTCGTGCAGCATTTGTGCCTTTCAGCAGAGATAATTATCTCTGCTTTCAGTTTCCGGGTTCAGTACCATCCGGTGGGCGGGGCACTATGATGCAAAGTGATGAACGTGGTATCTATTCCATTGCCTAAATCCGCCGCGCTGAACATGGAGGTAAAGTGATGCTAATTCCCCCTATGTAATTCGCTATCAGAATTTCATAAAGTGCGTTCTGCAACCTAGAAGACCGATCGCGTTAGAGAGGAAGCGAGTGCTATGGTATACCGGCTTGTTGGAGCCTTCGAGAGCCTCGCTTCTGAGCAGCAGTGGAGTAAGGACCCAATATCACTGGTAAGGGGGCTACGTATACACCAGTGACACATGAGATACGTGATAATTCTTTATTGCATCATTTCGACAAAGGAGCCGAACCCTTTGGACGCGGAAGCAGTCACAAACATAATTAGCAGAGCCGCAAATCTGTTTCGACAGGAACCTAACGTATTGTATGTCTCGGCTCCCGTCGTGGTACGTACACCTGGGGATCTACCCCCTGTTGGGTTGTGTACACTTTGAATGTCTCCGCAGGTTGTGGGGGACATCCACGGTCAATGTTGCGACCTTTTACAAGTCTTCAGACACACTGGTGGCTCCTGTCTAATCGAAGACAGCGGCGGGACTCCTGCCGACTCCTGCCGCAGCAATGGAGCCCAGAAATACTTGTTGCTTGGCGACTACGTGGACCGCGGCAGCTTCTCCTGCGAATGTATCATGTTTCTGCTGGCACTAAAGGTGCTCTACCCGGCCAGAATACATATGATCAGGGGAAATCACGAGAGCAGATGCATGACAGCAACGGAGTACCCCGATGGGGTCAACTTCCGTACCGAATGCGTGCGGAAGTTGGGTCCGGAGATATACGAGAGTCTGATGGCCTGCTTCGACTGCCTCCCGATATGCTCGGTGGTACACAGCGATTTAGGAAGATGGTTCTGTTGCCATGGGGGTCTGGGTAAGTGCCAAGTATGTGTACATCACACACCCCCCAACCCAACCCACCCCACCCCTTTTCTTTTCTACACAAACAGGACCCAAAGTGGCTACTATTGAACAGATAGAGAAGCTAGCCAGGTACTCAGAGCCACCATTAAAGGGAGCAATGTGCGATCTCTTGTGGGCTGACCCACTCCTTGAAGGTATCCTTGGCTACAAGCTCTCTGACAAGGAATATCAAGAGGTATTGTGTTGTATGTGTTGTTATGGTGTTTTGAGTTTGTCTACGAAAGGTGTGATGTTTGTGTGCTAACTGAAATAGTGTTTTCATAACTGCAATGTTTGTCCGCAGTTTCTGGAACTTGACTTTATGCCCAACCCTCCAAGGGGATGTTCCTATCTCTTTGGTCATGCCGCCATTAAGCCATTCCTTGATGAAAATAATCTGATTGGCATCATCAGAGCCCATCAGTGTAAAGAAGAGGTCAGCGTGCAAATGGTTACCTCCTAAGTACACACGCACACACACACATACACACTTATCTATACCATGATCCCACCATTCAGGGGGTCAGTTATGAATACGTCACTAACAGGAAGGATGTTTACACGTTTCCTTACATTACAACTGTTTTTTCTGCGGCCAACTACTGTGGTTCCTATGGCAACAAGGGAGCTGTCTTAAGGTTCTCCACTAATCACATTGAAGTTATCAAGTACTCATCATGTGGGGAGGTATGGGTCGAACATGCCCCCTATGTGCGACATGCCAACTTAGGAGCAGACGAGAGTACAAAGGTGGCCGTTGTGAAGGAGGAAACTCCAGCCCAGCCACCACTCACCTCACCTAAGACTAGCAGGTCCAGCAAACTATGGAAGCATAGCTTAGCCCGTATGAAGGAAGGTCACACAGGGGAGGAGAGCACTTCCACACCCCACTTCCAGGCTGCTCTGCGAAGGGATGCAAGCAATGAGATCCATCCAGGGTGGAGAAGTATACAGAGACTTGGAAGGGTAGTAGGGTAAGTGAGTGTGTGTGTGTGTGTGTGTGTGTGGAGGCTAGGGAGGGTGTGTGTGGAGGTTAGGGAGGGTGTGTGTGGAGGCTAGGGAGGGTGTGTGTGTGGAGGCTAGGGAGGGTGTGTGTGGAAGCTACGGAGGGTGTGTGTGGAGGCTACGGAGGGTGTGTGGAGGCTAGGGAGGGTGTGTGTGGAGGCTAGGGAGGGTGTGTGTGGAGGCTAGGGAGGGAGTGTGTGTGTGGAGGCTAGGGAGGGTGTGTGTGAAAGTAGGGAGGGTGTGTTGTGAAGGCTAGGGAGGGTGTGTGTGGAGGTTAGGGAGGGTGTGTGTGAAAGCTAGGGAGGGAGTGTTGTGAAGGCTAGGGAGGGTAGTAGGTGAGTGTGTGTGTGTGTGTGTGTGTGTGTGTGCAAATGTAGACACATATTTGAGGTGTGGCCTGAGTGTGTCAAGAGCTATCAATTCTGTTCAGGCGCATACAGCTCCTTCGCAAACAAGTGACTCCGCCCACACCTGTGTTACCCCCCGCAACCTGTCCAGATGACCAAACAAGTGCACAGGGGAGGTCATTCCCCCAAGCCTTCCTTGGAGTGATACATGAGGGAGATGGTCAACAACTAAGGGTGCTCTTTGATACCATTGACAAAAACAAAGATGGCTTCCTGAGTGCTGCGGAACTGGAGGAGTTTGCAAAGAATCTCAGGTGATAAAGGGGTTAATCTCAGGTAGTAAAGGGGTTAATCTCAGGTGGTAAAAGGTTAATGGTTCAGAGTCTTGACGTAACCATACCTCCTCCTCAGTGTACATACCAAAGAAGGTGAACTGAAAAAACTCCATGAGAGCATGGATAAAGGCAAGGAGGGTTAGTTAGTGGACGGACGTTGCATGACCCACCCTCCTCTGTTCCTCTACAGACCAGAGTGGTGGGGTGAGCTTCGAAGAGTTCACTTGTTACATGGCTGCCTTGCCACTGGACACAGAGGAAACAAACACACCCACATAGAGCCCCCCCCCCCACTGCCCCACCCACTGTTGCAATGGGAAAAAAACTGAATGAATCGTGAAATTGTCAATAATTTGTACATATATATATCTGTCTATTACCCTGCTGCTCCTTAGCCATTGGTTCTAGAGATCCACCACTTTCCCTCTGAGGCCACTATGGTAGGGTGGATCTTATGTGCACAGTACACCCAGGTACAATGGCCACACCTACCTGGCTGCTGAATACACGTAGGGCATTTGAACCTTGCCATTTGCCTCTGAGTCAGCCACACCCCTTAAAGTGCTTGTTGTGTTAGCCACACCTCCTGAAGTGCTTGTTGTGTTAGCCACGCCCCCTGAAGTGCTTGTTGTGTTAGCCATACTCCCTGAAGTGCTTGTTGTGTTAGCCACACCCCGTTTATCGGCACTTGTGCAGACTTCTCCATGCAAGCCAGAAGTACCGTCTTTGAGCCCAACACCAAAGCTGTACTGAGGCTTAGTGAGCTGTGTGGATGTGACAGTATGGTTATACCAAATGACATTATAACCAAACATAGCCATTCAGATTAACGATATCATTCAACCCTCACCCTAAATTAAATCACCAATGATATGTAACATGCAGATGTGTGTTTACACAAAAATTAGTGCTACTACAATCATTAATGAGGAACAAATTTCTGGAATAACTGTGCCACTTAACCTAAGTAACTTAAACCCCTATTGACATTAGTGACATACCTCAAGTAATTGTAAGTGCATTTGTGGATAAGTTTTAAGACAATTCCTGGAACACTCCCAGGGACAACACTCACCCCTAGACAATCCTCACTCCTGCAGGGACAACCCTCACCCACTCACCCCTAGACAACGCTCCCCCACTCACCCCTAGACAACCCTCACCCACTTACCCCTAGACAACCCTCACCCACTTACCCCTAAACAACACTCACCCCTAGACAACCCTCACCCACTCACCCCTAGACAACCCTCACCCACTTACCCCTAGACAACCCTCACCCACTTACCCCTAGACAACCCTCACCCACTTACCCCTAGACAACCCTCACCCACTCACCCCTAGACAACCCTCACCCCTCCAGGGACAACCCTCACTCACTCACCTCACTCATTTCCCTACCTGATTGTATACCAGTCCTGATCTCATCATTGCTAGCTGCTGTCTTGTCTCTTCGCTGACCTTTCGCTCGGCAGCCAGTTCAGCTGACAATGATGCAACCTGCGCACGACAACGAGAGAGCTCCTCCTGCCTTATCCGCTCCTGGTCTGAGAGGTGTTGCAGCTGCACCTTGTGTGAGGAAGCCAGCTGTTCCCTTGAAGCTAGGAGAGATGCATGTGCTTCCTGGTGCTGTTGTACCTGCAGGGTACCAAAGGTCAAAGGTGACCAACACGCCATGTGAACAGTGTGGAATCAGTATCAATGCCCTGTGTTCAAAGGTGACCAACAAGGGTATGTGAATAGGTGTGGAATCAGCATCAATGCCCTGTGTTCAAAGGTGACCAACAAGGGTATGTGCTACTATGCATCACATGTACATACCAAACGTGCGTGTTGTGTGTGTGGTGTGTGTTGTGTGTGTGTGTGTGTGTGTGTGTGTGTGTGGTGACTTGCACTACACCATCAGGTAATCACATCACCACACCTCGACTAGATGTTCTTGGCGCATCTTGTCCCACTGTCTCTGAAGTTCATCAACCTTGGCCTCCATGATGCTGTGAGCCGACTTAAGCTCCTCTTCCCTCCTCATCCTCTCTTCCAGCTGGGTCCTCTCTTCCTCTGCCTCCTTCTGATGATTGGATGCAGCAAGTAAAGCTTCACGGAGCTGTTCCTGAAGCACAAGGACCTCCTTGGCTTTGGCCTCCAGCTTCCGATCCTGAGTGATTGTCAGTCCATCTCCTGCTGTCTTGGACTGGATCACCTGACTTCTTAACTGCTCAATTAACTGCCATGCAAAACAAACTGTAAATTAAGTGACCTGTTATATACGCCTAAATGTTTGAAGCCCTATTTTTAAAAAGCTAAACACTTAAAAAACGAAATGATGTCTATTGGGAGGGCAAGATAATCACCAATAATTGACAGGAGAGTTTATTTAGTTTATCCTGATGTACTCTATACAGGGGCAGCTTGGTTGAGCGGAAAATGACACCTCGCTGGTGCGAAAAACATTGTACCACTATGCAATTTGAGTTCGATTACCGTGGTACGGCTACGTCAACAAAGCCCTGTCTCCACACTAACGTAAAACATATTCATTATGGTAGCAGCATCAACCATAAATGTAATTGGTTTGCCGTTACCATGGCTTTGTGGACGTAGCCGTGCCACGGAAATCACATTGTGGTACGATGAATAACTTTTTTTCGCTCCGGCGAAGTGCTCAACCGAGCACCCCCTAATATAGGGGCGAAATAAAAAAAGCTCCCCGGCCGGGAATTGAACCCGGGTCTTCCACGTGACAGGCGGAGATACTAACCACTATACTACCGAGGATTGCACACAACATATCAGCCAAAAGCAGCCATTTCAAAACGCACCTTCTGTGCATCGGCATATTTGGTGGTTAGTTCTTCTAATTGCTGCGTTCTGGCTTTAAGATCTGCCTGCCTCTGGGCTAGGGTCCTTTCCAGCTGCAGTCGACGAGCAGTTACATCAGCCTGATGACTTCTGAGCATACCATCCATCTCTAATACCTGCGGAGGAAAGGTTTAAGTAGAGAGTGGTATGTGTCAAGAAAGGTACAGTACAGTGGGGAGGGGGGGGGGGGGGGGGTTAAAAGGTACAGGGAAGTAAGCTGTCAAGGGGTTAAAAGGTAAGGTACAGGGGAGGTAACCTGTCAATGGGTTAAAAGGTACAGGAGACGTAAGCTGTCAATGGGGTTAAATGGTACAGGGCAAGTAAGCATATAAGGGTGTACGATAAAGAGTACCTCCCAGGCACCAGGTCATCCTCCACCCCCCACCCATCCCTCCCTCCTATCAGCACCCGCTCACCTGCTGGGTACGCTTGGATAGCTCCTGCTGCAGTTTTTCAAGTGCCTCCTCTGACTCCTTTTCCACCTGCTTCACCCGGGCCTCTGCTCCAATGGCCTCTGACCTGCACGACGACAGCTGCGCCCTCGTCCCCTCGAGCTCAGCCTTCACGCTCTCCAGCTTGCGGCTCAGCTCGTCCTGCAGACCCAGCTTGCTCTTTGACTGGCCCTCCAAGGCGCTCAGTTGGCTGGTGGCCTGCTCCCACTGCCTGCGCATGCGACTTAGCTCCAAGGCCTGACTCTGCTTCTCCTGCTGGCAGGCGACCAGCGACTGCTCCAGACCCTCCTTCCTACGCTGGACGTCCACTAGGCTCTTCTGTAGGCCGCTCAGCTCCGCCTTGCACTGCCGCAGCTCAGACCCCACCTGCTGGCTCTCCCCTAGCCACCCCGTGCACCTGGCTAGCTCCCTGCTGGTCTGCTCCAGTTGCTGAAGCAATGTCTGTCTGGTGGCCTCACTCTCCTCCATGCTGTCCTTCAGCTCTCTCTCCACGGCCAGCCACGTGCACTGACGCTCATCAAAGCTGGCTTTGGCCTCCGACAGTTCCCTCTCCAGCTGAGAGACCATAGAGGTCTTCTGAGCCAACTGCTGACGTGTGTGGGCAAGGTCTGCACTCAGAGATGCTACCTAGCCAGGGAAGGGTAGAGAGGAGTGGTAAGGATATGGGGGAAGTGGAGGGATTGGATAGGAAAGAGAGAGGTTAGGAAGAAGGATATATGGAATGTTCTATTACTGTGGATTTATGTTTTTTTCATACATCAAAACACAAAACCATTTCTGTACTTGCAATCAAATTTCTTGGATCACCTTGGGAACATGCAAAGGGTGTTACCCATAAGGGTTAAAAAATTGACATTCAAATCGCTTCAGAATCGGTGTGTACGGAGAAAGAGTCCTGTTGCTATTGATTTGTCCTGTTGCTATTGATTTGTCCTGCTGCTATTGATTTGTCCTGATTGTTAATGTTTACTCTAGCCGTTGTGAAGATGTAGCTGTGCAAAGTGTGCACACATTTTTCCACTTGATTCGTGCCAACGATTTCTCCCATACATTCAATGGGACGCGGATTGCCTAAATCATTGGTGGGAATTGAGCGGGAAAGTGTGCATGCACTATGCAACAGCAACATCTTTGCAGCGGGCAGAGTAAAAATTAACTAACAGAACAAATCAATACCTACATGACTCTTCTACGTATATACCAATTTTGAAGCGATCTGGATTCTCCTCAGAAGAATATTTAAGTTTCGAACCCCTAGAGGTATTAGGTGATGATGGGTATTATGGGGCATTATGATGCAGAGAACCACTGCTATTTGAAGCAAGAACCATAAAGGTCTGGGAACCATACCACAATAGCCTCTTTTCTCACAGTTCCCTCCTCATACAACTATCCACCTCTCCTCCTCTCCAACCCACCTCCTCTCATCCCTCTGCACACACCTCTTCCTTCACTTGCTGCAAGGACCCTCTGTGTTGCTGGTCTGCTTCTGTCACTGTGTTCATGTGCTGTGTGAGGTGCCTCTGGCACTCCTGCAAGGCTTCCTCAAGTCGCTGCACACGACTGTTCTCCCCTGCTTTCTGGGTCTGTAGCTGTCTCATGGCCTCTTCATGTGACAGCTTCTCTTGGTCCAGCTGGGACATCAGAGACTCCACCCTCTCCATGAGGCCTCCCTTCTCAGCCTGACTCACTGCAAGAAGCCAACCAACAGGTCACTTACATGAAGCCCCTTCCACTTCCATCACCATGCAGCCCTTCACCCTACCCAGCTGTTACCACTCCTCCCCAGCAATGCAGCCCCTCCCCCTACCAGCCATCACCATGCAGCCCCTCTCCTACCCAGCCATCACCATGCAGCCCCTCCCCTATCCAGCCATCACCATGCAGCCCCTCCCCTATCCAGCCATCACCATGCAGCCCCTCCCCCTACCTAGCCATCACCATGCAGCCCCTCCCCCTCCCAGCCATCACCATGCAGCCCCTCCCCTACCTAGCCATCACCCATGCAGCCCCTCCCCCTACCCAGCTGCTACCTTTCAGATCTGCCCTCAGCTGCCCAATTTCTTGGTCCACAGTGGTCTTGTCTCTCCTAAGCCTCTCGACCTCACCCTCCAGCTGTGCAACCTTCTCTGTGTGGAGTGCCTTCAGACGTGATGCCTCACTGGCTGCCTTTGTGATGATCTCATCCTTGGATGTGGCCAGACTTGCCTTCTCCTGGGCCAGGGACGACCGTAGCCTCATCAGCTCCTCCACGTGTGTGCGCGCCGAGCGACTTTTGTCAGCCAGCTGCTGCTCCAGGACCACCACCTGAATAGGTGGGGAGGGATGGATGGTTAACCAGGGGGAGAGATGAATGGTTAACTAGGGGGAGGGATGAATGGTTAACTAGGGGGAGGGATGGATGGTTAACTAGGGGGAGGGATGGATGGTTAACTAGGGGGAGGGATGCCATCGATGATTAACCAGGGGGAGAGATGAATGGTTAACTAGGGGGAGGGATGGATGGTTAACTAGGGGGAGAGATGAATGGTTAACTCGCGGGAGGGATGAATGGTTAACTAGGGGGAGGGATGGATGGTTAACTAGCGGGAGGGATGAATGGTTAACTAGGGGGAGGGATGAATGGTTAACTAGGGGGAGGGATGAATGGTTAACTAGCGGGAGGGATGAATGGTTAACTAGCGGGAGGGATGAAAGGTTAACTAGAGGGAGGGATGAATGGTTAACTAGTGGGAGGGATGAATGGTTAACTAGCGGGAGGGATGAAAGGTTAACTAGGGGGAGGGATGGATGGTTAACTAGGGGGAGAGATGAATGGTTAACTAGGGGGAGGGATGAATGGTTAACTAGCGGGAGGGATGAATGGTTAACTAGCGGGAGGGATGAAAGGTTAACTAGAGGGAGGGATGAATGGTTAACTAGTGGGAGGGATGAATGGTTAACTAGCGGGAGGGATGAATGGTTAACTAGGGGGAGGGATGAATGGTTAACTAGCGGGAGGGATGAATGGTTAACTAGGGGGAGGGATGAATAGTTAACTAGGGGGGAGAGATGAATGGTTAACTAGGGGGAGGGATGAATGGTTAACTAGCGGGAGGGATGAATGGTTAACTAGGGGGAGGGATGAATGGTTAACTAGGGGGAGGGATGAATGGTTAACTAGCGGGAGGGATGAATGGTTAACTAGCGGGAGGGATGAATGGTTAACTAGGGGGAGGGATGAATGGTTAACTAGGGGGAGGGATGAATGGTTAACTAGGGGGAGGGATGAATGGTTAACTAGGGGGAGGGATGAATGGTTAACTAGGGGGAGGGATGAATGGTTAACTAGGGGGAGGGATGAATGGTTAACTAGGGGGAGAGATAAATGGTTAACTGGTGGAAGGGATGAATAATTAACTAGCGGGAGGGATGAATGGTTAACTAGCGGGAGGGATGAATGGTTAACTAGCGGGAAGGATGAATGGTTAACTAGGGGGAGGGATGAATGGTTAACTAGCGGGAAGGATGAATGGTTAGCTTTAACTAGTGGAATCTTTAACTAATGGAATTTGAATTTCTAACAATGACTGAACTTCTCTATTCCCATAGCTAACCCACACCAGGACACACCTCCCTCTGTAGTTGTCTGATTTTGGAGTTAGCTTTCTCAAGCTCTTCAGTACTGCTCATCCTACCCTCACTGCGAAGGCCTGGTATGGTGGTGTGAGATGTGCTCCGATAGCTTGCAGGTTTGTGCAGGTGTGGGGTGGTTGCCATGGTACCGGCCTCCCTCATGGACTGTGTGGACTTGACACTGTCCAGACTAGAGTTGCTAGTGGAAAGGTGTTTACTGGTGATAAGAGTGCTGTTGGCAATAGGGGAGGTGTGTTGGGACAGGGAAGACAAGTTGACCTCAGAGCTAATGGCACGACTGGTTGTGAAGCCTTGCACAGAGCTGGCCTGAAGTAAGGATAAGAGGTCAGATATGGCCTGGGGGACCAGGATAAGTAGCTGCATGCTTGCCCATATGTTGTATCATTTTTTATCCATCCCAGTGTCCATGCTCCTTTTACTATGCTCTCATCCCAGTTGTCCATGCTCCTTTTACCATGCTCTCATCCCAGTGTCCATGCTCCTTTTACCATGCTCTCATCCCAGTTGTCCATGCTCCTTTTACCATGCTCTCATCCCAGTGTCCATGCTCCTTTTACCATGCTCTCAGCAGATTGCACAAGATTTACTATGATGCACACTGAAGAGGTAAATTGTTAATGTTAAATCAACAGACCATCTACATGTAGACGAAATCGATCAAAATCATCTACCCGTAGACACTACTTCAGAGCAATTTTCAGTATTAATATCATATGTTTTCTTACCGAGCCATCTGAACAGGTTAAACAACACATGGGCAGGTACTTCATTCCATCGATATATATGATACTAGATGATATGCGTCTACTCGTAGAAGGCGATTTAATCAAGACCTTGACCATTAGTAATAGGCAATAAATGGTTACGTTTACATCATCTAATTACAATGGTTAACTCTATCAAAACCTCAAATGCATTCCATAAAAGGTAAGTGCTCACAATCTTACCCTGTTCAAGGGTGCAGTAGTATACCGCTCATCTGCCTTCCTTTCTGCTTGCGAGCATGCATCTCTCAACCTCCTGTGCACATACATGATAATGCTACACTCTACACATATGCACACACAACATACACTGCACACAACTACACACACTACAAATATGCACACACAACATACACTACACACAACATGCACACACAACATACACTACACACAACTACACATATACACACAACATACATTGCACACACTACACACACTACACATATGCACACACAACATACACTGCACACACTACACATATGCACACACAACATACATTGCACACACAACATGCACACACAACATACACACACACAACATACCTACACTCCTCCTGCACATCACACAGTTGTCCATTGAGGGAAATTTGCTTATCTTCCCACTCCCTCGTTTGCTTCTGCTGGTTAGAAGCCATCTGGTCAAGCTTGTACTGGATCTCTGTGCTCTAGAGAAGTCCAATTCTTAGGTCACCAAGGTTACCATTGTGGCCCATATTACTAACCTCCCCCCCCCTCAACTTACCCGGCTAATCCCTCTCTGTAAGGTTTTCATCTGGGCCTCTAACAAGGAGAGGCGATCAGGCTGTGTGCTGGGAACAGGTGGTCTGTTGCCTGGCTGCTCCAATGAACGCCCACCCATCTAAAGGCAATCAGGACTGGTTGATTTAAGAATGTAGATTATGTTGTGTGTGTGTGTGCGTGTGGTGTGTACTGAAACCATATGTAGGCGTATGATGTGTATGTATGCATATGCGTATGTCATATACCCTGCTGGCGGCGGCCTAGAAGAGGTGGCAGTAGCAGCGTCCAATAATACTACAGGTTTTTATCCATACTATGCCTACCATAGTGTCGACGGGAGCATCGATTTCCGGCCTACCAACAGCGGCTAGTCCCGCGCGTTCCTCAAGTACAGAGATGAACAAGTCAGTTGTCAAGTGGTTGCCAGCATAATCCTTTAGCTTACTACGAGGCGTTCAGAAGAATGGCCTTGCCTGCTAAATGTTACCTTAGACTTGTCTGATGGTGACCTGTAATCAACACGTTAGCAGGCTGAGGCTCGTAATTTTTTTTCCTTAAGTGCCTTACCTGTCTGCCATCCCTCTCTTAGCCGAAACTTCACTGAACATTGCACTTCAGTAATTCATGTTTTCCCTCCTGGTGGTGTAGTTAAGGGTTAAATTTGGAAATAATTTTGACACCACCATACGCAGTAGGTGTGGCTACTCGACGAAGGAGAGGTAACGTATCTCTGGTATGGCTGCCTATCCAAAAGACCCAGCGAGGTCATTCAGCGCTAATGGAAGGCCAATGAAAAAACCCCGCAGGATAGTTCCACCGTCACAAAGGTGGGCTTCTATTAAAATGGCGCGAATACCTTTCTTAATAAGCGCGCCATGCATCTCCAGTTCAGTGATCACTGATAACTACACGTTAGAAAGACCCCGCGTAATTTCCTGGAAGCATCTAAGTAAGTAACAGGATGGGAACAATAACCGGATTAGGTTGAGTTGTGACAGGAAATGCTGGTATTCACACTTGTAGGTCCTAGGCAACGGCTTGAATCACGCCCACCCCTTACGGTTGATCTGGAAGTCCCAACTCCCTGTACTTACGTTGTCCAGACGCCCAAGAGTGACACTGTATCCTCAAACCACATGGGATCAAGGTGGCCGAAGTACCCTCGAGGTTAGGCAGGGGTTAATAGGCTTGTCTCACCTCCTGCTGGTTAGCAGATCTTCTGCCATATTCGAACACACAACCATGGACGTTTAATGTCAATGTTAGAGGCAAAGTGCGCCATCAATCCAATGCATATAAGGTGCCATCAAACACATCCTCCCTCCCACCCCACACACACAGGTACCAACCATGTGTTCCTACACAACTCCCAATGTATTAGGTAAACACTGTCCCACCAAAAGGGATGCTCCAGCCTTCACTATGGCAACAAAAGGACATCACCAACAGCAGCCAGGTACTCCTTTGGTTTATCTACCTGGTGTTATTACATAATGTACTGTACCCGTAAGTGGAGTTCCCAGGCCCAAATAGATACCACCTTGAAACTGCTGTAGGTGTTGTCACAAGACAATTGCCATCATTCAGCATTGGACTCAAACGAGATAGGCAGCATTCTGGTGAGGAATACTGTGTTGTGGGTTGAGTGTAATACACCATAACCTTCCTTAACAACAGCAAACAGCCCAGGTCCTGCACACTATCACCCAAACAACACTTTCTTATACCCGCACAATCCTGCATACACAATGAGAAGTAGAACTATATGAAAATATTAGCATGTACAACTACTACCATGCCACAGTATTGACCACAACAACATAGAACATGGGGCAAACATGAAGTCAGGGGACAGACAAGATGTGTCTGACTGCACACTCAGCGGTTATTTGCAGGGAGGGATGATTTGTCAAGGTCATCAAAATAGGAATGCTGTAAAGCACCTCGGGCGGACAGACGTTTGCCCGGATTATATATCAGCATTTCCTGATATGGCAAAACGAAGCATAACTTTTATTGGATTTGGTTATTGTAAGATTGGCTTGCCTTCAACAGACTGCAGCCAAGATCCCCAATTTTGGGACATAATTCGCTGTCAGGCTTTGCAGTCCACTTAGGAAAAGTTGGTTTGAAGTCGGGTAACTGTGTGACTCCAGGCCACACAGTTTCATTTGGTGTTCCCAAAGTCCTTTAGTAACAAGTGTGTATGTATTCAAGTAAAGAGTAACATGGTTGACATACAAGCACTTACCTGAATATCCTAAATAGCTGGTCAATTTCTGAGTCCCCGTGGAATAGGGGCCTTTTAGTGACCATCTCGGCAAATATGCAGGCTGCACTCCATACATCCACTGGGCATGAGTACCGCTGTGAGCCCAGCAGCACTTCTGGAGCTCTGTACCACAAGGTCACCACCTGAATGTAAAACATGAAGTGGTGAACCACATAAATTAATAATTCAAATAGTTCGCTGACTTCATGAGTGTAGGCTCTAACAGGAATGCCAAATGCTCTGCCAAGGCCAAAATCTGCCAGTTTGATTACACCCTTCTTGTCGATTAAGAGGTTCTGAGGTTTCAAATCGCGATGAAGGATTCGGCGACAATGACAGAAAACTGTTCCTTGAAGTATTTGATACGTGTAGCTCTGTAGGATGTTATAGGGTTTTATTTTAAATGTCTGTATTTTAAATTCCTAACCTTAATCAGCATTGGATCCATGTCGCCTGGTATAGTGTCCAGGTACTTCTTGAGGTCCATTTGCATGAATTCAAACACCAGGTACAGCTTGTTATCTTGATGTAGAATGCCTTCTAACCTACAATTGTGCTTAAGTCGGGACCTAGTAAAGGAAACGCTATGCTTACAGAACAATGTTTGGGTGTTCCAACTCCTTGAGCAGTGATATCTCTCTCACGGCCGTGCTGGGTACCCCTTCTTCTTCAGACTCGAGTCGAATTTTTTTAAGTGCAACATATTTCCCCGTCTTCACATGCCGCGCCTTGTAAACAACGCCGTAGGTACCTTCACCTAGTTTCTCTTCTCGAATGTAGTCGTTGATGGACATTGCGTCTATTAGTCAGCCGCGAACCCTCCCAATTTCAAATATTCAGCGCATGCGCGCGACTGCAAATATAATATCAACAGATAGGCACTAACAAGAATTACACACATCAACAGAAACACAAAAAACAATGCATCAGCAGATGAGGTTCAGTGCTGGAGTCTCATTACGTTGGAATGAAGAATAGCGGAATAATCAGGACCAACGCCAGCACCAAGCAAACAATACATATTATCTGACATCTGTCTGTGGAATTCAGAAGGCCTGATTAAATGCACACAGGTGTGGAAGATTAAAAATCTTACCAGAACTCTTTGCAATGGCTTTGTTAACCCGTTTAGTTAGTGTCTGCAGTCTAGACTCTGTTTGCTCCATCTCACGATCAAATTCTTCCAGTATGCTACAGACAGGTTGTTAATAATCTATTCCCCCCACTGTTATCTATCTTCCACATATTCCAACTTACACAGCCTGCTCGTCCAGCTCATCTCCAATGGCCTCACCAATGTGTTTCAGTGTCTGAACATGTGACCCTACTTCATCTATGTTTTGGTCCTGCTGCGAGAGCATTGCCTACAAACACAACATAAGTACATCACTTCCTTTTGCTTGTCTTAATACATGCCTGTTGCTGCTGTCTCTGTTGATCAATAAAGTCCTGATTGGATCTCACAAGTTCCTCTTCCAACTTAGCATACTTCCCTCGAGGCTTTTTCTCTTCAGAGCCCATCATAGACTATTACAAGCAGGTAAAAAAATCTGTGTCAGACTACATTTGCACATAGACACATGCATACATATCCACTTACAAAAACATGTGTCATGACCCCACACATGTTCACATGCGCACACACACACACAAGCTCTCACACAAACAACACACACACACAAGCTCTCACACAAACAACACACACACACAAGCTCTCACACAAACAACACACACACACAAGCTCTCACACAAACAACACACACACACACAAGCTCTCACACAAACAACACACACACACAAGCTCTCACACAAACAACACACACACACAAGCTCTCACACAAACAACACACACACACAAGCTCTCACACAAACAACACACACACACAAGCTCTCACACACATACACACATACTTTCTTTTTCAGCTGCTCCAGCTTTCTATTAGAACTGTCACTGTCAATATGGTCCCTGATCCTCTGGGAACAGAAAACATACCCTCTGTAACCCCTCAGCCACAACACAATGACCACACATATGCCACAGTCAGCACACAATAGCGTTCTGTTACCTTCACTGTGGCTTGTATGTCACGAATGAACTGCTTGCGAGACTCCAGCTCACTAGGGTCAAGCCTGAACTTGCGAGGGTTGCTTTCAGCAATGCCTTACCACAGTTAAGGGCAACTATGTACACACAGAGAAACTATGTATCCTTGTATACACACACACACACACACACACACACACACACACACACAAAAATGACAATCTAACATCAACTGCGGGGGGGGGGGGGGGGGGGGGCACATCGTCCCGCAACACAGAGGGGCACACTTCGTATACGTATGGACGCACACAGGACACATACGCACGCGCGCACAGAACACACACTCATCAAGCAACAAGGGGGATACTAATTGTCTGTTGCAGGTCCTCCAAGTCCCATTCGATACTCTTAAAACAGTTCCTCAGATCCGTCGACACACTTTGTAATTTTGCCAGATCTTCGCCCTCGATAAGTGCTGACCATTGTGAGTACAAATTCTGGGCGTTAGCGATGGACTGTTTGACTTCGCTACACACGAAATGTGAATAGTTACCGAACGCTCACCCAACACTTCGGTAACTTACTCTCTGACAACGAAGAATGGGTCCTCCAGGGACATCGCGGTGTGTACAAATGTATCACTACTAAACTACAGGGCACGCTAATATCTGAGTACTAAATACACACTGTCTCAGTGGGGTGACGACATACTAGATAATACAAGCCACACCCATGGCGTAACGTTACTCCAAGATGAACCACATTGCGCATGCGCCGCAGAAGAGTTTTTTCAAAAATAAATAATCAAATGCACCACAACACACAACATGGTGAAGCCAGCATTCAAAGGTTGGTTCCTCTGTCTTGCTATTCACTTTTAGATTATATATAGAAACACGTACTGGTTAATCCAGTCTAGTCTACTTCCTTATTGCTGCTTGAGTGATATCCGTAGTTTGCTGCGTACTCAGTACGGGCGTAAAATTAGCTTGTTACCGGGTAACCGGTATGGCCTCATCTACGGTGGTCGAAGAAGCTGACGTCCTGAACGCTGTGAGGGACTTTCTTGAACACAGTGGCCATGTGGAATGCATGCGCATTCTAGAGAAGTCTGCAGGTATATACCCTCGGGACGTTTCTGAGGAGATGCAGTTTCTGCGCGAACTTACCTTGGACGGTCGTTGGAAGGAAGTACGCGACTTCATAGAGGTGCTGGCGGACACAGAGCACAGGCAAGCCTATGACGAATGCCGCTACGAAGTCACAAAGCAGCAGTACCTCGAAGCCATGCAAGCGGTGCCGTGGGACCACTCGTTACTCGAGCAGGCGATGCAACATCTCGAAGAGCTCAGGGCGACAAAGCCGAGCGAGGAGGTTTATTCGAAGCTGGAACAATTCCTGCCTGTCACCTCAGCTTCAGGATATAAGACCTACAGCGAGTGTGAAAAATACAGGAACCGTCTGCAGTGCTTTCACGTCTTGTTATCATCACTACTGAGCGTGCTATATCCTGGTCAAGTGAAAGCTGCCCACAAACCATGCTCGACGCCTTTGTCTCAAGACCGCCTGTGCCTGCTACTGGTGAAGGGCTGCCTGTTTGAAGAGTGTGAGAACACATGTCGAGAGAGGTGCGGACATGGACTACCCTTGGGGGCGCTCCATTTGGGCTCGTGGATTCGGCAGCTTCCCGACGCAGCATTCAGCCGCGAGCTGTTTACGACATTGTCGATAGAGGTTAACCCCCACACCCTAACAACCGCTTCACGTCCAACTGAACCTGGAGAGGACAAAACATCATCCACTTTTTGTACCATTGAGACACCTACAACACATGTGGCACAGGGCATGGCCCCACCTCCCTCGAGCAAGAACAGACCCCAGTCACCACACGCACATAGTCCTGACGAGGGTGTGGTGGTATCAAGCATGCTAAAGGTCGCGTCAACACCGGCACACTCCAGTGCATTGCGCTTTGAAAATGACTTTGTTCAGCATATGGTAGCCACACCCACCAATAGGCCTCTCGACAAGCACATATCATCTACTCCAAAGCATGCAATACCATTGGCACCACCCCCTACCTCCTCCCCAGTTCCATATGTTCTGGGTACTCATGGGCTTCATGACACACCTCACCTCTCACACTGCACTACCATCACTTCAAAGGGTGCCATCAGGGAGTGGCCATCAGTTACTCTAAGGGGCACAGTCACTGACACACAGGTGAGCTGCAATTGGAGTAGCAATATTATGATATTTGCCACAATAGGTGGTGCGGGCTGTTGCATTTTCTCACTCTGGAGAGCTGGTAGCTGTTGGATCTAACTCCAGAACGGTGAGGATTCTCTCTACAAAGCCACTTACCTCCTCCAAAAGGTACCACTCCATTAGTGTCTAGTGCATGCTCTTATTAATGCACTCCCCTACCTCCCTCCAGCCTAGGTGAACTGGAGCCTCTAGTGCAGCTAAAGGCTCACCACAAAGGATCCATCTACTGCCTGGCCTGGTTCCAGGACAGAATTCTGGCATCTGGTTCCAACGATCAAACCATTAAGTTAATTGAATATGGCTCTGCCCCTCTCCAAGCAGCAAAGCGACTAACAGTACACAATGGAACAGTGAGGGACTTGAATTTCTTGGAAGATGGGTACCTGATATCGGGAGGGACTGGGGACTGTGCACTGAAGCTCTCACAGTGTGCATCATTGCAGTGTGTTCATTCCTTCTTGGGACACACCGAAGAGATACTGGCAGTCTGCCCCCTCGAGGGTACCCAGGTTGCCTCGGGGGGAGCAGACAGGACAGTACGACTGTGGGACACACGGCAGCACTCCCAGGCTGGTACCTTGAGGCTGCCCAGCGGTGTGGGTTCACTCACCTCCTTCCAGACGCACCTCGCAGCTGCTACCTTGGCTGGTGAATGCCTTGTGTACGACCGTAGGACGCTGACACTTCTCTCTACCGTCCAACCTCACACAGACGAGTGCAGGTCTGTGAGCTACTCACCAGAAGGTAGCTGGCTCCTCACTGGTTCATATGATGGGCAGGTCACCCTGGTGTGTACCCAGTCCATGGAATGGAAGGTTGTACGTCATGAGGGTGACAAGGTCATCCAGTGTAGGTGGCACTCATCTCCCCAACTCTTTTCAACAACTGGGGCACAAAAGAGAGCGTGCTTTTGGGCGCTGCAATAAACTGGATCACCATAAGGTGTGGTATGTGTGTATTCTCCTTGTGCATATTTCAATCTGTCAACTATGTGGTGCTGTGTGTTGTTTGTCCAATCAGATATGAGTTAAATGTTTATTGTGAGACAATTTTAAGTTTAGGATGAAGAGGTTTTGTGCGAATATTCCTAGACAGTCCCACCCTAACAGATGGGCTGGCTCCTAAATACTTAAGCTTTGACTGCTCCTCAGAAACAGTAGCCTTCTTGGTACCTAACACGAGGAGATGGTTAGAACAGTGGCCAACCACAAGGTTCCCCTTACCGGATGGCTTTATACTGGCTGTGCTCTTTGATGGTATGAGTGAAGAGGCCTTCTCAGGCACAATCACACTGCCCTTACCCTTGAATTTGGCCTTGCTGCTTACACAGCCACCCGTACTTGACACACAGTCTTTTTCAGGCCTTCTATTGTTCTCATCCTCTTCGTGTGATGACTCTCTAGGGTCGCTGTCACAGCATTTCTTATTGGACTGGTCAGCAGGTGACACACTTCTGACAGTCCTATACTGAGAGCCTCTGATATTCTCCTCAGGACACGCCTCCTTTCTGACGACGTCGAGTGTTCCCAAATGCTCCGGCACTGCAGAGGTGCTCTCCTTATTAATGCTCGCCTCTGCATGTTGCTGGTTTACAACGGTGGTCTTGGCAACGTACTTTTGTACAATGCCACAGGTATCCCCTGAGGGGGCTACTGCAACATCAGGCACCTCTGCCACAGAGGCTTTAAGGGCCTTATCAAGCTCTTTATTAAACTGCCTCTCCTCCCTCGATGACCTTGTAGTGAACCCCGTCATAAATCATGCGCGCTGCCGTCCCCATTAGCTAACCTTTTTGTGGGGACAGTACTAGTTCTGGCAGTAGCAGTAGCTAGCTTGTCTTTTTGTTTTTTTGCAGGCGGTACAAAGTCGTCTACACGTACGAACCAGCATGCGATGCTGGTAGGCACGTCTGAATGACGTACCTTCGCTGTCCGAGTTCTGAAGGTCTATGCGATAATTTACTTCTTTTTTCTGCCTAGCTGTCGAAGAAGCGTGAGAGCACGTTTTATCTGGAGATAAACACTGACCTAACTGGCCGTCGCTCCATTTCACCTGCTGGCCGGAAGAGTGAAAGTGCGGTTTCGCCTAATCTATTGACGAAACTTCCCGCTCTTTTTTTTTTTGCCCAGAGTAGGCGCGAACAGAAAAATAATTACATATCTTGAAAAGATGCGAATATAGTCAGATAAGTGATAGATATATACGTTAGCGTAATGAATCGACATTCTTCTTCAATCACTGATAATTATAATATCATCTGGCAGCACCGCTGGAAGCTCCAAGCCTGTACCCTGGTCATCACTGTCAGAGGCAGGAACAGTTGTGTCTGCTTCTCCATACTGATCCTTTTCAACAGGCAACTGTGTGTTAGATACCTTCTCTTCTGGCAACCTTGTACTAGGGACCTTCTCTTCTGGCAAAATATCCAGTTCAGCACGATCAGTTCCAAGTTCCATAGTCTCTTCGCCCTCACTTTCTTCACTGCCCCCTTCATCTGTTTTATCACCGTCTTTGTCCTGCTTGGTAGCAAAATCCTCACAAACGCGGGCAAGTTTGTCTTCCCCTTCCCTCAGCTGCCTCTGCAGCTGTTCGCTCAGTGCAGTATCCTGAAGTGCTGGGTCACTTGCCTCCTTGAAACTGTCGGTCAAGTGCGAACCAAAATGTGCCACGAAGTCTCTATGGCGGCGCTTCTTAAGGACCTTTCCCACATCCTTAAATACTTTGGTCGACAAGTGTGACCTTTCTTCCACACTTACTCCAAGGAAATGCTTTGTGCTGGCCCGCTCTATTAGCTGGACTATGTCGAAATAGTCTGGAAACTCGTCCATTCGCAGTAACCGCTGTACCCGCCTGTTGATTTCGGGGTACGGCGTGCCGGAATAGTTTTGTGCTTGCTCGTCTTCGATCCCGACTTCGGAATCAATGCCCTTTAGTTTGCACAGCTTTTCCCATGTGTCCACAAACTTTTTCTTCAAAAGGTGTTCCTTTATATACGCACTTGACGGTTCCTTCATATCATCCAATGAAACTTCTGCTTCATTGAACCGACGAATTTGACGGTCGAGCAATTCAAGCTTTTTCTCCAAAGCCTTCACTCTGTACCTTCGTCCGTTCCTTATGCAGCCACCATTCACTGCAGATGTCGATGGTCCAGCGGCAGGGCTGGGCGTTGAACCACTCTCTTGAGTAGCCATTCCAGCTTCTGTGTATTAACCACGTGATAAATTGATTAATAGTTAGTTCTAAATGACCGTGCATGGAGATAATTACAATATTACTATGACGCATTAACTGACATCAATAACAATGCGCTTTACTGAGCATCTCTCGTCACATCTCACGCCAGAATGGAAGAAATATTACGTGCACTACGAAGAGTTGAAGGATATGATTTATGCATTGGTAAGGCGGCAGAGATCAGAGGAATTAGAATCTAGCTGCGACCGTACAGGTAGGAGGCATATTTGTGGGAGTGGCGGTGAGCACATAGCCTTTGTTGCTAGGCCCTTCTGAGGAGGATTTCTTCCAGAACGTAACGCAGCAACTGCAGGATATGAATATGTTTTTCAAGGGGCGGGAGACCCAGCTGTATGGACGGCTGTATGACCTCGAGAAAGAGGTGGATACAATGATTAAACTTCAGAACAGCTCCGTTGGACCACCCCCGCGCAAGATAAAGAGCACGAAAAGCAGCTTGAAGATGGCTTACAGCGAATTCTATCTCGGTCTCTCGTTGCTCCAGAACTTCCAACAGCTCAATTACACAGGTTTTAGAAAAATTCTGAAGAAATTTGACAAGCTAGCTGGAAGTGATCGCGGGAAAAAGTTTTTCTTGGAGCAGGTGAGCACTGCCGAGTTCTACACATCAGCAAGGGTAGCAGAAATGATTGCCACATCAGAGAAGACCATGATAGAGAAGCTGGAGGGAGGTAATCGCCACAAAGCCATGAAGACTCTACGCGTACCCCCCCTTGAGGCTAAGGGCCAGGCATCCCACTGGGACACCTTCAAAACTGGACTTTACATTGGGATTTTCGTTCTTAGCTTAATCGTGCTCTTTGTGGCAGCGGCCTTGCGTCCTCCAAACTCATGGGGACAAACTACTGCCCTTGTCAGTGGGATGAGAGGAATCCTTATCCTGGTCTGTTGGTTCTATGGTTTTGCCATCAACACATACATTTGGAGAAGGAGGGGTGTGAACAATGTCCTCATCTTTGAGTTTGACCCAAGGCACAACTTAAACTACATCCAGTTATTTGAGGTAGGCGGGAAAAATTAGGGGGGGGGGGGGGGAACACACCTACCTATCTCTCTTCTCACAGGTGGCTTCTCTGCTCGGTGTGCTGGCAGTATTAGGAGGGTACTTGCTTGTGTTCTCACACTGGATTCACATTCCACCCTTTGTGGGGCCGTTGGTCTCCTACGGCCTCATAGTGGGGATAATGATACTGCCTTTGCCTATCTTTCGCCCCAAGTCTCGCATATGGCTACTAAAAGAGCTGGTGAGGCCTCCTGCATCCCATTTATCACCCCTCCCACTTTTCCTCTTCCCCAGGGCCGCATATGCGCTGCCCCATTTTGCAATGTAACCTTTCCAGACTTCTGGATTGCAGACCAGCTGAACAGTTTGTCGACAGTCTTTCTGGATGTCGAGTTCTTAATTTGTTCCGTCATCTTTGGAGATGATAATGAGTGTAGCTCAGCCAGATATGGCATTAGAGCTATGGTGGCTGTCCTACCTGCGTGGTTTCGTTTTGCCCAGTGCCTTCGCAGGTTTTACTCAACAAAGAGGAATTATGACCACCTGATCAACGCAGGGAAGTACTCCACCTCGTTCTTTGTGGTTTTGTTCTCTTCTCTGGCATCGGGATTAAGTGGTAACAGAGTAGGAGGAAGATAGCGGCTATCATTTATTGTCCTAACCTTGTAGTTTCTGGGGCTACGGTCCAGCCTGCTCACCACTATGTCTTCTTCTCTCTCTGGATCATTTCTGCCATGGTCAGCTCGTGCTATACCTTCTATTGGGACATAAGGAAGGACTGGGGACTGTTTGATGGGAAACACAAGTTGAGAGAAGAATTGATATATCCTAAAGTGAGTGATGTAATGGTATGAGGGTGTGAACTGAGTATTTAATGATGCTTAGTGTGTGGACACGTACTCAGACCACTTTAAGCTAACACGCATCACAGCAATGTCCATATATGGCTGCAACAATATGCAAGAAACTAAGTAATCCGCATTATACCTCATACAGCCTGGTAAATGGTGGGCACGTAATGGTGTGAGGGTGCAGGCACGTGAGGGTGCACGTAATGGTGTGAGGGTACAGGCACATAGTGGTGTGAGGGTGCAGGCAAGTAATGGTGTGAGGGTGCAGGCACGTAATGGTGTGAGGGTGCAGGCATGTAATGGTGCTTTGAGTATGGCAAATCTATACAGCATGTTTCAAGAGGGTGTAGTTGATTAATCATGTCTTCCTCTCTAGTTTGTGTATGTGTTGGCTATAATAGAGGACTTAATATTGCGGTCGCTATGGACATTGAACATAAGTGTAGGACAGTTGGGTCCCAAATGGCAGGCCACCATTCTAACAACAATCCTGGCGTTGATGGAAGTTTTCAGGTCAGTGTACACATTCAGTATGGACTTGTTCTCACAGAATTTTTTTTTTAAATAAGACGAATTGTTTGGAATTTTTTTCGACTTGAAAACGAACATCTTAATAACTGCGACCAGTATCGTGTGGTCCGAGATATATCGATTCGCCCCATGAAGGCAAATGATACAGAACTGGAACCTATCGCAGCTTAATTACACTTGTATTCTATGTTCAACGTTTTTGCTGGATATTATTAATCAATTATGCCCTTTTTTTATTATCTTTGACAAGTAGGATTTGGGAAGAGAAGCAATGCCACGTTCTGCTTCCCCTCGATTCGCGAAGACCTTATTGTAACGCTGCGATTTTACCACGCAAGTAGTCATCAATTAAGTTGCAACACAAACATCTTTCAATTGTCCCCTTCCTGCTGCTGTTTGAGGAACGACTCCTTCTTTTGGCGAACACGATCCTTACGCTGCTGCAAAGACATCTTAGCTGCATTCCACCTATGTAAAAGATCATATAATGATATGGAAGAAATAGGATGCACACCCATTTGCGGAAGCGGACGACGTGCGAAGATATACGGTCTAAACATACAGCTTGTGGATCTACGCACCTCTTTTGTGGTTGATCGTCACGTTTCTTGGGCGTCTTCTTTTTGAACGACGGATCTTCCCTGATCTTTTTATGCACGCCTTTGTACAAACCTTCCAGCTATGTTGTTCAGGTACATTAACTCAAAACCACCAATACTGACCTCCCACTTACTTTGTCTGCAACAATGCCAGCCTTAACGTACTCTGCAAACTGCAGCTTGTACCTGTCTTCGTCCTCCTTTACCAGATGGCGCATATACCCAGCTATGGGCCCTCCAAATAGCGCGCTCCTGAGTTTCTTGGCGTCGAGCTCCTCTTTCTCCTTGTCATATCCCACAAATCGTTGCACGCTGAAACACGTGACCACAGCGTAATATCAGCTATGCGCGGTTCTATAAATCTTACCCGTGAGGAACCTCGATCCCGCCGTCAACAACTCCCTTCATTGCCGCAAACACTCTGTTACCGGTAGTTGTTTTAGTGAGCCCCACGTCCAGGTAAGCCCTGAATGGCCTGCGATCATCGTCTACCGCTTCCACGTTGTAGTCCTCACCAGTCACGTTCACTTGACCCTTGTACGTGTCGGCAAGTCCTAGGTTTTTTAGTACCTAAGCAACAACACAATCATCACTTATAATGTGGACGTAGGATTACTTACTCGTCTAGCCAACAACAGCCCGGTAGCATACGAAGCAGGGTAGTTTTTGTACCCAGCCGCCAAACCATAGTTAGCGAGCTCGGTTGACCTGGCTTGACCAAGTACGTAGTCTCCATCGATCTTGGCATAGATGATCTTGGAGAAGAGCGTGGGGCTCAACTCAGTAAGCGCGTTTACGTCAAACGCGACTATCGGACGTACCTGGCAAATAACCTCTCTGTTAGTGAAGCGCACCACCAGTCTGTACTTCGGACTATTGTACTTGTTCTTGTCCTGAGTGATAAGACGTCTCCTCGCGTAGTAATCGGTCTTGCCCTCTACGGATACACAAGTTTAGCATCCGGTCAGTAGCTACGTGAACCAAAATACCTCTACGCCTTCTGAACTTGACTTGGTACCTACTAAAGTAGGACCTGTTCTTAACTAGTTTCACAAACGGCTGCAATAGTTTTGGGTAATCGAGAAGAGAAATCGAATGTTGTCATGCATAGATGGGCAAAAGTGGTTGACGAAGTTGTACTTTACCATTCTGACACCTTCGATCGCTGCAAATGGAGTGGATTACTTTCCTCCTCCACGTCCGCCACGAGAGTCTTGTCAAAGAGGAAGATATTGCGCATGCGCATGGCAAACAACTGAAGTAACAAGTGTGCGCTTATTGGATTTAAGAAATGACAATTTACAATCTGTATGTTTTCGATCGAAGCTGTCAATGCCTCTACTACAAGGAATGGGTTAGGCAGAAACAGGCCGGCATATCCAAGGACGAAGAGTTTAAGCTAATGTATGGGATGATATACTCCCTGAAGTCACTTCTATCACGGCTTTCTACTACCAGTGCTAAAGATAGCTTTACCCGATACTCCACCTCGACTTATTCCTTGCACTTCTTCGAAACACCTACCGGTCTAAAGTTCGTTCTGAACACTGATAAAGACTCGGTGGGTGTTCGAGAAGTGCTGAGCAATATTTACAGCAAAATTTACGTCGAGTATGTTGTTCGCAACCCACTCTGTAAACCGGGGGCGTGGATCAACAGCGAACTATTCACCACGCAGCTGGACAATTATATCCAAACACTTCCGTTCAAGTAGCTGTGTGATTTCTGTTTCGTTATATTCTATATGTGAGTTGTAGTTATGTCTCGTTACGTGTATAACAACTGTAATGACCATCATCCGTTTCGTTGCGGGGGTTAAGGGCGTGGTGTATAAGGTATACACCTGCATTGACAATATGCCTTTATGCTTTACCTCGTACCCGGTGTTTACATGTATGTGCACGGGACCAATTACTTATTGTGACGATCAATGAAGAGATTGCCGAGTGGGAAGGCTTTGTCAGCCATTATAGCAGCGAGCTATAGAAGTGGTCCCAAAGTGGCTATCGATTGCAGCCTTCAAGAGTACATGTCGGACAAGGTTTGGCTTTATTAGCATATCTCGTTTACTGAGTTGAGCCGGTATTTCCAGGAGATAGCCATGGCAGCGCAACAGACGCAGTACGCTTTTGCTGCAAACTTGCGTTCGCCGACTCCTCTTTTCCTGCACCTCACCGGGCTGCTCCAAAGCACGAGGCTGCACAGAGCGCTGAGCGACACGTGGCGAGGCTTTAGCGATCCGGCGGTTAGTGCGCGGGCCTTTTTGTTCATACGAAACCCAAACAGATGTTGCTTTCTCGCGTCCTAGATGCGTATACATGAGCAGCTCCATCACGAGGTACATCCTCCGCATGACATTGTCTACCTGTCTCCTGATTCTGAAAACGGTGCGGCCACGTGGGGTAACATTCTATACCTGATTGGGTCACACCCACTTACACACACACAGTACTAGACTCCTTGGATGACAAGAGAGTTTATGTTATTGGCGGTCTTGTGGACCTTGCTATCATGAAGGTAGCAGCAGTTGACTGACATCTTCATCGATTGTGTCATGGACATGCACATACAGCGCCTCACCCAGTTCAGGGCTACACAGTCAGGCCTGTACACTGCACGGCTTCCAGTGAAGGAACACATGAAGATATCTGCAAATGACGCCCACCACCTCAACCTACCAATCAACTTAGGTGGGTCATTTATTCTCTCCACCTGTCTCACTATCTTTCTCCCTCATGCACACACACACACACACACACACACACAGTGGTAAAGATGCTGATATCACTAAGTGATGGTAACAGCTGGCCTCAGGTGCTCCATGAACATTTTCCCAAGAGAAAGGGCTACTCAGTAAAACTGGACTTAGTACATACACTCAGACAGGCAACCAGTTGAGTCGTCCTCACACACCCATGACAAAGGTTCTGTTACACCTGCTATTTTTATTTGTGAGCAATACTTGATCCTAAGCACTATTGCATCACGAGTGGTGTGATGGGGAGCGGGTGTGCCTGAGTGTTGAACACCCACTTATCCAGTGGGAGCGGTGTGTTGTCAGAAAAGAGGAGAAACAGGTACTTAAGTGTCTCAGAGAGATAGAAGCTCTCCATCCTATCCTTGTGCGTGGGATGACCGTGCACACGCACATCCAGCACTGAGGAGTACCCTCCGCTGGGTATGAAGGCAGCCTTTTCAAATGCCTGGAAGATGTCCCAAGCCCACTCCTGGTAGCGGCTGTCTCCAGTCACTTGATACAGCACAAACATTGATTCAACAGCCTCAGGCCGAAGAAAATTCTGCATGTCCACGCCCACATCCTGTTAATGTATTGGATAAATACATATGGTCGCACCTGGGTGTGTTACAAACTCACACACCTTGATCTCAAAGTCTGCTCCATTTCTGCTCCTGTGGTTGAAGTACACAGCCTCAGGGGCCAGCCCAGAGGCGGTGTGCCTATACAGTTGGTAACAGGTGCTCACCAGGTCTTGGGCCAAGGAGAGGTGCGTCCTGAGGCCACCATGCATATACCCCAGGGCCAACACGGCTGGCAAGAAGCATGTAACATGTTCCATATAAGGAATGAAGGTGGTGCCATTTTTCACACCAAGAAATGCCATGTTTGATGGTACAGAGTGGCCAACAAGCTCCATAGCAACCTGCTCCATAGCAACCATGTACCATTTTAGGAACCTGATTACATCATAGTCATAATTAGTTCAATAATTAGGAGGAAGGGGGAGGGGCTTACTTTTTCTCTTTCTTCCCAGTTTGCAAGTACTGCTTTAGAAGGTATTCATAGTAACTGTCCACACCAGCTCCAATGCTGTATGTACTGAAGACGAAGTTACCTGTTGCCTGGGTCACCAGCTTGGGGGCCAGCCCATCCTGTAGGTGGGACTGCAACGCCTGCATGGCTGCCTCCACCGCCTGCCAGTACTTTGGGTCCCCTGTTGACAAGGACAGGTCCCTAAACTCCAGCTGCAAACTGCCCACCTCTGAGATAAAGGTACAGCCTGATGTGGGGGCGGCCACTTGGCCTGTTGCTAGATTCACTTCGGGGAACGGGACCGAGGAGGGGGCGGAGAAACACGGGAGTATACGATTTCCAAGGTCTGTCTATAGGAAAGGATAATGTTTTAGATGAAATGCCACGAAGCTGACGATAGGCATGTATTTACCGCCTTTTCAAGGAAGAGGCGGTCTCCTGTAAGATGATACGTACTGAGCAATCCTCCAAGGATGCGTATTGTGACGTCAAACAGGTTAACAAATCGTGACTGGTTCAGTTGAAGTTTCTCAGCCACCCACTGTTTGGCCTCTGCAAACTCATCCTTTAGCCCCATCAAATACATAGTGTCCAGCGAGTCTACTAGCGTGGTCCCCAGACCAAGCCATTCGCTGCTGGTGCGACTGACTGGCTTCAGCTCGTCCGTTCCCCACGCGTATTTCTTATAGCCCGCCCACGCGTGCCTGAAGGCGTTTACCACCGCCTTCTTCCGAAGGTTTTTTATGTGGATGCCCGTGTCAGGTCCAGGACGGGCCTCCCCCGCGCCAGTTGCGTATTTACTGGCACGGCTCCAGGCAAAAATTAGCGCTAATACGTAAACAGCCAAGGAGCAAGTTATGCACAGGGATCTCTTCGACGCGACGTTATGATACATTAATAATTATAACTATAGTTAAGGATCACGTGGTCTATTTTCACTTTGTCTTCCATTATATTTTTAGGCGCGTTTGCAAATACACAGTCACTGGTTCATTTTAACAAAACACACTGGTTCATTTTAACAAGATATTTCGGGCACAGCTTTCTTCGTACTCTGCCCAAACGTATTCCCGTATTTGAATTTTTCACCTGTGTGCAGCGGTACAGTCGGTGAGGATATGAATACGTTGCGCACACCGCTCACCTTGAACATGACCCGTGTAGTGTGGCATAAGGCCAACCTGATGCGTGCGGTGCAGAGCTGCAGGCTGTTTGGTTTGCTCGAGTTGTCGTGTTAGCGTGACGGGCTCGTTCTGTGACGAGATTAGCCTTCTCTTCTCGCTCGCATGTTCTTTCAGTGCCTGCATGGTTATTAACGGATATCCTTCGCCAATGTACCGCCTGGATTTGGGTACGAAACCTGTGTAACCAGACATGAATGCTTTGTCGGTTTGGAGATGGAGCGGGGGAATATATGTGTGGAGATATGGTTTGGCTTTGGATGCGATTGGTTTCAGAGAAAGAGCGGGATTGGCTGAAGGATCGCCTTGGAGTGAGGCAAGCTCCTTTCGACTGGCTTCGATACGTTGCTGTTCGAGTTCAAAGGAACAGATGGCTTGGTGACTCGTTTCAGCGTAGCGCACTCCAAAGTAATGCTGACCTTTTGGAATATACCCTGCGCAACACAGCAATATTAAAATCATGTCCAATAATGCACATAGTTGACACGTCCTACCGCTGTAGCCGGGCATCATAACAGAACTGTACTTCTGATCGCCCCAGCTCGTGGTACGAGACAATGTGGTCGCCTCCTTCCGCTCCACCTGATGAGCAGGAGGGTATGTTTCACCTAGCACAGGGTGACCCGAGGATGCAACGGAAGGATCCGTAAGCAATGCATGTGTATGGCCTCCATATGTCTGTCCGATCTGATATTTGTACTGTGGTACGTATCCGCAGTACCTACGAGAATAGTTCCAGACCGTACTACTTGGCTTATACATCCCCCCTGCGACAGGCCTACCCTGGAGTGTGGTACGGGTCCGGTGTCATCAAGATCGATTTCTTCGCCATCGCTTCCAGCAATAAGCGTTTCCAAAGCAACATGCGCATGCGCAAACATGTCACCATTATGGCATTAACGGATGAATGAAATTAACTGACTGTCGGTTGGCTTTTGCAGCGTTTATGGCTAGGTTTTTTCCTCGGCAGAGGCCTTCCTTTTAGTTCCATGATGTGCGCATATAGCTGTTGACTCGTAACTACAAGAGTCTGGTATTTGCTTTCTGTCGCCTGAAATTTAAAAAAAAAAGGTGTGTGTGTGTGTGTGATAAATGAATTCTCCTGCATGGTGTAACCACCAATACCTTTATTTTCTCGTGACACTGTGCCTGCATGACCTGAGCTTCTCTCAACAGGGTGCCGATCCGTCTATCTTTCTCATCTAGCTTTAGCTGCAGCTCCTGTACATGCATCTGCATACCCCTCAACTCTCCCATGAGAGCCAACATAGAGGTCTGGGCACCTGGAGAGAAAAAAAAAAAAAAAAAAACTGAACCACCTACTAACAGTAACACGCACACACCATATATGGCATAACTATGCCTAAGGACCCTGCCCAAACCGACCAGCTCTTTTCTTACTCTCTTTCTCCCTGAGAAGCACACTCTTCTCAAGGTCCCATTGTTGGGCGTGTGTGTCCTTCCTTCTCAGCGTAACAGAGTTGCACAGCTGACTGTGAACCTCCCCTAACATCAGGAGGTCTTGGGAGAGATGCTCCACCTCGCCCTGGAGGTGTCTGGTGGAGTGTCCCTGTGCCTCCAAGGAGTGCAGCCGTGTCTTCATGGTACATACCTGGGAGCTGGCCTTCATCAACTCCTGCAAAAAAAGGGGGGGGGGGTGGGGGGTGGGGTCAGCAAGGGCAGGTCATGGCAAGTGAATAATACACTAAGGTGGGCGTGACAGGAAGTGTGTCTATAAGTAGGCTATTGTTGTAGCTGCCCGCAATACTTGGTCCCAGGTCTAGGACATGGTCCCAGGCCTAGGACTTGGTCCCAGGCCCAGGTCATGGTCCCAGGCCAGGGACATGGTCCCAGGCCAAAGACATGGTCCCAGGCCTGGGACTTGGTCCCAGGCCTAGGACTTGGTCCCAGGCCTAGGACTTGGTCCCAGGCCTGGGATGCAACCCACAGTGAACTCAAATATCCCACAGCATGGATGGTGCCCCCTTCCCCAACTGTACCTGGGACAGTTCAGCAGCCATCTTCTCCACACGCTGCACCTCACTGTTAAGATTAGTGTTCTTAGATGTCAAGCTTGCATTAACAGAAGCCAAATGCCTGCAGGAGGGGATGAACCTAATTGGCCTGGCCTCTGGGTCCTCCTCCCTCTCACCTGTTGGTGTCCTCCAGTTTCTTACACTGTGCATCCAGCTGCTTCACCCTTGTTATGGAGTCAGCCTGCATTGACTGAATCAGCTCTTTCTGACATGAAACCTGCTCTTTCTACCAAATACACATATATGCACCAAAGTGTGCACGCGCACACACACACGCGCACACACACACACACACACACACACACACACACACACACACACACACACACACAAACATACACATATGAAATAAACCAGCGACTCATAAAAGGAACTCTTACAAGTGAGGCCACCTCCTCTTGGGCTTTGTCCATGACCCTGGCCTTGCAGAGAAGATGTCTGCTTCTTCGGGCGTGCTGAAGGCACTGGTACCGCTCAAACAGCAGCTGACTGTGGAGCAGTACCACTTGACTCTGCATAATGCCCACCTCCTCGAGATGCGGACACCCCCCAAAATGCGTCCAGTTCATTCCCTCAATTTCAGTGAGGGGAATGCTGTTCATCGTCCCTCTGTGCACCATCTCTCCTCTTGCCAGGAGCCGGTTGAGGAGTTCAAGGGGTGATGGGTCTGGGCACCCTCGCGAGTTCCCTATTAAAACATGTCGATAATGCAGACGACAGTCTGAAGACCTAGTGACTGTCACATGACTCTCTCCTGGTGGTGGCAAGTGGGCTGCAGTGGTGCCTGACCCGGGCAGGCCCTCCACCTCAGTACGTTCAGCGGCTTTGTCCTGAAAACTCAACTGAAGGTCCCTCTTTGAGGATGGCCCCTCCCCTTGAACCACGCCCAGCCTTCCCTCAACAGACTGCACTCCTCCTGACGACTGGGTATCCTCACCATCGGCCTCAACGTGGCGACACTCCTCCTGGTCAGCACTGAAAGGTTCAGTGTGTCCAATTTGTGCATTGTGGCGTGCGCTTGGAGCATCCTGGCACGTACCCAAGTCATCGTCGTGAACATTGCAACTCCGGTCACCCAGGTCATCACGAGTTATGTCATCCTGATCGTCACGACATTGGTCACCCTGACTGCCACGACATTGGTCACTCTGACCATCATGACTTTGGTGGTCATCCAGACCCTCACTGATAACGCCATACAGGTCACACCCTAAGCAATCTTTGCCCACCTCAGCAGCAGTCACAGTTGGGCTAGGAGCAGCTTTGGGTCCAGACAGCAGACCACTGAACAGCTTCTCAATGTTCGCTCTGAGGGAGCCATGAAGGCCATGGAGTGGTACGGCAAGGCGCGACGGTTCCATCGAGTGCCCAGGCCCATCTGTGAGAACAGCATACGTAGTTCTTCTCTCCAATGAGGCAACACTGCTACCCTGCTCAACAGGGGTGTGGCCAAGAGTTCCTTGACTTCCAGGGGTGTGGCCAGCAGAGGCTTGGTTTCCAGGGGTATGGCAAGCAGAGGCTTGGCTCCCGGGGGTGTGGCCAACAGAGGTATGGCAAACAGGGGCGTGGCTTCCAGTGGGTGGGACTTGTCTGCTCATCAACGACTCAGCATCACACACTGAGGCCGTTGGTGAATAGGCTCGGGCCTGGGCTACCCCCGCATGGTCATCACTGTTTGCAGCCTCAGAGGGTGGGGATGCTGGAGTTGTCATGGTAACAGAGGAGCTGCCGGAGCGGGTGGATAGCCCCAAGGTGTTGTCGTAGCCATGGTGCAGCCTGCGACACACCTCCTGCAGTTGGCTGCTAGTAAGAATACCAGAGACAGAGCTAGCTGCCTTGGTGGAGTCACACAATGGACTATCTGAAGCAAGTACAGGCTGAGTATTCACCGTAGGGGTCACTACAGCAGTGTTCCTGGCCCGAGAACTACTGCCTGGCTCAGGTACACAATGTGAGAGGCCTGGGCCCTCGTCAGAGTAAGAAGTAGGTTTTCTCAGTGCATCAGGCAACAGTGCCTCCCTCTCCACCTCCTCCCTCTCCACCTCCTCCCCCTCCACCCCTCCTGTATTTTTCAGGGCAAGGGAAGGGTCCAGGGTGATAGACAAGCTGAGGGTAGCAATGTCGTGTGGCTCTAGGGAGCACCATCTGAGAATGTGGGAGGGAAAGTAAATTCCCCCCCCCCCAAGCCCAAGCTAGGATCCCCTTCTACTACCCCCTACCTCTCTTTGCTGCTCTCAAAGGCCAGACTAACACCAGTGATGAGGTATGGGTGGAGCTGAACATGTCTAAAGAGAGGCTAGGACCCAAAGCCATGGAAATGACCAGGGGGGGGGGGGGCCAAATGTAGAGTGCAAAGGTCAATGTCACATTGAAGGCTACTCACAGCTATGTATTCCTGGAAGTTATGGAGGTGCTGTTGGGATTGTACCTTCTGTTGTAGGCTGTGAACAAAATTATTTGGAAACAGAGAGTACAGCTGAATGAAGAAGTAGTACACTGCAACATCCAGGTGAGGATAGAGCTGTGTAGGAACGTTCTCTGAGGGCATGGGGGGGGGGGGAGGGGAAGATGTGTGACCCACACAACCCCAAGACCCGCACCCCAAAGCAAAGTTCCTACCAAAAGTATGCGTTGACCTGATGGTTGCCAGTCTATAGAATGTGTCCAGAAGTTCCCCAAGGTAACCACCAAGGTAGGAAGGGATGAGCGGGATCAGTGCTGCGACAACCAGGGCACTCGTGGTGAGGACCACTATGTCCCTGCTCTCCTGTGGGAAAGAAGGCGCAGCTGCAATCACGCAGGTGCACGGGGTGCCCAGGCCCGCATCTTGTGACAATAATAACAAGTACGCACCCGGAGGTATTGCAGAATGGAGGTGAATAGAGGGTGGGCGGACACCTTGTATAGCCAGCTCATCTGTGTAGGGGGGTCCAGATATTATGGCGACACTTGGTTGTATATAATGCATGCAGTGTGTGTGCGCGGGGAGGGAAGGGTGGGGAGGGGGGAGAGAACAGCAGGACCTTACCAGAGAATGTATATATATTACCTGCGAATTTAGAGCGAAAGCAAGCAGCCGTAGCACACCTAGACGAGTGGCCTTCACGTGAATACATTCTTGCAACTTGTCAAAAAAATCCTGTTAAAAACGAGTTACATTCCACCAGAACGCTAAAGAAAACACGTCTTCTACCTGTGCGTGGCTTGACTTTAGAGTCGTGAGAATCTTGAGCGCGCCCTTGGACCCCTTTGTTAGATAATAGTCGATAAGAATTCGGAGCAAGTCTGGGTTCTCCGCATTGTCAAGCGCCCATCTCACGCGTTCCGTGTGAGCGGCAGCTTCACGTATGTGCACAGCATCTATCAGACCGATGTCTTCCATCCCTAACGTATTTAATGATGCGACGCTGATCACGTGATCGCTCCAAAAGTCCATGTGTACCTTACTTACCTCGTCCCCAGGCTGGATGCAAAGCACATGCGAACACCCAATCTTCAACCACTCCCATTCTTCTGTTGACCTCATTAGACCATTCCATGTTTGTTGCTTCCAGTATACTAACTTTTCATGTGTACTAGTAACGCCGTTTACTAGTTTATCATGTGAATGGCACGTAACATCCTTGGCGAGAATAATGCAGTTTATTACTAAGTTTAGTGTCAGTAAAGGTATGGGGATACATGTATTCAATATCCAGTACTAAGTTAAACATGCAGTACTGTAGCCATACCAACGCACAGCTGTTAGACTCCTTGTGGTAGAGTGAAGCTAAATTCATGACTTAGTTACAAACCATATTACTCATTACTATAAAACTGTTAGGGCTGAATGGGGTCCTCAGACTAATAGATGAATGATATCATTTATTAAATCCAGCCAGGGTTTTTTTTTTTTTAAGAGACTACACTTTTTTTTTTTTTGTTGACATGGCAGTACTGTGACAAGTACTGAGCATATATGGCTGTGGACCACCTTCTACCAGACCACCTCCTCCTTTCTCATCTAAGTCCACGCTTGTATGGCCTGGGCACGCGACAACCCACGCACGTGTAAATATGACGGAAGTGGAGAGACTTACTCGTGTGGAGAAGCGGGCCAAAGAAGCAGAGCAGACTCTTGAGCAACTCAAGAAGTATGTGGATGTCATGATGAACAGTTCAGGTGAATACTTGTGTTTAATAATATTTCCACTTATGTCTACACTTCAATGCGCCCCTGCAGGTAACTCCGCTATAGAGTCCACGAAGGTGCGTAAGTGCATCGTATGTACAGTTAGAAGACCCTTGCAAGCTTCACGTACCCGCATAGGCCGAAATACAAAACTTAAGCGACGAAAACCTCAGACTCGAGAAAGAAGTTGAGAAACTTCGAGCAGTTCTTGTGTCACTCGAGATAGAGAATGGAGGTAAACGAGGTTAATGACGTACGACTCGGGAAGCTAGCTTGCCTTCTGTAGTTGTACAGGTACCACCTGCGGAAGCAGTCAAGCAGCAAACACCATTACCTATATCCACCAAGGCAGATGACCAGGTGACACAAAACAAAGGTAACGCGACAGACTGGGAGGGGGGCACTAAACAGAAGAGTTCCAAAGAAGTAACCCAGGAGAAAAAGAAGAGCATTGTGGAAGAAGGCAAACCAAACAAGAAGTCTGAAGAGGCATCTAATGATGAAACCATGGATGTTTCTAAACTGGATATGCGGGTTGGGCGAATAATGAATGTGCAGCGTCACCCTGACGCAGACAGCTTGTATGTGGAAGAAGGTAAGTGTGTGTGTGGGGAGGGGGGGGGTAGTGGTAACCTGATAAATATCAGCTCTGTCTGTGCCCCTTCAGTGGACGTTGGTGAAGCAAAAGCACGCACAGTTGTCAGTGGACTAGTCAAGCATATCCCACTGGAAGAAATGCAGGTATGTCAATGACTACTTTGTATGGCAGGAATTGAGTGCTCCTTGTAGAACAGAATGGTGGTACTTCTCTGCAACCTGAAGCCAGCAAAGTGAGTTAATTCTTCCTTTTATAACCCCCTGTGACCTCATTGCTCACAACCATGATGACCTCATTGCTCACAACCATGATGACCTCATTGCTCACAACCATGATGACCTCATTGCTCACAACCATGATGACCTCATTGCTCACAACCATGATGACCTCATTGCTTAACCCACTATGACCTCATTGCTCACAACCATGATGACCTCATTGCTCACAACCATGATGACCTCATTGCTCATAACCATGATGACCTCCACTATGACCTCATTGCTCACAACCATGATGACCTCATTGCTCACAACCATGATGACCTCATTGCTCATAACCATGATGACCTCATTGCTTATACCCACTATGACCTCATTGCTCACAACCATGATGACCACATTGCTTATACCCACTATGACCTCATTGTTTATATCCACTATGACCTCATTGCTCACAACCATGATGACCTCATTGCTTATAACCCGCTATGACCTCACTGCTCATAACCATGATGACCTCACTGCATATAACCTGCAATTACCTCATTGGTTTATAACCATGATGACCTCACTGCTCATATCCTAGGATGCGTGGGGTTACATCAGAAGCCATGGTTATGTGTGGCAGCTCCCCAGAGAAGGTTGAGATTATTGATCCTCCACCCGGATCTGTTCCAGGGGATAGGATCACCTTCAAAGGGTATCCTGGTAAGTATCCTGAGAGGTATCCTGGGAGGAACAGTAATTTGTGTCTGCTTGTTATGTTATAGGCACACCTGATGCCCAGCTGAACCCAAAGAAGAAGATATTTGAGCAGGTGCAACCAGAACTGAGAGTCTCAGAAGAAGGTGTGGCTTGTTATCGTGGAGTTCCATTTACAGTGGAGGGGAAGGGTGTATGTAAAGTGATCAGCATGAAAAACAGTGCAATCAAGTAACCACTTACACAAAGTTACAAGTGTATCGGTGTTATATACGAAACGTGTGGACAGTTTCTCCCATCATTGTATTATGAACGTCTGTTCATGTGTTGGCCGGTTAATGTTATTGGCTATGGACATGGCCCCAAGTGTTGTCTGTGCACAGAAGGTTGGCCGTCATAAATGTTTAGATGATTGTCATACACACTTAAACTACTAATTTCTGAACATTGGCTAAGACATGAGCACTGCTTCTTAATGGGTGGACCCTTTCAACTAACCCAAATCTATTATTACCATGTAGAGAGACAAATATCACAGATTTTTTATATGAGAGAACATGCCATTGGCCCATCCAGCATAAAGCAGCACAGTTGCCCCTCATCACATAGGCCTAGGAGGGGGGAACTGAGCAAAGGCAAGTGGCTAATAAGTTAACCTCATAAGCAAATTTTTGTTGTGTTGTTTTTTTTTTTTTTTTGGGTGTGTCCAGTTAAATGGATGAAAGTAGGCATGTTTGGAAAAATCTGCTTGTGAGATTCACTACATGTAATTTAGAACATAAGTTCTACTTCAAAATATCTTGATCACATGATTTATCTCGTTAAAGCTGTGTGCAGATCATGTATAATGTGGTATTGATGTATGCAGAGGTGTCGTGGGGAAACCGGTCACATGCTTATAGATATACCCCCATTTATGAAAATTAATTCAGGCCCCCCCGCCCACACACACACACACACATTACTGTTTGATCATCCCATTAATTGCACACCATTCTAACCCTACATGTATGTTTGGTCTAATTTCTGTACATAGCAGCAAAGTTGTTCTGTGTGCCGCGCTGCGTCCAATCAAAATTGAGAGCTTTGCGTGATATCATGCTAATTACATTCCAAGTTACAGAGCAAGCGGATGTGATACCTCGGTTGAAAAGCTGCTATGATTACATAGTTCTGCCCCATCATGTTCACCACACTAACATAAGTGATGATGGTGAACATATACGGTCATCCATACATTTGGGTCTGGGCACGAGACTGCTGCAACTGAGCATATTACTGTAAGTACCAAGTTCTTCATCACAGCTTCTGTTTATATTGTTCAAAGCCCATTTTCCGCCATTTTATGAATTCCTTTGTCGCCACGTTTAGTTTTGGCTGCTCTGCCTTTTGTGAGAAAAATAAAAGGTGCAGCACATGTTTATACATATGCAGTAACCAGGATACCCTAACCATAACATGCCAACATAACTATTGTACTCAAAAGTACTCAATAGGGCCCCACCCAAGGTTGACAATATCACATTTTGAGACCATGTCCTATCTTGACTTATTAAAAAATCAATGTACATACATCTTTCACATCACAGGGCCTCTAATTGATTGAACCAGACTTGAGGCTTCTTCGGTGGGAAAGCCCCACTGTTCTCAAGTGCCCATCCAGCCTGAAGCAGCACGTGTTCCTCATGCCATCGTCCCATCAGTTGCACACCAATAGGCAAACCACTCTTTGTGTACCCGACGGGTAACACGAGGCCAGGAATCCCGGTGAAGTTGGCCAGAAATGCAAACCTCATGAGCTGCCCACTGGATGTGGCATCTGATATTCCCTTGGGGACAGCAGCCGGGGTGATGGCTGGGGCAGGTATGGCAGTGGCGGGGGTCACAATGACGTCCACCCTCTCAAACAAGTGCCTGAGGACCTCCACAGCTCGCGTGCGCTGCTTCTGAGCGTTGATGTACTCTATCGCGCTGGCACTGTAGGCAAAGCTCAGCACCAGCTGTGTCTCCAAATTCATTTCGTCAAAGTGCTTATCAACGTCAGCCACCAGAGCGCTGCCCATCTCAGTGGTGATGGTTACAAAGTGGGCCACCCTGCTCTCCTCCAGCTCCGGTATCACTATCTCCTTCACCTCAGCCCCAAGTGCCTCCATCTGCTTCACTGCGGCCTTGCACGCCGCCACCACTTCAGAGTCTGCATGTTCAAAATACTTCCAATAGACGCCCACCCTAAGCCCTGTCAATTTTGTCTCCCCTAGACCCTTCAGGGAGGCCAATTTCTTGTCAGATTCCTCTGAAATTATGTCCAGCGCTATTGCACAGTCTAGGACTGATGCCCCCAGGGGTCCATGGGCACCCACAGTATAGACAACAGGAAGGGTTCCTTTGTCATCTAGGGACCTGTTGGTGGGCTTCAGTCCCACCACTCCACACACCCCTGCAGGAATCCTGATAGAGCCACCTCCGTCTGCCCCCAGGGCCACTGGACAGAGGCCTGCAGCCACGCACACAGCTGAACCAGAGGAGCTGCCTCCAGCGAAGTGGCCAGGGTTGTAAGGGTTGCGGGCGTGCTGGTGGTTTTTGTTGGGGTTAGACCCGAGGGTGCCAGTCCCGAACTCATGCATGTTGGCAATTCCAATGACGATAGCTCCAGCTTTCTTCAGTTTTTCTACAGACCCACCTTCCTCGATACCCATGGACAGCTCTGGAATGAACATTGAACCTCCGCGCAGCGCATACGGCTCCACCCTGAATTCTCCTTTCACCGCCACAGGAACACCATCCAATAAAGAGAGGGGGGTTCCTCGCTTCCAGCGCTCAGTGGAAGCTTTGGCCATAGCCAACACGACGTCTTTATTCGAGTCCACAATCCCCATCAGAGGAGGACTGGCCGAGTTAGATTGTTGAATGAAGCGCAAGGTTCTCTCGGCCACGTCACAGGGAGTACAACGACCAGAACGAAAGGCTCTCACGTAGTCAGAAATGGTATTCAGGCGAAACGCATCGGCAGTTGTTATTTTGTTATCTATCAACGGACGGATAGCTCTCTGGTTGGCTTCGACGTTGTCTTCATTAGGCCGAGGGACGTCTGGGTAGTAGGTAGGCTCTTCGGGAATATATAGGTGCGTTAGAAGGTCCAACCCGCTACGTTTAACGATAAATGGAACCAGTAGGGCCTTCCCAATGCGAGTGTATGCGATCCAAAGCAGTAATTGGAACAAAAAACCGGTGAGGAGGAGGTCGAACAGGTCCTTACACTGGTAACGGGCCACTTCTGGGTTCTCCAGGACAACGCGTACAGGCGGCAATACTCTAACTCGCTGAGTTCCCCCATGAGGCCGAGGGCTTCTAAACATATAGTACCCAAGTAGGACGAAAATCACGACGACCACCGCAAACACAGACATGATTGACAGAGTGAGTATATTAACGTTTGAACAAGGTGATGAAACTATATAAACTCCCTCCCAAAAGTGGTGATTGGGTGTATAGCACGTCACGTGCAGGGCTGGGGTTGCATGGCGTCACGCGTCAATGTATCGAGGCAACAATGCTATTAGACGAGACACGTGACGCGTGACGTCATGCAACGAAACCCCAACCACCTGCACGTCAGCAATGTAACCAACCCCGGAAATGCTTTCGTACTCTGGTACCAATGTCTGATTCAATGTCCCACCAACGGGATGGGATAGGCACCATAGACTTACGCGCATTTTTTTTTGAGGGAGAGATCCGTGTTGCAACTAATTAAGATATTGGCTTTGTGAAGCGTTCTATTTTGATCATAGTATGTCGTCAAGAGGTGCAGTATTAGATGCTACAGGATGGATCACCTTGTAGCTGCTCAACAGCGCAGCTCAGTAAAAATTTGCCGTCTAGATTTAAAACATTATTAGAGAGATTTAAAGTGCTTAACGATGCAGATCGCCAATAAGCTCTTCGTAGTGTACCTGACTAGTTGTATCTACGAATTACCGATAGAAGGCAGAGGGGAGCTACATACATGTTGAGAGACCTCGAAACACACGAACACCCACACGGAGTGAACCTGCTTAATGTGGTGCGCGTGACGTCATTTCTCCTATCCCGGTTTTTTCAATAGCACAGTCGTAGTATCACGAGGTGTCCGAATGTTAATTATTCTCCCATATTTATACATTCTTTTCCAACCACTGGCACCAATGCCAGAAGGTCCAGCGGCACCTTCTGTTCGAAGGGCTGCATCATGCACGTATGGCAATGGCATCGATTCTATCAAACAGGACTGGATGGACAGTACATCTGTGTAGAGAAGAACGGAAGGCGCGCACGTCATCACAAGGTCTTGGTAAACGGCTGCAGAGACGCTGTTGAATTGTTCTGCCCTCTATGAGTAAATTTGGAGTGTCACTTGCTGCCAAAACAACAACCTTCTTTCAAGGCAGACAACATGATCTGTAGACTTGGAGGCACTATAGGGCATTTGGAGAAGAAGTATGCACAACACTGTGACTGCTTTTAAGCAATTGATTCAAGGGCTGTTGCTTCAGCATATGCCCGGATTAACCGAGCCAGTTCACTGATGAACTCTTTGACGCACTTTCCTGAGGGAATGGAAAAAAACATTTCTTCTCCAATATGCTCAGAATATGCATCAGAAAAGTAGCAAGTGATTTGTGAGTGACCCGCATGTAAAGGTCAGAGACACCATGGTAACGACAGGAGGAAGGGAAAACGTTCTATTTAGCGCACTTTTGACTAAACAAGGGCTTTCCTCAACAATAGAGGCATCATTAGCCTTTCAGAACTTGCGTACCTTCTCCTCTGCTGCCACTGCCGAATTAGCAGAGACACTGACGTCTTCACAGGCCTCGCTTGAAGTGTTTTCACATGGTACCGATACAACCAGGTAGGCAGTCCCAGCAAAAAGTTCTTGCGCAAGACTTGCCCAAGATCTTGCCTTCTTGGGCAAGTCTTGCCCAAGATTACTCAAGATCTTGCCTTCTTGGGCAAGAAATGTGTAATTACAAGATACTTTGATTTCTGCATGAGAGCATAGGGCAAGAGGGTACTCATTAATTTGCTGCCCATTTTAGGTTTCTTCATGTATAGATTACACTGATGCAAATTACATTCATAATGTCAAAACAGCATATAACATATCAAAGTACAACTTGTCAATAAATCAAGTTGTCTAGTGCTTTTCATAAACGTCATTTGGCAGATAAACTATTATATCGATCATGAGTGAACATGAACCCCACCTGCATACAATTAACATGTAATTGACGCTAGCCAATATGCACATATAATAGTACTAATTCGAATTCATTTCACGCGAGCCACGTTGCTTGTATCGTGCTACCATCCTTTCTGGTACAGAAAGAGCGGGGTTCCTTAGGTACTCTTTGTACCGTTTTCGGTTTCCACATAGATATTAGAGTACTCTAATATCTATGGTTTCCACCAGTGTGATCACTCATAATACAAGTAAATAAAAAACGTTCTCTAACGAGAGAGTTGTTGGTATATAGGATTGACCAATGGTGGTGTAAAAAGCATGGAAACAAGAGTGACAGAAATATTATTGGAAAATTGAAATAGGCCTATATTTAGCCCATTACTCAGGCATGTGTGGTGTATTGTGTGCTAAATATAGGCCTATTTCAATTTTCCAATAATATTTCTGTCACTCTTGTTTCCATGCTTTTTACACCACCATTGGTCAATCCTATATACCAACAACTCTCTCGTTAGAGAACGTTTTTTATTTACTTGTTTCATAAGTTTTTTTTCACCCTGTCATAGCAGTATCATAGTCAATAATCAAATGTAGGAAGAGGATGGACAATCCCCTTTATCTCTTAATGCAAGAACAAATAACTTTAATAGTACTGCTGGTGGTGGGGGCAGGGCTGGTGATGCAGGCAGGAGCGCCAGTGGGGGCAGCGCTGGTGGTGCCGGCGGGAGTAGCTGCTGGTAGTGGTGTGGGCAGTGCTGCTGGTGGTGGTGGCAGAAGCGGGGCTTCTGGAGGTGGTGGGGTGAAGGGGAGAGGAGTTGGAGGATGAATGTACTCTTCCTCCTCCGACCCCTCGTTGGTGAAAACCCGCGAAGGTCGTCAGCCATCTACATATACATAACAGAGAGAATGATTAAATTTTTACTTCTTTATTTTTTAAAGCAAAGTGCAAAGCCTTTACACATCCACATAGAGTATTATTAAATTTTTACCTCTTTTTGCTAAGTGCACTATTCAGCGGATGAGTGGCTTTTATACCTGCAAAGCCTTAACACGTGTGCAGACTGTGCTATAATTATATTAGTCCAATTCCATCATATTAATGACAGGGAGGGAAGGGGTGTATGCATGTCAGTTGTGCTAAAATTCTATTGGTCAAATTTGATCCAGTAAAAATGGTCTCATCTAAACATGGAGGTGTAGCCTACATGCAGTTAAGTTGTATAGATGGGTAGTGTGGGAACTAAGGAAGTGAACTACATGGCAGCATGTAGATCAATCGATAAGGATATGTTCTCAGGTGAGGTCCTACCCGTGGACAGGGTCTGCAGCTTTATCAGTGTGGGCAGAAGGTCTGTTTTTATTTCACTACATAAATGTGAGTGTGCTGCTAGAAGTACCTGATGGTGGCTTATCTTACTTACTGCTGCACAGGCAGATCACTACCCCTAAGAATAGCTTTTTCAAGACCACCATTATACTCCATTGGTGCATGAGATTTGGGTTCATACAAGGAGTAGCTATATGGGAAAAGGATATAGTTGCAGCTATTTAGTTCTCAGCCCTTGCAACTGTAACTATATTCATACAGTTGCAACATTCACAGTACCTGGCTAGACAAGGAAGTTTTCAGATAAGGAAGCTTTATCAGATTAAAACAATAGACACTACTGTACACGCAGTTGAGTCACCATGCATGCTTTACATGTGAAGTGAATGGTTTTGTGCAGATCCATGCTGTACATAGTCGGGCGGGCCCTACTACCCACAGGTAGTAGGGTGACAAGCCCGACGAAACGCGGTAGTAGGGCCGCCCGACTATGCTGTACAAATGTTGCATGCACAGCTTTTTAATGTTAATACAACATGCCATAACATACCTTTGGGTGGTAGTGGTAGTTCTGTGACCCCTGCGGTACCGCGTACTCTCGGCAGCACATTTAATTTAGCCAATCGGACAGCGGGATCATTCCAATACCGACTCCTTTCATATGCTTTAATGGTAGCTGATATTTCTCCCTTTAAGCAGCGCGATTTCCCTCGAGGTCCTCTTCATATTCATATCGCTGCCTTTTAGCAGCACGGTTCTCCTCAAGGTCCTCTTCATATCGCCGCCTTTAGTTTTAGCAGCACGGTTCTCCTCGAGTTTCTTCATATCGCCGCCTTTGAGCAGCACGGTTCTCCTTGGGGTCCTCTTCGTATCGCCACCTTTTAGCAGATCGCAATATCGGCCTTGTAGCTGTCGCGTACAGAGGCCTTCTTCATTTCGGGATCGGCCTTGTAGCTGTCGCGTACAGGGGCCTTCTTCTTTTCGGGATCGGCCTTGCAGTTGTCGCGTACAGAGGCCTTCTTTTTGGGGGGGATTGGCCTTGTAGAGCGCTCGGCGCGGGCTTTAGCTTTGTTCTCGTATTGCTTTTGGAGGTATTCCGCTCGTTGCTTAGATCTCTCCTTTTGAGAAAAGAACTTCTGCCAAAGTAACAACTAAATAAATTTAGTGCAGGTTAGAGTATTTATAACTGCCTAAAATTTTTAATAAATAGAACTTGATATATGTATGTCTATATGACATGTAAGGATAACGTGCCGGTAAATTTCGAAGCGATTGGTACTATTCCCGTCCTCCAAAACCGTTCCTAGCTCGAGTTACACCTTCCTAAGAAGAAGAAGAAGAAGAAGACGACGACGATGGAGAATTATTTTAGGACTGGGCACGAGAAACAGGAAATTGTTTGTTTCTCTATAACTACACCGTTTTATGACACGGAACAAACGTAGAACTGTAGATCGTTGTGCTCTCGTTCCATCGCGATAAAGAGATAGGCGATCCGTTTCTCCATTGTCCCTCCAGACGCTAGTGAAGCTTTATTAATGACATTCATCAACCCTCAATCAATCCTATATTGAACCTGCTGCCGCAGGTTCAGATAACCGGCAAGCTCAAATTTTGCGAAAACAATTTTTTACGCGTAAAAATTTCGTTCCACGTGCTAGCTTGTAATCATGCCGCCAAAAGTAAAGCGTACAGTGAAACCTCCACCAAGATACCTACATGAGAACATTGAAATTGCTGTCGATGACAAACGAGCTGATGATCGTAAGTTTTCATCTTATGGCACCGCGTACGTGTACAGAGCCTAATAATGTGCACTTAAAAGTGTTAACGTTATAACGCGCGCATATGGTAGTAGTACGTACATGTCATACACACATGTGCATTTCGACGTTTGACAAGGCTGGCTATTGGCCGTTTCAATATATATAATTATAGCAACGTAGATGGAAAGTTGTTTATGATCACAGCGCGCACGAAAGGGCTTCATTATATATCACAACATACCGCTTGTTACAGTGCATGGTACGCCTCTGAGCGAGGCAGAGTTGGATAGTGGCGGCGTTTAGCTAGCCTTTCATCAACTCTCGTACGCGTGAAATAAAAAACGCCCACGCTATTATATTTCAATAGACCTTATGTCTACGTCATCACGCGCGTCTACATGTACAGTTGTATGTTTAGAGAACAGTAGAGAATACACTTGCAAGACATCATCACTCTCAACGGATAAAGGGAATATGTCACCCAGGATGACTTAAAGGGTCTATAAAGGAACAAGTTATTCTTCTGTCATTTCAAGCGTTTTAAGGGTACTCCGTATCCATCCAGTTAGAATAAGAAAGTACTTGTTCATTTTCATACAGCGGATGCAAGCCCCCTATTTCCAAAAGACTCTGCATCTGAGGGAAATGTTCAGTAGTGATAAAAAAGTGGTATGTTATTACAGTATAATTGAACTGACATCATTTTTACCAGGACCATGCAAGGCAGAAACAGAAAACTAAGTCCTCACCCATTTCATAGAGCCCCAGTGATGAAGAAACAGAAATGCAGGTATATTATAATCAGGAAAGGTAAATATTATTACAGTACAACTCAACATGCAAAGCAGAAACAGAAAACTAAGTCCTCATCCGTTTCACAGAGCTACAGTGATGAAGAAACACAGGTATGTGTAATTTAAAATGTTAGAACATTAATTAAATATCAATTTTTTTAACCAGGACTATGCGAAAGGAAAACAGAAAGCTAAGCATATGGTTATTTCACATGAAAAGGTATAGCATTTATAACTTCCATAGCATAAAGCACACTAACTGCATTGAATATAAATTTTACTAAGAGAGTAGGGTTAGGGTTAGGTAGCACATTTTTAAATATATATTTCTTTCACAGAAGGATGGGGTCAATCTGCTAATGCTAAATGTACCAGATCCTGTTAAGTATGGTCTTGCGTTGCTGGATTGTATCTTCAGTGAAGATGAACAAGCAGAATGCTGTTACGAAAACTCCACCACAAGCAACATGCAGTTTGTCCACAAAACCTCCTTTGTCGTCTACAAGGGTGAAGCAAATTGAAGGTACAATATTTGAACTCAGCATTATGAAATGGTTATACTTATCCATTTATAGAATGTATTGACAAAAAGTTTGGGAATGGATCAGTGACAGCACATGATTTGGAGATCTGGAAATCCCTCAATCAAAAGTGTAGGGACAAGCGGAAAGAGGAACTGAAAAAAGAAAAGTTGTGAATGTGAGTAGGCTTTCGCTGAGGAAAGTGCATGATGTGTGAACACACAACATTGCAATGTGCATTGAAAGCTACAATATCATGATGATTTGAAAAAGGTATTTGTGTTGAGTCAATGGGAATGGGCATTAATATTCTTGGACAAAATCTTGGGCAAGTCTTGCTCCAGCTCTTGCACAAGATCTTACACAAGATCTTAGGCAAGTCTTACACAAGATCCTTTGCTGGGTCCGCAAGATTTTGGCAGCCATAATCTTGGCATCTTGGGCAAGTCTTAGGCAAGTCTTGGACAAGATCTTGGGCAAGTCTTAGGCAAGTCTTGCCCAAGATCTTGTCCAAGATCTTGGGCAAGTCTTGCGCAAGAACTTTTTGCTGGGAGTTACAGACAATGGGCTTTTTCGCACAGTCACAACCCCTACAGCGGCCTTTACCGTTGCACTGGCAGCACTGAGGCATGTAGCTGGCTGAAAAACGTACTCCAAGATCTGCAGCTGTGATGCTAGGGTACGTTTTTCAGCCACCCACATGCTGGTAAAATATGGTCATTCACAAAGTATGTGCAGCAAGCATGCTATGTGGATGATGCTACTGCCACTGGATCTCTCAAGAAGCTACACACTTGGTGGGATAAGTTAGGTCCCTCTTATGGGACTTTGTGAATGCTGTGAAGACCTGGCTCATTACTAAAGAAGAAACTCACACAAGAGCATTATATATATTCCAGGACACACAAATCCGCATCACAAAGGAAGGCAAGCCACACCTCGAAGCAGCTCTGGGTACTTCGTCATACACAACTGAATTCATGAAGGCAAAAGTCAAAAATTGGTAACTGGAACAGCTGACTTCCATTGTGAACATGCAACCACATGACAGTTTAGCAAGCAGATGGGTTTATGTAGCAAGAACCATTCCCAACATTGGCCATCTTTTACAGCCACTTGAAGAGTTACTCAGGACCAAATTTATCCCTTTGCTCACTGGCCGTGCAGCACCATCTGATCTGGAGAGAGAGCTACTTGCTCTTCCTGCTCGCTTAGGAGGCTTTGGGCCTACTTAACCCTTCTCACCTCTCCACCACTGAGTATTCTGCCTCCATGAAGGTTACACAGCCTCTAGTAGACCTTATCATTAAGCAAGATGAAAAATATGGATATGAGATCCTTCAAGACCAACACTCTGCCAAACGAGAACAACATTTGAATGCAGCTTTTAACCCTAAAGAATGTTCTTCCATCCTCTCTTGCACCTGCCAT